>OZ005743.1:53892244-54429744 GCA_963930735.1 Dioctria linearis | reverse complement strand
ATTTATTTTTACGGTAAAGTACAAAAGATCTGAGATCTTAACCTAGTACATTATAAGAGAGGGAGAAAACTACATGAACTAAAACTAACTTATTTAAGCAAAAGATACTAAAAAGAGTAAGTTAACAATTTGAAAACAATAAAGAAGAAAAATAAGAGATGAAGAAACAAGAGAAAAGCAAAAATTAGAGAAAGAGAATAATAATAATTATTTAATTAAACTTTCTTGAATTTCCCTGACTTCATTCACACCAATTACTTGATTAAATTCATATGATTTCATTTGTGCATTAGCACAACCCGACACCACCAAGGAGAAGAAGAAGAGCATATTAATAAACTATCAAAAATGTAAGTCACAAATTAGACGCCTGAAGATAGAGGTAGAGCTGGCCGGCCGTCTGGACACGAACTGGAAGGGAGTTCCACATTCGAACGACCTGGACAAAATAAGAGGCCTCACTAGTCGAAGAATGGAAACGAGGAACTAGTAGATTGGAATGTCGTAAATATTGCAGGAAATGTATCTGGTCATACAAATATCCAGGTTTACCAGAGTGAATTAGGACATAGAGGAATATTAAGGCTTTGCGCTTTAGGTACGAGTTGATCGAGCAGCCAACCAATGAGAGTCTGTACGGAGTTATATGCTGCCAACGTTTAATGCCAAACACAAATCTTATACAATCGTTAAAAGCAACTTCAACTTTCCGCGCGCATACGCTATCAAGTTTGGGATATATCAAACTTCCATATAGGTAAAATGGGGTAATAGAAGAGCTTTCACGAGTTGCAAGCGGATATTTGTTGACAGTAATTCTGCAGATAGCCACAGTCTGCGTAATCCCCAGTAGATCTTAGAGAGCATCAGTTTAACGTGATCACAGCAACTTAACTGTCCAGCTTGACCCCAAGATTGGTGACCGAATTCACAAAACGCAGCGGGAGTTGTCAAGAAAAATGTGTGGGATATCACGCATGTAATACAAAGAGTTGTAGATAGGAGGACAGTGCGATTGGCTAGGGTTTAGTGAAAGCCCGTTCAGATCGACCAAGTGTAGATACGGTAAAGTTCATCATTAATGCGCGCAGCACAATCTTCTATAAGACCAATAGGCCTACTCAGGTATATTTGTACATCAACAGCATAGAGATGAAGCTGAACATCTTGAACCACCTTTGGCAAATCATTAATAAACAAAGAAAACAACAACGGGCTCAACACAGATCCTTGGGGTATACCACAGAAAAGGGGGAGTAGGGAGGATGAGGAGTCTCCAATTTGTACCTTTTGAAACCTATCAGTGGGGAAACTATCGATTAAGGAGATCGCAGAGGAATAGAACTTAAAATTACTGTGAAGCTTATCTAATAGCTTAGAATGGATGACGCTATCAAAAGCTTTTGAGAAATCCAGTAAGACAAGTATGCCAAAGTTCTTGGAGTCGAGAATCAGGCGAAGATCATTGGAGACTTTTAAAATAGCAGCTTCACAACTCTGTCCTGGTCGGAAGCCAGATTGAAATTGTGTTAAGAAGTTGTTGGCTTGGACAAATTCAGAAATCTGAGACGACAAATTTTTTTCAAATACTTTAGCAAAGTAGCAGAGAATGCTAATTGACCGGAAATCAACAAGTGATTCAGGGGAAGGTTTCTTGGCTACTGGTATGATGATGGCTATTTTCCAAGCTTTAGGGAATGAAGAGTAAGTCAGACAGGAGTTTAAAATATGAAGTATGTATGGTGAAATGTAAGGTAATAGCATTTTGAAGAAAAGGGAATGTAAACCGTCAGGACCAACAGCATTGGACCAGATGCATGATACTGCCGCAATAAGATCAACGTGATCAATACCTCGAAATGCAAAACTGGTTTCTTGGTGCTGGAAAGAGGGAGAGTTGAAATGAAGAATACGTGAGTTAAAATCACTAACGGAGCTATTGAGCACGCCATTGTCTGGATGAGGAGAGGTAAAGTGAATATTTAGTTCATTGGGGTTGAGATTGCAATGGGGCTCATTATCCCGATAAATGCCAGCATTTCGAAAGTTGCGCCAAAGTATTTTAGGGGGTAAATTCGGATCAAATTTGGATTTGAAATATAGACGTTTGGCATTTCGAATAGCAGTAGTGGCGCGTTTGCGGGCAGTTTTAGATAAGTTTCGAGCGAAGTCGCTGCGTAAACGTTTATAATTCTGGTATAAATATTCCCGTTCGGCTATAAGAAGATTGATTTGAGGTGTAAGCCAAGGACAGGTGGTAGGGGTTATCAGATTAGTACGAAGAGGCACATATTTATCGAATAGATAATTTATTTGAAAATAAAATTTATCCATCTTGCAATCAACTGATGTATAATTATAGATATCCGTCCAGGGTAAGGATAAGCATTCACGGAATAAGTTGTCAAAGTTAATGTTTTTGAAGTCACGGAAGGAGAAGCTGGTGATAGACGGAATTTCAAGGGGAATATCGTAACACAAAAAGATAAGGTCATGGTCAAGTATGCTGGAAGGACTAATCTGGTTATGAAAAAGAATTCTATTAGTGTTAGTAGTTATAAGAAGATCTTAAAGTGATGGGTTATTGCAATTAAAGTAGAAGGGGAAGGAATTAACAGTATTTAGGTGTAACGATTGCATTAAAAATAAAAAGTTGTCAGCATTATTGGATTGATTTAAAATATTTACATTGAAGTCACTAGCAACTATAACATTTTCATAATGATGGATAAGGCGAGAGATACAGGTGGCAAATTCGTAAGAACTGCTAGTGGCAAAATTACCTGGGGGGCAGTACGCAACAGCCAGCAGACATTTGTCGCCCCTGTGTCAACCTCCAAACACAAAAATTCAATGCTGTTTGACTTCGAAAAATCTACCCTATAACCTTTAAGGCCCTGCAACTCCTCCACCGACACGGTTTAGACAGTCATTCCTATAAAGGCCCGGAATAGACACCAAGCTCGAAGGTATACCCGCATGGAGCCAGCTTTCCGCTATGAGGATAACATGAACATTAGAGCGAACATAAATTTGACGAAGCTCGTCAATTTTGTTGCGTATGCTTCTGGCATTTATTAAGCAGACATTTAATCCATTGGCACGTTTACAAAAGATGTTGAATAATATCCCTATCTTGTTCAGATCGCTCGAGCTATTTTCAGAGGACACTTGCATATAAAGCTCCACCAACAAATTCAGGTGAGATATCTAGTATGGCTAAATTATGATAAATGGTGGTATCAGATTGATCAAACCCAAAATAGTAAAATCTACAGAAACCAAATATGAAAGCAAAGAGAAACGACAAGAAATTGAATTTGAGATTAACAAAGAAAGAGCTGTTATTAAAATTAGCAAAATTACGTAAAAGAAATAACTGCAAAATATATATGTTAAATGTAATTATATTAAAAGTGACCATGCAAAAAACTTCAAGAATAAAAACTACATTATATGTATAATAGAAACAAATGAGAAATACTACCAAAAACAGCAACAAAAGTGTAATTAATTTTGATCATGTCTACAGTTCATTGCAGCAGCTCCGATATTCCTATTTGAGTAATGAACTCGAGCAGCTGGCTAGTGGAGATAATTTTCGAAGGTCGGTCTTCAGTTCTTCTCTTCACAAAAACATAACCATCCATAGTAAAAATAGAAGCAAGGTTATTTACTCTCCGCATACGTAAGGCTTCCCGCAATATGATGTTGTTTGTAGGAGATAGACTCTCGTTAACAAAAATTGGACTCTGAGAAGAAAACCCCTCAATGGATCAGAGCTTAAGACTTCCAAGTCTCTTGAAGGAAGAGATAGATGCAGGACGTTCTGACGGACAGGAAAATCTCACCAAAAAGGGGGCCCCGCACTACGCCTTGTCACTTGAGTTTGCGATTTACTACTCAAACGGAAGGTATTAACGTATGGCGTCAAGCTGTGACCTACTGCTGCAGCGATATGTTTGATGGTATTATTTGTATTTTCACCCACAACACTAGGAATCCCAGTAACTATAGCATCAGAGAGGCGCGCTTGACGAATTAGGTCATCAGACTGCACAGCGAGTACGGTACACTGTTCCTGCATTGCCGATAGTTGAGTTTCGATGCTTTCAACACGAGACTGCAATGCATTCATTGCGCCAAGAATTTTAGTTAAAATTCTTTCCTCCAGGCCCTTCAGTAATCCGTCAATCCGATTTGAAATTCTCAGCTCAATTTCAGCAGCAAGCTATTCAATATTAATACTGGCACTGTCTAGAGCGGTTTTTTCCCCTTTGTTGGAGCTCTTAGATACACTTCGGGTCATCGACATAATAAATTTCTCTTGGAACTTATTAAGAGAATATTTATGGATACCAGTAGAAACAGCAAATTTATGATAATTAACTGAGTGGTGCACAGAAAAATTGCAATATGAATCACCACAGGCTAAATATTCGCAATAATGACAATAGATCCTTACACACAGCATTTTTCTTCTTTCGCGGTAGTTTTCTTAAGCCTGTGATAAGCGGATCGAAACTTAAAAGAAGTCTATTGATTAAGTATGTATTTGCAGTGACTCGCGATGTTTTCCTCGTATGATTAAGAAGAAAAGATTTTATATCTTTATGTGTGGCCTCAGCCGCTTCCTCTGACAACTCTCCGAATCGCAGGAGCGCAAAGTCTATTACATCCGATCCATGGATAAGAGTATTGTGAACTGATGCAGGCAGATAGTACCATGGATATTTGCTAACAAATAATGTGGCTGTTTCCGTAGCAACCTCTTTAAATTTCAAGGAGTTTATTTTATAACCCGATGAAAGAGACTTTAAAATTATCGCACACCTGTCAATCGGACCTTTGTCCAGCCCTGTTATTTCCGCTGAAATATCAGAGCTGACGGAAAATGTTCGTGCGTTATTACCATCGTTAGCCTTTCTACTTCCGTCCGTGCGTGTTTGATCTACTATGAGGCCTAATCTAGCCCCCAACTGCGATTGAATAAGCTGTTGCCTTGTAACGAACCATTTCCAAGTAACCTCTTTTCTTGACCAAAGTAACATAAAAGTATAATTTTAGATCCCACTGTAGTCGAGATTAGTTACTCATAATTTCGTAACCGACAGTAATCCTCTCATTTCTATCCCTACTCTAAAACAAAGTAGAAATTACCGAAATGTTCTAGCATCTGCCGCCAGAAAAGTATAAATGCATGCACACCATTCATTCGAGAGTTCAGTTGGTGGCTGGCTGCCGACAAGATGGGAGCTCCCGTGATGTATTTCTGGGGACTTCTTTCTTGTTGAACACCGGCTCATTGGCTGTAGCCCGCTCCATTCCTTTCCTTTCCGCACACACTCTCGTGATGTATTTCTGTGAGTGTTTACTGTCCTCTCCTCCGAACACCTTCGTGATGTATTTCTGTAGGTGTAATCCGTTCCGTACACTCTCGTGATGTATTTCTGTGAGTGTTTCCTTTCCTGTCACTCTCGTGATGTATTTCTGTGAGTGACTTGTATTCCTTTCCGCACACACTCTCGTGATGTATTTCTGTGAGTGTTTACTGTTCCCTCCTCCGAACACCTTCGTGATGTATTTCTGTAGGTGTATTCCGTTCCGTACACTCTCGTGATGTATTTCTGTGAGTGTTTCCTTTCCTGTCACTCTCGTGATGTATTTCTGTGAGTGACTTGTATTCCTTTCCGCACACACTCTCGTGATGTATTTCTGTGAGTGTTTACTGTTCCCTCCTCCGAACACCTTCGTGATGTATTTCTGTAGGTGTATTCCGTTCCGTACACTCTCGTGATGTATTTCTGTGAGTGTTTCCTTTCCTGTCACTCTCGTGATGTATTTCTGTGAGTGACTTGTATTCCTTTTCGCACACACTCTCGTGATGTATTTCTGTGAGTGCTTACTGTTCCCTCCTCCGAACACCTTCGTGATGTATTTCTGTAGGTGTAATCCGTTCCGTACACTCTCGTGATGTATTTCTGTGAGTGTTTCCTTTCCTGTCACTCTCGTGATGTATTTCTGTGAGTGACTTGTATTCGTTTCCGCACACTCTCGTGATGTATTTCTGTGAGTGTTTGCTGTTCCCTCCTCCGAACACCTTCGTGATGTATTTCTGTAGGTGTATTCCGTTCCGTACACTCTCGTGATGTATTTCTGTGAGTGTTTCTGTCCCGTTCTTTCCCGTAAGGTAGAACCGTAGAAAGTAATATAGTATTGGTTAGGAAATGGTTTCGACTTGCATGCATTCTTTAAAATACCATTGTAATCAAATAAAGGACAGATACAGAGAAATTTGTGAACAAGTATACTGTTCCTATAAATGTATATATTTGTAGAAATGATTAGAATAAGTAACACACATTTAAATTTTATATTAGGGTATATGTTAAGCCAGAATATATTTTGATTATTTGTTTATGTAAATGGGCCTTGTTATTTATTGACCCTGGCGTAACTCACGAGCACCCGGAACCCCTAACAAGGGCTCACAAGGAAAACCCGTTACATAAAATGGCGCCCGAGCAGGGACCGAAGTTTTGTACCAGATACCAACCGACTGCTGTCAGATGTGATAACCGTACCGAAGCCAGATATATAACCAGGGATACTAGCCGACCGTTTATAAATATGTATCCAAACCGAAATCACATAATATATGTGTATCCGACCGACCGACCGTTACCAGAAGGTGTCTTGATATATTCACCAACCGTTTACCAGAAATATATCCGGCGAAAACGCTACCAAACATGTATTCGTACATAGTAGCAAGTTGAAAAAAAAAACCGAAACCGAAAAGTATTTAAATATAATACTAACCAGTAGAACGACAGTTCTTAGCCGACCGTTGAAGAAGTCACATCGACCAGAACAAGTACAGCAAGTTAACCAATTAGTCTTATAAATATAAGCCCTCAGAAGCCAGAAGTTGAGTTTTTAACTAACCAGCGATTGAATAACATCGTAAAACTAACCAGCAAGATGAGTCTAACTCCTGAAGGGACCGATACAAGGTGGATTCATAATCTACGAAAACCAGCGTTGCAGGAACAATTGAGAGAAAACGGATTGTCAACAACCGGAAAGATCGAAGTACTGAGGGACCGCTTAGCATCACATCTAACCATGGAAACCAATTGCAGCCAGACCAGACCACTACTAGGAAACAACCGAGAAGCTAAAATAAATCTGTCACAAGCCGAAGTAATGGACAAGGTTCGGAAGTGGGGTATTCATTACGACGGTGGAAAAGATGTTTTTGGATATTTAGAGAGACTGGATGAGATGACGACAGCCTACAACATAGCCAAAAACGATTTGTTACTCGCTTTACCAGAAGTACTAAGGGGAAAAGCCCTATTATGGTTCCGGAATAATAGAGAGGACTGGAAAACATGGGACGATTTTACGGAAAGTCTTAAGGGATATTTTCTCCCTCCGCAATATGAACTAAAACTGGAAGAAGAATTTCGCACCAGAATCCAGGGCAAAAACGAGAGTATCCGTGAGTATATAACCGATATGCAAACTCTGGGACGACGTGCTGGAAAATCTCACTCAAACCTGCAGTTAGAGAGAATTTACACGAACTTAAAACCCGAATATCGACTGTACATCCGTAGAAGTGATTTTAAAACAATCAGCGAGCTACAAAAACTGGGTGAAGAATTTGAGAGCATCAAACAAGACCAGAACAAGCAAAAATTTCCACCAGCAGTTGGATACGCTAACAAACCATCCGAAGCCACGTATAGGGGACTACAATTTCAGAGAACTTCTCCTATCGCAACCACAATCATTCAACCTGGTTATAATATGAGAGAATGTTGCTGGAAATGTGGTGAAAAAGGTCATTCCCGATTTCAATGCCGAAAACCGCCGAGATTGTTTTGTTCTCGTTGTGGAAAAACTGGAACCTTAAGTAAAAATTGCGACTGTCAGGGAAATGATCCAAGGACCGGAGAAGTAAGAGGCTCATCCGGCCCAAAAATATACGAGCCAAACCAAAGGAATTAGACACTCTCGCACACGATAACAGACCGTTTGTAACGCTCACTATCAAATCAAACAACTATAATGCACTTGTCGATACCGGAGCCTCACTCTCATACATCGGAAAAAAATTTAACAAAATATGTGTAAACCAAAATATTCCAATCCAAGATATTCCGGAACAAAAAGCCTGCTTGGCAAATAAAACGACCGTATCGATAACCAAAAAGGTAAAATTAGATTGCCTATTAAAAGGCCATACTATTTCACACTGTTTCTACATTATGTCATCTCTCTGTGAAGACATTCTATTGGGTATGGATTTCCTGCAGAAATGTGATATAAGTATATGCTTATTCAAACCAACTGATTCAAAGCCAGAAAAAGTTGAGACATCTCAGTCAATTCTAGCAGCTAAGATTGCACCAGTATTAGAGGAACAAAACTGTAAATCTTCCGATAAAAACCAATTATTGAAACAATTTCTCGCTATAGAGTTAAAAAAATGTGAGCAAATACAGGGAACTACAGCACTGGTAGAACACAAAATTAGGCTTAAAACAAACCAACCGATAAAACATAAATATATGCCGAGAAATCCAGCCATGCAAAAGATTATCTACGAAGAAGTAGACCGAATGTTAGCAGATGGGGTAATAGAACCATCAAATAGCCCATACAGTTCTCCAGTTGTATTAGCCAGAAAGAAAAATGGACAGTATAGATTCTGTATAGATTTCCGAAAAATTAACGATATTTCTATAAAAGATGCCTATCCATTACCACAGATCAACCATATATTGGACAAATTGCGAGAGGCAAGCTACATCTCTACACTTGACCTCCATCAAGGATACTGGCAAGTACCATTGGATGCTAAAAGTAAACCAATAACAGCCTTTACAGTTCCTGGACGAGAGCTATACCAGTTTACGGTCATGCCATTTGGCTTACACTCCGCACCAGCTACATTTCAAAGGTTATTAGATCAAGTTATTGGTCCGGAATTAGACGGCAAAGCGTTCGTCTATTTAGACGACATAATAATTCTGGGAAAAACGTTTGAAGAACACTTAAACAATCTGCGCGACGTATTCCAAAGATTACGCCGAGCTAATTTACGACTAAATCCAGAAAAGTGTTGTTTCTGCAAAAAGGAATTAAAATATCTGGGACATCTGGTAACTTCAGATGGAATCAAAACAGACCCTGATAAGGTTGAAGCCATTTTAGCCATAACAGCACCAGAAAATGTTAAACAATTACGGCAATTTCTCGGAATAACATCATGGTACCGAAGATTTGTAGAAAATTTCTCACAAGTTGTAGCTCCTCTAACCAAATTACTGAGAAAAAAACAGAAATGGATTTGGAATCAGGAGCAAATTGACGCGTTTAATAAACTCAGAACAAAATTAACAGAAGCCCCGATACTCACTTGCCCAGATTTTGAGAAGCTGTTTGTACTACAAACAGACGCTAGCCAGGAAGGGCTAGGAGCCGTACTTACCCAGAATATAGACAATCAGGAAAAAGTGATTGCCTATGCCAGTCGTACGTTGAATGAGGCAGAAAGAAAATATTCCGTTTCAGAAAAAGAATGCTTAGCCGTAGTTTGGAGCATAAAAAAGATGAGGCCATATCTAGAAGGTTATCGATTTAAGGTTATAACTGATCACCAATCCTTAAAATGGTTAAGAAATCTAGAAAATCCAGCAGGAAGATTAGCCAGATGGTCCGTGGAGTTACAACAATACGATTTCGAGGTCCAATATCGTAGAGGAGTTTTTAACAAAGTTGCAGATGCGCTATCTCGACAACCAATTCCGGCAAACCCAATAGTATCTATATCGCATATAGATAACATACAATGTCCATGGTATAAAAAGAAATACGATGATGTAGAAAACAAGCCAGAAATTTACCCAGACTACTGTATTCTGAACCAAAGGCTATACAGACACTTGTATGACCGATGCGATTTTAATGAACCAGAAGAAGAAAGAGAATGGAAGTTATGTGTACCAAGAAATCTACGAAATAAAATTCTGACTGAAAACCATGACGCACCAACAGCAGGGCACATGGGTATTGCAAAAACTATAAACCGAATGGCCAAACACTACTATTGGCCAGGCATGTTTCGAGACATAGCCAAATATGTGCGCAACTGTATAATCTGCTTAAAGCATAAAGCCCATCAGGCAAAAACCGCTGGAAAAATGCACATGACACCAGTAAATGAACCATGGGAAATAGTAAGCTCCGATTTGATTGGTCCACTTCCCCGCTCAAAACAAGGAAATACAATGATATTAGTATTTCAAGATAAATTTACGAAGTGGGTTGAAATTCAGCCAATCAGACAAGCTACAGCTCAAATCGTAGCAAAATCTTTCCGAGAAAGAATCATTATGAGATTTGGATTTCCACGAAGTCTCATCACCGACAACGGACCACAATACACCAGTAAAATTTTCAAGAGTTTATTAAAGGAATATTCTATCCAACATCGTTTAACACCAGCATATACGCCACAGGCCAATCCCACCGAGAGAATAAACCGAGTGATTCATACCATGATTGCCCAATACGTAAGTAACAATCATCGAGATTGGGATAAATATTTACCAGAATTCATGCTAGCTCTTAACACCAGTGTACATGAATCAACCGGCTACACACCTGCATATTTAAATTTTGCGCGTGAACTACATACACCGACTATGAGAGAAGAGGAAAGATGTACCATATCTACAAATAACCGATTTCAAGGGAAAAATCCATTAAACGACATCTACGAATTGGTGAAATTAAACCTAAACAAAGCATTCCAGAAACAGAGGCATTACTATAATCTGAGAAGACGAGAATGGAAACCGAAAGAAGGAGACACCGTTATGAAGAAGGAATACCAGCTATCTTCAGCCGCCAGAGGTTTCGCCGCCAAATTAGCTCCGAAACATTCTGGGCCATATCGTATTGCTAAGGTTATTTCACCAGTAATTTTCAATTTACAAGAAATTGAAACCGGCAAACTATTGCGACCCACACACATCAAAGATTTAAAACCTGCCCCTCCAGAATTATTATTAAACTCTATAAATTCTGATTGCATTATGCAACAAGGGTCAGTCAGTAGCCACCAGCGCCAAGGACAACATCTTACGATGAATCCAACAATCCGGAAACAATGCCATCCCGGCAAAATAGTTACACCTAAGCAACGAACACCAAAAAGCCAAAAAGGAAAGATGTTGGGACCCCCAATAACCGCCATCCAGGATATGGAAAGACGTTTTCCTCGGACCAAAATTCCACACAACCGCACCAACGAGTATCGCCGCCCAGTCCTCAAGAAAAATGGAACCGATGCAATAACCGTTTATCCGATTCCTCGTTATTCGAAAACTAACCAAAGCGAGGATATTACTATAGATGTAGAAGAAACGTCAAGTGACAACCTGGAGACCAACGACAACTGCATCAAAAAGTTAGCTCATAGCCAGCCAAACAATGAGCTAATGGATATTGAGGAAGGAAATCCTCCAACAAACATTAAACAACCGGAAGATAACCAACCCGAACGGAGTGAAGACATTTCTCTCATGTCCCCGGTCGAGCTCGAAAACAACCTCGCGCAATGGATGACAAAGTTTTGCAGCAGCATTGATGAGGACGTACAAGAGCTGTTGGGAGAAGTAACCACCGAAGTCATTCAGGTAATGGAAACAACTTCCAACTCTATTTCTACTACCACTTCAGATCCCGAGCAAAACAAAGTTACACCGGCAGAATTAGGCTTACAAGGCACCTGGGATGATATATTCAAAGCCAATAGAAGAATCCGATGTAAATTCAAGGATCATCGTTATACAATAAAACGAAAAGATAACACCGCTATAATTATAAGTAAAACGAAAATTGTGTGAGATATATATATAATAAAATAAAAATGTAAAATATTAAGTTTATAAAATTCCGATTTTTGAATTTAGGGCCACACAAAAATCTATCCGAAGAAAGGGGGGGGATGTAACGAACCATTTCCAAGTAACCTCTTTTCTTGACCAAAGTAACATAAAAGTATAATTTTAGATCCCACTGTAGTCGAGATTAGTTACTCATAATTTCGTAACCGACAGTAATCCTCTCATTTCTATCCCTACTCTAAAACAAAGTAGAAATTACCGAAATGTTCTAGCATCTGCCGTCAGAAAAGTATAAATGCATGCACACCATTCATTCGAGAGTTCAGTTGGTGGCTGGCTGCCGACAAGATGGGAGCTCCCGTGATGTATTTCTGGGCACTTCTTTCTTGTTGAACACCGGCTCATTGGCTGTAGCCCGCTCCATTCCTTTCCTTTCCGCACACACTCTCGTGATTTATTTCTGTGAGTGTTTACTGTCCTCTCCTCCGAACACCTTCGTGATGTATTTCTGTAGGTGTAATCCGTTCCGTACACTCTCGTGATGTATTTCTGTGAGTGTTTCCTTTCCTGTCACTCTCGTGATGTATTTCTGTGAGTGACTTGTATTCCTTTCCGCACACACTCTCGTGATGTATTTCTGTGAGTGTTTACTGTTCCCTTCTCCGAACACCTTCGTGATGTATTTCTGTAGGTGTATTCCGTTCCGTACACTCTCGTGATGTATTTCTGTGAGTGTTTCCTTTCCTGTCACTCTCGTGATGTATTTCTGTGAGTGACTTGTATTCCTTTCCGCACACACTCTCGTGATGTATTTCTGTGAGTGTTTACTGTTCCCTCCTCCGAACACCTTCGTGATGTATTTCTGTAGGTGTATTCCGTTCCGTACACTCTCGTGATGTATTTCTGTGAGTGTTTCCTTTCCTGTCACTCTCGTGATGTATTTCTGTGAGTGACTTGTATTCCTTTCCGCACACACTCTCGTGATGTATTTCTGTGAGTGCTTACTGTTCCCTCCTCCGAACACCTTCGTGATGTATTTCTGTAGGTGTAATCCGTTCCGTACACTCTCGTGATGTATTTCTGTGAGTGTTTCCTTTCCTGTCACTCTCGTGATGTATTTCTGTGAGTGACTTGTATTCCTTTCCGCACACTCTCGTGATGTATTTCTGTGAGTGTTTGCTGTTCCCTCCTCCGAACACCTTCGTGATGTATTTCTGTAGGTGTATTCCGTTCCGTACACTCTCGTGATGTATTTCTGTGAGTGTTTCTGTCCCGTTCTTTCCCGTAAGGTAGAACCGTAGAAAGTAATATAGTATTGGTTAGGAAATGGTTTCGACTTGCATGCATTCTTTAAAATACCATTGTAATCAAATAAAGGACAGATACAGAGAAATTTGTGAACAAGTATACTGTTCCTATAAATGTATATATTTGTAGAAATGATTAGAATAAGTAACACACATTTAAATTTTATATTAGGGTATATGTTAAGCCAGAATATATTTTGATTATTTGTTTATGTAAATGGGCCTTGTTATTTATTGACCCTGGCGTAACTCACGAGCACCCGGAACCCCTAACAAGGGCTCACAAGGAAAACCCGTTACAGCCTTAGCCTCAGAAATAAAGCACTTTACGAGCTAGTCTCTGTCAAAGTGTTGCACACTTTACCGTCGACCATAGTCAACTGCAACTTGTGCGAGATCGAAAATATTTTGTTATTAGCAGTAACTATGATATTGTTACGTGTAGCGAAAAGAGACAAGTGATGACATCTACTGGAAATGGAGAGTAAACAACTTCGGGAAGGTTTACGAATAGAACACTCCAGAAGAATCTAAAGAGTTTCTAGATCTAGAGTATAAATATAACAGTTGTCCCCGCCAGAAACAGATTCTTGTCGTAGTCATTGCAGTGTGATGTGAATTTGCACTACAATTTCCAAATCAATTAAAAATACAAGAATGGACATTCTGCATTCTTGCAATATTCAATTGACCCAAAATTAATCAATCACAATAAACGCGATCGATTGCATTATTGCAATTAAGCAAAACCAAATATGTGTCACAACCTAAAGAAGTGACTGTAATTATTTACATGCGTTTGTTTACATTTTTGCAACCAGCGTAATACGGGTCAAGTACATTGCGTCACATCTTTCTACTGGAGTTAAGAACATAAGTGCAAATAAGCGATTTAGTTTTAACGAGCCCCAAATCACGGGCATGTACACAAATCATGTATTAATGTGCATTAATAACAATTAAGTCTAGGCTAGCAAATTTACTTTTGTATAAATAAGCTAGCGATATTCCAATAAAGAGAATTAGTTGATTGGCGATTAAACAGACTGTGTCTTTTATTAACAGGGTATCTGCTAGTTCTAGCTTGCCCAGAACAAACGGGGATCTGCTTTTTTCAAAGCTTCCCTATTAGGAGATCTGCTCACTGAGCTTCTCCATTTTTCGACCTGCTTGTTAAGCTTCTCACCACTCAGCGACCACAATAATAATAAACAACTACTACAGCAGTGCTATCAAGCGAAAGTAATAAACTGGCGAAAGTGTTCTAATTGCACTGCGATAATTGAAAGTACAGTATTAGGGATAATTAAAGTTGAGTTGATTAATTGAAGGTTTGTGAATTTAATAAGTGTAAAGCGAAAATAAAGAACTTGTATATTAAATATTTTTTATATTATGTATTAAATAACGAACTAAAAGTCACAGTTACGCAACAACTGGTGTCAGAATTGAAATAATTTCGCGAAATAAAGTGTCACCATTGACTCAGAAATTCAAAGTGTGATTAATTTTGTGAAATTGTATTAAATTGTGAAAGTTCTGGAAAATAATTTATATTCAACTGTAAGTGAATTACTAAAGTAATGGGGGGGGGGCAAAGTGGAGGAGCTTCGAATACAGGGTTTGAAAGTGGAGTTAGGGATCTGGTCATTACAAACGACAGGTGCAAAGAAAGTTCTAGTCGAGCGACTTAGACAAGCTTTGAAAGAGGACTTGGAAGAAACCGAAGCTGAAGTAGAGCATGCGATGAAAATGGAACAGCTGTTAAGTACATTAATGAGCAAAAAGGAAGCCCGTTTTGATGAATATAAGAATTCTCTCGAGGAACAAAAGAATTCTCTGCAAGCATGCTTAGAAGAACAAAATAATTCTCTGAAATCCCGTTGGGATGAACAAAAGAAATCTCTCGAGGAACACAAGAAATCGAGCATGAAGTGGCAGAAGTTCAACAAAATGTCACCGAGCAGCTTTACATCTTTGAAGCAGATCTGGAAAGAATAAAGCATCGTTAGCCTCTAAACGTAGCAGCTGAAATATCCAGTGCAGGTAGAATGAAACCTCCAATATTTAATGGACAAAATTCGTGGCATATCTTCAAGAGACAATTCGAGGCAGCTTTAGAGGTATATGGATGGATTGATGCGGACAAAGCTACAGCTCTGGTATTATCACTTCGAGGTCCTGCAGCAGAGCTCTTACAAACTGTACCGAATGTAAGCATTACGGCTGTGAGAAAGAAAAAGAGAAAACAGCTACTATACAATTGGTAACTGTGGAACCATCAACAAGTTGGGACTTCGAGAACTTGCGAAAAACGCCACAAAAAGACCCGGACATATCGCCTATTCTTGCTTGGAAAGCAGACACAGAAAAACCAGAATGGAAGGATATTTCGGCGATGAGTGAAACGCTGAAAAGCTACTGGGCTCAATGGAACTCTCTTCATGTTGAATGCGGTACATCAAAACGTAAGTGGGAAGCACCTATCGGTGGATGATTCCAATGCAAATAGTAGTGCCGGCATCAACAGTCAACGTCATGCATCGTGAAACATCTGGGGAACATTTGTGAATAAAAAAATTTCTAAAATACGAGAAAAGATTTGTTGGCTACATATGCGAGAGGATGTGGTGAAGTGGTGTCGCAGATGCACTATGTGTGCTTCTTACAAAGTGATGCCACGCCGAAGCAGAAAGGAAATGTATAAGTGTAATATCAGAGCCCCATTGGGAAGGAGAGCTGGTGTACAAGAAGTCACGAGAGCAAAATTAGCAGTAAATGCCAATCGGATGAGGACCCGCTATGACTTACGTGCGAATTCAGCAGGATTCAATGAAGGTGAACTTCTTTGGCTGTACAACCCGACCCGCCGTAAGGGACGTTCGCCAAAATCACAACAACACTGGGAGGGACCGTATTCAGTAGTAACTAGAATAAATGAAGTGGTATATAGGATTCAGCGTGACACAAAAGGCAAGCGTAAATTGTTCATTTAGACCGTTTGTGTCAATAATACGAGCATCAGGACCGTGGAACACCTATTTTTCGGAACGAACAATTTTTGAAGGGGGCAGTGTTACGTGCAACAAAAAGTGACAAGGGATGACATCTACTGGAAATGGAGGGTAAACAACTTCGGGATGGTTCAAGAATAGAATAGTCAAGAAGATTCTGGAATAGAACACTCCAGAAGAATCTAGCGAGTTGCTAGATCTAGAATATAAATATAACAGTTATCCCCGCCAAAAAAAAAGAGTCCTGACTTAGATATTGCAGTGTTAAGAAGCGAAAGTAATAAACAGGCGAAAGTGTTCTAATTGGATTGCGATAATTTAAAGCACAGTATTAGCGATAATTAAAGTTGAGTTGATTAATTGAAGGTTTGTGAATTTTATAAGTGTGAAACGAAAATAAAGAACTTGTATATTAAATATTGTGTTTTAGATAACGAACCAAAAGCGATGCTCGCAACAATATATAGGTAAGTAACTAGCTGGCCCTGCAGAAGTTGTTCTGCTCTTTCCGGTAGGTGGCATGATGGGTTTGATTTGGTTAACGTCTCTGTATAAGAAAGTCTGGATAGTAGAGGTCGTTGAAGCAATTGGCGGATAGGCAAGGGGACCCAAAAATTGCCATGAATGAGCAAAATAAATTACTTGATGTTTAAATCTGAACATTGGTTGGTAATGACAATTCAAATTCAAAATCCTAGATTTATAGATATGACACATAAAAATATCAAAAACTGTAGATTGAAAACAGAGTATTATTATAAAAGAAAATCTCAAATCATTATCTTGATAATTAAATATTGGAAATGAAGGTTCAAAATGCTTCCACTTTCACTATAATAATCAATAATAATTATTATTATAAATTATAAATATGTTAAGAGTCTATTGCATATTATAAACATTTTTATTTAAGTACGAAACTTTAAGTATTATGTAATAAATGTTAATTAATGTTATTATATTATTTATTTTGTGTTTATTTTAACACTAAAAGAAACTACATAAAGAAAAAGGTTTCATAGATTTCCTACACGTAAACACGCAACATGAGAGTGTGAGTCCGTGAGAAAAACATGGATTTTCTAGATCCAATCCACATATGGTCGTTATTTGTCCTTGCGACTTATCGAAATCAGGGGCGGATTTCACTGTAGGCCGAGTAGGCCCGGGCAAATTTAGGGGCGGCAAAACATGGTGAGTTTTTTTTTATTAGTCGCGCGTCACCGTTTAAAAATTTAAAAATGTGTCCATGGCACCGCGCAAAAAAAATTTACACGTATGGAGATTACTATTATTAAAAATTTGGATCAACGAACTGGATCTTTGCTTCCTAGTTTACTCCAAGTTTAAGTGTATCATTTTCATTTTGCTCCACTACAGACTACATATTTATATTACTACTAGGTTATTTGGTATATTTGCTGCCGATTGTACAAGTTTTCGTACACGAAATGCCAAACGAATGGGAAATTGTAATCATTTTAACTGGATTGGTACATCCATCGGTGGGTGCATTGTCTCCACTGCATTTTCCATTTAATGATCGCTTCAATGACATTTCCCATAATTTTTTAATAACTAATCTCATTCCATTGCAAAGTCTGGGTGCATTTAAATTTCGAAGCAAAATTATGGGTAAACCACTGATTTCAAGAATTCAGTGGGATAATTTACGCTTTCATTTTCATCTACTACTGTGTCAATTGATTTAAACGAAATTAATTCGCCAGGCAATGTTTCTTGTATTGTGACCTTGATTTCGTCAACATCGACATTCTTAGCAGCCAAATCTCTCATTCACTGATCCATTGATGGTTACGATAATTGTCGCGTATATTTGGAAATACACTTTCTATTAATACATTTTTCGAATCAAAAATGTTGTGGAAGTTTTCAGGCAATTTAATTAATTGTGTATTTTCAATAAAACAAATTTTTCCATTACCAATATGCAGCAATTGTATTGAAAATGCTTCAGCTGATAAATTGTTTTGTAGTGTAAAGGAGGATTTACATTATGATGACAAGCATTTTTTACAGAAATTGTGAGGGAGATAGAACATCGTATACGGAAATTTATTTATGAGTGACCAGAGAAGCAAACGCGTCCTGAATTTTTTCCGGACGTCGATTTGTCACTGTGTGCGTGTCCGGAACCATAAAAAGACCTCAAGCATAGGGAGTTTTTATAGTTACTGAAACTAAAACATTGTTATTGGTAATCCTAATTTGTCAATTTCGACTACCCGTGCTGCCATATTGTTGTTGTTACTATAATTTTATGGTATATGTCTGTCATAGCTGTCAAGTCTAATTATTTGGCAAAAACAAAATGGAAGGAAATAAAAGTAAGTTTTTAATTTTTTATTAAATATTGCGAAATTGAAAGTTTTTAATTATTTCTTTATAAAGAATAGTAAAGTTATTTCGGAAGTTGTTTTCCAACCACAAGCAGGAAGCAGTGCGTCTACAGATTCACTGCAGTGGTCCTTTTTCTTTATAATTTGCTAGAATTATTCCGCCTTTGAGATAATCGGCCATGTGAACACGAACCGGACTGGAATTATCGGTAGTGAAGTGGAATTATTTTCAAGTGAGCACTTGAGGGGATGAAGTGGATTGACGTTTACATATTAGTAGATTAGTTACTGAATTTTTTGTTTACTACGAAATAAATAATAAATAAAAATTTCGTTATCGTACAAAATGATGATTGTAGAACTGAATTACAGTACCACCTGATATTTTGCGACACATTTTTTCGATATAATCTCTTCCTTTTGCTTCGAACTCCTTCGTGCATGTCATCATAATGTAAATCTTGCTTAACACGCACGTTTATAGTCACAAAATAGACGATTTTAACCGGTAATATTTGTCTGAAATCACCTGACAATAAAATTAGAGCGGCATAAAATAATCCATATCGTTGCCATTTAAATATTTTAGGGTTCAAGTGAGTTTTGATGTTACATTTTGCTTTAGAGCTGAATGGGCTGTTCTTCGACCATTCAATAAAGTTGCAGCGACGCCAGATGAAGCAATTGCTAACGCGATGTTACGTAGACATCTAACTAGGATGGGCGAAATTAAAGACGTTTTATTAGTTCCACCTGGTGTGTCCAAAAAGAGAAAACGTACTTCTTTTGCTTCAATCGCAAACAGAACTCTATCATAAATGGTCTTTTGTTCATTTGACAGAAAAAATGAAGCTATGTCATTATTAGTTAAGTCCTTTGCTGATCGATTAGGTGAAGGCACTCCCAAGTTTATGAGTGGTTCATTCGAGATTAGTATGCACATGTATTCGATTATAACCAGTGCTTCGTTATATATTTCTATTGTGAATTGAAGAATTGCGTCTTGTTTTGTTGTTCGAATTCTGTACAGTATATTTTACCTCATTGAATCTCTTTATATTTCACCCATAATTCAGTTGAGTTTGTTGGAAAACATGTTATCAACGATAAGGCGAATAATTGACGAATTTGATGTGGAGAAGAATTAAGTGTTGCATCTACAAGTGTTGAATCCCAATGATTGTCACCTTTAACTCTTCAAGCAATTGCAGTTCTCGGCAGTCGTCATAATTTATAGCGTATAATTGGCCATTAACTGCTCTCAAATATTCGTATAACGTTGGTCTACGTACATTATTCATTAATACTAATCACGTTGTTTTAGATGAACAGTGTATAATCGGCATAATGTATTTGCTGCAAATATTCCTTCATAAGCAGTAAGAGCAACACCTCGCTGCGTGGCTCGTATATTATTATGGTTTATTCCATTCTTCTTCAGAATAAAGTAATGTTTTTGCGAATTGACCGTTAATATTTTGTTGTTTAACCGCACCCTAGCATAACTACGAACCATCGTCTCGTCGTTCAGAAGTTACACGATCACTAACACACGTACCAACAATTATATGTATATATAAAGATATAGAATGGAAGTACTTAAGTACCTGATTAACTA
Source organism: Dioctria linearis (assembly GCA_963930735.1). NCBI lineage: Eukaryota > Metazoa > Arthropoda > Insecta > Diptera > Asilidae > Dioctria > Dioctria linearis. The sequence goes on along the minus strand of OZ005743.1, from coordinate 54,409,518 downwards.
AAAATCTCAGCAAGTGGCCAATTTACTGAAATATAATATGACTCCTTATTTACTTATTTTAGTCCTAAAAGAAAATATCTTTGTTGATTTCATGAAACTGTTCGTTATAATTTTATTTTAAATAGATACAAAACCCTTTCAACTGAATCATCAAACTTCAATGTCACTGACTAAGAAAATATAGCATCGCAAAAATTGTTTTATGCGGAAAGTTTATAACCAAATATAAACAGTCACAATCCTGAATGACATAAGCTTCTAAATCGAACCCAATTCTATTTCTCTTTACTTTTCAATCTTTAAAGGAATTTTTTTCTAATTTACTACAGGTAAACAACAACTAAATTTCCCTCCACCTCCACCTCAAACAGTACCAAATAAAATTTTCATATAATTTAATTTCTTCACAACAGATGGAAGTACTTGAGCTGCTAGCACAATACGGAGCCGACTTAAATGCCAAAAATAAGGATGACGAAACACCCTCAGGTATGTATGTACGGTTAATCAGACATATACTCTCAGTCTCTTCTGTTGATTTCCGTTTATTTACTATGCTTTGATCCCACCTGGAGAAAAAGACTTGCTTTTTAGTATAGCCTATACATTGTTGAACCACATACATACACATATACATAAGTGTTCATCCCAAATAAAAGCACGCACTCCCTAAACTTTGATAAACCCCGAGCATTAAAGTCGTTTAAAGCTGAGGATCCAAAGAGAGTAGGTAAATCAAAGAGAGCTCAGCAGTTTTCCACTAGTTAATAAATTTATTTTTTCGAAGAGAAAGGCTCTTTCCATTTTCATCCCAAATTTAACTGATGATTTCCAGTTCACCAAGTTTTTCCTTTTTCACAGATATCTGCGAGGATCCGGAAATTCGGGAACGAATGGAACAACTGAAATCCGAACAGGAAAGTAAAAGACTGGCTGAAGCACAAAGAAGGCGTGTGCGAAGGTCTCAAAGCAATAATACAAGGTAAGGTAGCCAGTGAAATTATTTGGGGAATTCTCCTTTGGTTAGTTGACACAATTGAAGTAAGCATATAAGTAGTACTGGTAAAAAGGACATTTACGTTCACGATATGATGGGCTTTAAGCAGGAACATTTGCTGGGTCGTTTACTTTAAGTATGTCATACAAATAATAGCTTTACACACGTAAGTCTGGGAATTGGTTTTAGGTTTATTTCCAAAAAGATTAGGTTTGTTGAAAGAGATTGGGTACCCCCGCTGTACAACTTGAGACTTCCAAGTCTTTGCTCACCTTTTCCAATCAAGAAAAATTTTCTATTGAGGACAAAAGCTTAATAATTTAAGCGTTGTGGGATATGATTTATTGCAGTAACTATATTGCAGTTGACTCCTTAGGGCTTTCACGAATGTTGACTTTGAAAAGCTGATACGAAAACTTACGGTTGAATGTAAATTTTTCAACCTCAAATTATGAATTATAGGTTATATCTGTAAGCAACTAGGAAAGAAGGTAGAAGCTGGAAGTTTCAGTTTTGCAACGTTAGGCGGAGCGGGACAACAAACTATCTGGCATTTGTACTAGATTCTGAGCTGAACTGGAAGGCTAACATAGAGGATCGCGTTAAAATGGCCAGTATAGCAATCTATAAGAAAATCTCTAGCGGCTAAGTGGGAACTAAAACCCAGAGTGGTATGGGTATATGCATCCATAGTATGGCCAATCCTCTGCTACGGCTCCATAGTCTGGTAGACAACATTGAAGAGGCTAAAACCGGGTGTTGGCGGACGAAGAAGCGGGTTTGGACATACAGCATACTACCAGATACTTATTCTTGCTTTGGTGGGGGTTTCAATGCAATGATGCCTACCAGGAGTGATTGGGATGGGAATGAGGTAGGTACTGTAGCATCTGATATTTCTATTTTCAGGGATGGTTATAAGATGAGTGTGGGTAAAAAAGTAGGGGTATACTACAGAGACTGGCAGAGGTACAGACGCAGCAGAGATATACTCCAGAGACTGGCTGTGACATGCGTCTTATAGACTGCCGGAGAAATGTAGTGTCTTTCAGGCAGAACTAGCAGCGAATAATCAAGCGTTACTGATAGCATCTATATATGTGTGTAGAGTGAGTCGACATCTACATATACACCGACAACCAGGCGGCCATGGCATTATGTCGTTGGATGATGCACTGATAAAATCGAATCTGGTGCATTTATACAAGGCGTGCATCCTACATGGCTGTTATCCCATCCCATATCATCACTGCGACTGGTTTTTGGGTCCGAGTCCGATACACTCGTAATTAGCCCAAATTTATTGCAGAACGACCGCACTAGTAAACTCTATCGTTTTGTTCATTCAGCATATCACCTGCGGCCATTCTACTCAACACTTTTGCTTTTCCAATTATAATCTCGTTTTTTCTGCGGATCTGTAAGACTGCAGTTTTTGTATCTTGTATAGCTGCACTAACATTTTAAATTTATTTATATTTAGTGTGCATCGAATGCTGTTACGTTAAGCTCCAATTTCGGCAGCCAATTTTACCGCATTTGGTCGTGAATTTCGTTCCAAGATTTTCTTAACCTTTTGCACGTTCTTCGAAGAAGTCGCAGTTGGTTTACGACCACCACCTTAGCGCTTTCCGGTGGAACCTGTCTCATTCTCCACATATCGATTCAAATAGCGATTCAAAATTCTTATTTACGTTATGCGCCAGCAGCTGATAAAAAAATTATTTTTGTGATAATTTTCCTTGCAAATATAGTGTGACCACTTCGCGTGTAGATCTATTACTAAAAACAATAACCAAACGGGAAATACACTAGATTTTTTCTTTTTAGAAAAAATTGATTGACAAATCTGGCAGTTCTTCTGTTCGATATCTCAGCAGAGAGATAACAATATCATAAGTAAGTTCTAGTTCGCCACCCCTGTATAATTTACATAGTTCAGGAATACAAACACACCTCAATTTTCTTGAAAAGTGCTTTATTAGTTTTTGTTTGTATGATGTAAAATAATATATATATATTTTTTTAATAATAATTTAAATTAAAAATGCCCTTTTTTTATAGAGCACAATCAGTACGAAGAACATCACTTAGAGATAAGACATTAACAACTAAAAAAGATGCGGTGGAAGAAACAAGACTGCGATTACAAGCCCAAGAGGTATGTACCTACACATTATCGATTTTTATTTTTAAAAAACATATCCATACTTATATTCCTACATACATATGTATATCCAGTAGATACTTTTATTCTTATGAAAAAATTTATTGTATACGGCTTCAGGATAAGTGCAGGATGTTTAACCGAAACGTGAACATATTTTTATTTGTAATAAGAGTTGTCAATTCGAACTAAACATTGTATCAAATCATCCCCACCTTAAAGTTATATGTTACTACGTTTGGTATGTAATCGATTGTTAGAGGATATTTAGTAGCAACAAGTAACATTATTTGAAAATAACCAAAAAATAAAACTCATTAGCACATTGGTAATAATGTTATAAATAAGTAGGGACGAATACAGAATTTTTGTGAATGGATGGAGGACTCTGGGCTAAAAAAAAAGGTTGAAGGTACTTATTTATCCGAAGACACGCTCATAGATATCGGAAAACTTAGAATAACAAATGTTATGTATCATTAGCTTGGCTATCTTGTGATTTGGCGTAATAAGTCCTTAAAAAAGGATACGCAAAAGGATTTTTCCCAAAGTGTCCTTCATATTACACCGCCATAGTGACTCTGCCGACCTAATAAAACCCTAGAGGAACAGAACTAATAGACCCGTCCCACAGTTTCCACCAATTTGCAAATTCTTTGCATGGGACATATAATAATTATATAGAATTTATATTTGATCCTGTGGAAGGACCATATTTGTGGCTATATAAATATTTTTATGTTATGCGAAAAGTTTAGTTTATACTTGTTCACTTTTCGCATAACATATAAATATTCATAACGAAAGCAGATATTAATCAGATTAATTTTTTCTATATCATATTCGAAACTTTGCAGGATCAAGGATAAAGCTAAATTTGTGTGACATTTTTTTCAAGAATTCTAAGACATTTGAGCATAAATCGTACACGTTGGATATTGCAATAAAGGAGGAAAGATCCACTTTAGAACCAGTGCTCCAATTTAATCCTGCGATATCCGTGGTAAGACTTATGAGCTTTTAAGTCACCTCACTTCATTCGAAAAACGAAAAATTTTCAACTGTAAATTTGTGGGGGTAACAATTGATTTTAGGGAGGGAGGGTGTCTGAACAAAAGTATAATCAAAACATCCCAAAGAATACGTACATTGGCATTCTCCATTCTTCTTCTTTACCTAGCCACATTGTATTTAATCTCACAACTCAGCACACATCATCAATTTTCGTTCAAAGTTTTCTGAACTACATATCTATACAGGATGTTTCCTCCATGGTGATCAGTAGAGCAAATGGTGATAGTACTCACCTATAGAAACCAAAACTTGTTAACTTGTTTTAGGGGGGGGGGGGGTATATATCAAACGTTTCGGAGTTACAGGGTGATGAAGAAAAAAAGCTAGTTTTTCTTTAAAATTACAGGGTGTACGGTCACGGTTAAGAGCTCATTGTATGCAGAACTTTGCTCAACCAGCCCGTACGTACTCCTATCCCTTCAGGAGTTAAAACTAAAAACTTCGGATGTTCTTACCTGTTTTTTAAAATTTGACCTATATTTTTTTTGCACAAAGGTCATTAACATAACTCTTTTTTTTATAAAAACTGTAAACTGTAGACTCCTCTTTAATTTCACCTATTGCATCCTATGTGCTATCTGTAGCCGTGAAGGAGTTATTAGCTCAAAACATTTTCAGGTCTTATCGAAATAAGCTAATATTTTAAATGATGTGTTTTAAGTCACTAAGGGAACAAATTATCTTTGAGAATAGGTTAAGAGCTAATAACTCTTTAACGGCTACAGGTCCCACATAGGCTGTACTAGGTCAAATTAAAGAGGAGAGTATACAGTTTACAGTTTTTATAAAAAAAGTTATATTAATGACCTTTTTGCAAAAAAATAGAGGTCTAAGTAAAAAAAGGTAAGAAAATCCGCAATTTTTAGTTTAGATCAAATAACTTCTGATCTGATAGGCATACCGGACTGGATGAGCTGTTCGTGGAAAGGCCATGTAGTTCTGCATGCAATGAGCCCTTAACTGTGACCGTACACGGTATTTGTGAAAAACAATTTTTGTTTCTTATTCACCCTGTAACTCCGAAATGGTTTATATGGGCTCCCCCGCCCTGCCATCCAATTTTTTGTTTGCCTAGGTGAGTACTATCACCTCCTGCTTTACTAACCACCAGGGAGGGAACATTTTGTATGTAAAAAATAACACCATCCAAACTTCAAGGAATTCAATTTTCTCATTTCTACAGCTTTCTCAAGGATTAAAATTAAAAAAATCGAGAGTGAGCATTTTGAAATATTCAAGGGTAACAGACATATCCATTATCATTGAAAACAATTTTCAGAAGAAGGATCTCTACTAATTTTTTTCAGGAACTTCAAAGCAAAGCTGGGCATTATTCGAATGAATTTTCAATCAAATAACGAATTTTTTAAAAAATAGAATAAATTTTTATTTGATTATCAATTTATTTTAAGTTATTCGCAAATAATTATTTGTTATTTGGTTCAAATTATTTGAGTTTCAAATAATTATTTGTTATTCTATCGTGCGTTATTTGATAATCAAATAATTATTCGTTATTTAATGAATCATTCCCAAATAATTATTTGTGATGGTCATAATTTGAAGTTCAAACAAATATTTGTCATTCGATTAAGAATATATGTTTTCTGGTGTCCCTTAGTTCAAATTTCAAATAATTAATTCTTGGTACACGCATTTCTTTTCGCAAGGGGTCTCATTAATTAATTTAAAGTTTAAGAGGAATTCAATAATTTTGTTCAGTTATGTATTTGTGAAGCTTTAGCAGAAAATAATTGGGTTTGATTACCTAAATTACCTAAATATGAAATCTATGTCTACTCAAGCGTAATAAGGATATAAAATAACTGAAGTTTAACCATATACCTAAGTAGTGCGAATGTACATACACACGAAAAATTACCAATTTTGTTTGGCTGTATCCTATCTTCTTATTAGGTTATTTTTAACCCAAGTCTAAATAACAAATAGTCCACTGCTTCTTTTACTTCTTTCTTAAAAAATAGGTTTGCAAAATGCATCAAGAATACTCGGGTGGGATGGCACAATGACCTTCACGATCGTCACGTTTCAAAGTGAACGCCCATTCGGGTAAACGATTTTTTTTTTCAATAAATATAGTCTCGAAATTGTTCTTCTGTTCTCTAACAGGTTTCGATTCTCGAATGACAATGACAGATGATATGCAGTGAGTGCAAGGAAAAATAAATTGATCTTGTTTATGCTTGATAAATAGCTTGAAGTAACGGTACAGAGAATACAAGTATTCCGTCCATGAACCCATGTTTCATCAATAGTGGACGAAGTAACGTATAATGTACAGAAAAGTACGGTACAGAGAATACAATACTCTCTCTGTTCTCTGGCTTTTCTATTTCTATACATTGAATTTACGTCAGCTCCAATGTGTCAAAATTTATTGAGAATACTTGTATTCTCTGTACCGTGGCTTGAAGAAGATATGACTACTGTCAACACGGTCGGCCATCTTGGGCGCCACGGCATCAGACGAATGTTCTAAAGATATTTTATATTAATTTTCAACAATCATGAACAAAATATTAACACTTCAATACACGAATTAAAATTTCTATAATTGCTTACCTCATTGTTTGCAAAAAGTACTACTTTTTTTACATTTAGCTGCCAGATCATCATAAATTTTCAAAAAGTATTGATATTTTTTTACTATAATATTATCTATTGTAATTTGCCAAGACTGTAGTAAGTTCCAAAATCTATGATTTTATCGACTTCCTTTTTTTATGCAGAAGCATCTCATTTTGTTAATAATTCGGTTCTGTCTAATGAGACTGTTGAATCCGCCATAATTATTGCTCGGAATTTCTCACACCAGTCGTGAAAAATGAGAAATGCACATTAAAAATGACAAATAATGAGAAAGTTTCGAATAGTAGAGACCAGCAGATGCGAAATTTTTTGTAGTTATGATAGGGTCATTCCAAAGAAAATCGACAAATTTGCTGAATGGACCATGTCCGATTTTGATGAAATTTTACAGGTAGGTACATAGGTTAGTTTTATTGTTCATAGTACTTTTCTGAAATATTGCTTTTGTCCATTTTTGGCGGATATACGGTATTTGGAAATTTGTAAAAAGTGGCAAACTTTGCCTGGCAGGTGTAACTTCAAAAATTTATATCTCAGGACATACACATCGCAAGCCCATTGTTATGGTAATATGTTGAGTGATTGGCTTGGACGTGAAGTCCGAACTGCCAGCATGAGCTGACAGATCACTCGATGACAGCGATAGCACAGGGCGGCACGCTAGCACCTCGGCTAAGGGTGGCGGAGAGTGTGGGGGGAGTTCCCGAAATAACCTGCCACTTGTCATCACCCATAATCAAAAAAAAGTTTCGTGCCTTCAACAAACACGCCAGCACACACTCGGTCCTGAAGGGACCCTTACGTCACTTACCTGTAGTTTGGGTGGAAGGCGTAGGTGTTATTACCTTCCTTTGCCAGCCCCATCCTCCCAATTGACCTTGGGTGGCACTATTTTCCAAAGTCCCTTGGCTGACCTGTTAAGAGAGACGAGAGCGGACCTAGACGACCCCTATGCTAGAGGAGAGGGCTCCAGGATGTGAAAGGGAAAAAAAAATCTTTTTATCTCTTCATTTCGTTATAATAATCCGTTTTAATTCCTAAGCCTCTCCGAGCTAGACCGTAAATACATGCACCCATCGGCAAGTAAGTATAAAAAAACTTATCAGTATAGGAAAACTTAAAAGTGAAGTCAAGCTATGCATTGATCTACATATAGATGTGTTGAGAAAAACCTATCACGAAAGCATCTTAAAAGTTAATTCAATCTATGCCTTGATCTACATATATAGGTATTAAAAAAACTTATCACAAAAAAATTCAAAGTGAATTCAATCTATGCCTACATCTACATATATAGGTATTAAAAAAAACTTATCACAAAAAAATTCAAAGTGAATTCAATCTATGCTACATCTACATATATATGTGTTGAGAAAAACTTATCACAAAAAAATTCAAAGTGAATTCATTCTATGCATTGATCTACATATATGTGTATGGAAAAACTTATCACAAAAAAATTCAAAGTGAATTCATTCTGTGCATTGATCTACATATATATGTATGGGAAAACTTATCACGACTACCTTAACCATATGACTTAAATCTGCAGAAATACTAGTTGTTCAAAATAAATTTTCTGGAATCTAGGATCATTAAGTGCTTGAGTACAAATTATAAGGAAATAACGACTTACATGTCTGTTGATCTGGTTCCATCGCTGAGGCGCCTCTGGGATGTTTCCAGTAACTACTACACTTGTTAAAAGGAATATAAAAGCTTGCAAAATTTTTCATCTATCCTAACAGTATTTACGTTATCAAATCTCATTCTACCCGTGGCGTCGCACGATTACAAAAAAAATTTTCTTCACGCACTTCTGCGCTCAATCACGTTGAAACAAAAATATACCTTTACGGTAATACTTCCGGAGAGCTTTTCAAAAAAAAATCAAGTAACTTTTGACTGGCATTTTTCGATGGAATCCCTGTCGCATATCATTCAATAATTCTAAATTCGATGCACTACTTGATGAACAAGCATCACTTAAATTTGTAGATTCTCGCGACATGTATTGGAAGGCAGCTAAACGAGAAGCCTGCGTTGAGGAATTAAAATTTGAATTCAATGGTGTCGCTTACTTCCAAATATCATACGAAAATCATTTAATTCAACGGATGTAGATTCTGAATTACTATGAAGCAGGCAGCAACTACCATTTACAAACATATTCTTCATCATCCCCGACTGTTGAATCGCCACTAAGGAAATTTAATGATGTTGTCGGTGGCCGTGTTTGACCTTCCAATTCGAAATTATTCCAACTACTATCCTCACTAGATTTGATGCCAAAGTTTTTTTTTTTTCTTTTTTTTTCTTTTTTTTTTTTAACTGGTTCACTTTGTATACCACTATCCTAAATTACTTAAGCCTAAATCCGACTGATGATGATGATGGTGACCCCCTGATGATTTTATAGGTACCTTTCCCCAAGACTGACCTTAGCCAAGCCTCACTTTTTCGCAAGCGATATCACTGATTCGCAACAATCTATGACCGTTTTCGTTAGGGAAGTCACTGCTATTTTATCTCCTTCTTATGTGTGTGACGTGAATTTTCCTTTCCAGTGGCAATTTGTGTTCAGCCTAAATCAAATGTATATCCCTGTTTCCCAAGCAACACGGTAATTACCGTGGATAGAAATTGTGAGGAGAGTTTATGGACGTACGATAGGCTGCGCCCGCGAGATGCCAATCTGTCGGGCTCAATATTGGTTTCCCCTTTTTCTTTCCTTTTCTTTGATTTTTTTGCCTGGTGCTGAATAGTTTATCCGTCCGATGTTTAAAGACTTAAAGACTGGTTGACAGCGGAAAGAGACGAGTTCTTCTTCTTTTCAGTCATAATCTGTCGTCCCCGCATGTCACGCGAGCTTGATGAAGCATTGCTTCGTCGAGGTGCGCTCAGTACGTGGTTCTACTTGAGGGCCGGCGTACATGCTGCAGTATTTCCGTGTAGCATATTGCTATATGCAATACGCTACGACCATAACAATACAGAGTGGTCTACACCACCTGTGGTTCAGACGACGCTGAAAGATGGTCGACTGAGCTAGCCGGTCTTAAACATAGGCCTCATCACTGCGGGCGCTCAATGTGTGTCTCGACCCACGACCCAATGCTTTCCTCATCACTCGGACTCTACTTCCGATAACGCGTCGAGGACACATCCCTGAAGTCTCGTCAGTCTTCGATCAGACTTCGACATCCTTCTCCGTGTGGGAAGTCAAAGGTACATCGACAAGCTGGTAACCTAAAGAATCCAGCCGGTCGATGCCTCTCTGCCCTCCTTCACCGAGATGCTGAGGAAGCTTTGCGATCAGCAACCTAAAGAACTGCTCACCAGGCTTTCCCGGCGCAATATCTCACCCTGATCTCAGACCGCGATTGTTCAAGGGTGTGTCTCCAAGGCGTCGTCGAAGTAGTGACATGTTGACAGCCGAATATGGGAATGGATTCCCACAGGTATATCACCCACCATTGACGGGGCAATAGGAGGGCTTCGTGATATCCTATAGTTTACCAGTTAAGCTGGCTGGATGCCTTCTTAGGGCTACCAGGAATAGATCTAGTACTACTATGTCTGACGATTAGCGAAATGTTGCAGCTGGACAGACAAGGAAAATTTTTTTCTCCTAATGAGGCCGATCCGGAAGGGACTATAAAAGGTTATCTACTCATAAGCGGTAGGGGTGCTATGATGAGATTGACTTTCAACAGGTATATCACCCACCATTGACGGGGCAATAGGAGGGCTTCGTGATATCCTATAGTTTACCAGTTAAGCTCGCTGGATGCCTTCTTAGGGCTACCAGGAATAACGACAATAGGTATAGGTGATGTTTTCATAATGATGATCACTGCTTGATGTCTTTGGCGTGATAGACACCCAACAGTTTTCCCTGCAGATCTTCAAGCTCGTATAGTGAGCTTCCTTTCTTGGCCCTGACACGACATTTCACAAATTTCCGTCCCAGTTCAGCACTAGTCTGCTGTTGGAAATTGCTTTGAGCAAAATTTCGTCTAAATACCTCCTGATCCACTTTGAAATCGACAGGTTTCGCCCTGAGATTGTAGGCTCTTGAACCCTGCTCGAATGCGTGTTGTAATTTTTCCTGCACTTTCGCACGGATCAATCTCATTTTATCATCAGCATCTACTCTCAATGGCTCACTAAGAGTTCCAAGGCTCCTCAAGATGGAATAGGAGCTGCCATGTTCAATCATTTTGTGACCGAAGAGTGTTCGATAAGGAGAGAAACCAGTAGCTTGATGGAAAGAGCTCCTGAGGGAACTAGCTACTTGGCTTAGTTTCTCATCCCATCTCGTGTGTTCTTTCTTGATATATGCTCTAATCCCCGACAATAGAGACCTATTTACTCGCTCTGAGGCGTTTGCTTGCGGCGAGTAGACTGCCGTTCGCAAGTGCTTCACCCCATACTTATCCAGTAATCTGGTGAACTGAGTCGAGCAGAACTGGACTCCATTGTCAGAGACGATCACTTCAGGAACTCCGAACACGTGGAACACTTCGGTCTCAATGAACTGGCACACGTTGAGTGTAGACGCTTTTCTCATAGGTTTGAGAACAGGAAATTTTGAGAAGTGGTCAAGAACTATTAAGATGCAGACGTTTCCTTTTACTGACCGAGGATAGGGACCTAGAAAATCAATGTACAGCTTTTGCCATGGTCTTTCTATCACAGACTGGACTCTCATAGATGGTCGTAAAATAGTGTTAGGAGCTTTCGTCTCCTTACACACGTCACAGGCGCCTACGTAATTTCTGACATCAACGGTCATTCGTGGCCAGTACAGATGTCTTCGCAGACGTTCCAGGGTTTTCCCTATACCTCCGTGTGAAGCTAGTGGCGGATCATGAGCCCTCGAAATGACGTCGTTGACAAGCCCTCGTGGAATCCAAAGCTTCCAAGCTTCTTCCTCCTGAATAGGATCGCCTGTTCTCGGAAAAGTCCGGATATAAACGAAGTCATCCCTGACGCAAAGATCTGGTAGTTTGCCAGAAGTCGTTTTAACTTTATGCCTCAGTTCCTCATATTCCAACGAGTTGAAATATGGCGAACAAAGGTCAACTTCCGGGCCAGGATCTGCGTTTGTGTTCAGGCTGTCACAATGAATGCGTGACAGCGCATCAGGGACGATGTTCAGGCTTCCTTTTCTGTGCTCAATTGTGAAGTCGAAGCCCTGAAGCTTCAAACTCCACCGTGCAAGTCTACCACTGAGGTCCTTTTGGGACATCAGCCATTTCAAGCTCGCATGATCAGTCACTATCTTAAACGGCATAAGTTCTATGAAGGGCCGGAACTTCTGCACGCTCAAGAGTGCAGCTAAACATTCTTGCTCTGTGACGGTGTAATTTCTTTTTGCTGAGTTCAACTTTTTCGAGACGTAGGCTATTAGCTTCTCGTGCCCATCGTCATCTAGTTGAAGCAGCACTCCTCCAATACCTTGTTGGCTCGCATCGCACTGGATAACGAACGGTTTGGTGAAGTCTGGACTCACTAGCAACGGAGCAGAAGTAAGTTTTTTCTTTAAAAGATCAAGAGACGTCTGGGCTTCAGGCGTCCATTTGAACTGACTGGGGTTTTTCAAAGTGTCTGTAATGGAGGCAGTCAAATCAGCATAGTTCGGGATGAACCGTCTATACCATCCCGCCATACCTAGTAGGCGTCGAGCTTGCCGAACAGTTTTAGGTGACGGATAGTCAACTATGGCTGAAATTTTATGAGGGTCAGTTCTCATACCTCCCTTTCCTACAATGAATCCCAAGTATTTAGTCTCTTTAATGCAAAACTTACTCTTCTCGACGTTGATAGTGAGGCCAGCTTTCCTCAAACATTCCGCTACACGGGCTAGCAGCGTGAGATGAGTGTCGAGGTCTTGTGACAGAATTAATAGATCGTCTAGATAGACGAGAACGTTCTCACGAAGATTGAAAGGAATGACTTTATCCATGAGGCGGCACATAGTCTGTGGAGCGTTGCATAGGCCGAATGGCATCACTGTGTACTGATAGAGAGGATGACCAGGTACTGTGAAAGCGGTCTTCTCTCTGGAATCAGCGTCCAGTGGGATCTGCCAGAATGCGTCTTTCAGGTCCAGGCTCGTTATGTAATTTGCCGGAGGAAGTCGACTCAGAAGTGCGTCTATCTGCGGCAGTGGATAGGCGTCCTTCTTCGTAACCGAGTTGACCTTCCTGGCGTCAAAACAAAGCCGGACCTTTCCAGGCTTCCTTACCAGAACAACTGGAGAGCTCCAAGGACTCTGGCTCTCCTCTATCACACCCAGCGACAGCATTCGCTCTAATTCAGCATCCATTAAACTTTGTACTGCCGGCGAAATCGGATAAAAGCGCTGTTTTATCGGGGCGGCGTCATTCGTTTCAATCTTGTGAGTGACCAATGATGTTTTCCCAAGGCCTAAAGAGGCGAAAGAGGGGAAAAGCTGTTTTGTGGCTTCCAAGCGTTGCTGATCGAAACTAGAAACCGACCCGTCTCTCGTTTTTCTGTCTGCAGTAGCGGCAATCGGGCTTGAAAACATTCTTGCGCCCGCATCCATAGCAGAACACAATTTGTCTCTCTTGTCTACAATCTTGATAAAAGTGACCGGACTGATCACAGTTCCAGCATGTGATAGGGTTTTTTGCCGAGATACTAGCTATATCACCTAGGCCGTTGTCACTGCCTGTCGCTAATGCCAGTTCAGGGTCTAAAGTTGGAAAATTGTCGACTTCGTGCACCCGTTGGTTCCGGTAAAGGTTCCAACTGCCAGCTGTCGCAATGCGTGTCTGCATAGCTTGGATACGCGTGACCAGCGATCTCAGCTGTCCTATCGTATCAGTAGGATGCAGACAGATTTTTTCTTGAATCTCCGGCAAGAGATTCGATTTGACAATCTCCAGAAATTCTTGGTCTGGCATAGCATTCTGTAGCTGATCGCGCAGCAACCCCAAATGGTGGTGATACATGGCGAACAGTTCACCAGGCTTTTGTTTTCTAGACATCAGTTGGAATCTAGTCTTCAGATCATCTTTAGGCGTCCCCCATTCGTTATACAATCCCATCTTGATGACGTCCCAAGTTGGAAATGGATTTTGCCTTAGTACTGACCAATACCAGTCCTTCGCTGGTCCTGTCAATAGCGTAAGCATATTTCTGACTAGTAATCCAAAATCTCCTTCAAGAGCGGAGTGCGTGAGCGCTTCAACTCTGAAGATGAACTCGTCGACAGAGAGGTCCGAGTTATTCCCGTTATATGTCAGGTTCCATCTCCTGATTGGGCTGCCTGATCGTCGGTATCCTACATTAGCAGGAACACGCATACGTGGTGGAGGGGGTTGAGGTGGTTGGGGTGGCATGAAGTTCTGTTGGGGCTGATTCGGAGGTTGACCAAACGTTTGACCAAAAGGTGGTGATGGTCTTGGAAATGATTGCCTTCCCCTATTGGGGAAGTCGTTTGACGGCCTCTGGTTACTCCTGGACGAACTAGGTCTCGCAAAGCCTACTGGCGGCATTGCTGCTGCCACTTGCTGTCTGATACTGTCTCCTAACTCAGACCGCAAAACATTTAAACCCTGCTGGGGACCTCGGTTTATTAGGTCTTCCATCTTTACGCTCAAGCCTGCTATCAGCGCATCCGTAGCAGCTGAGGGGTTGTGGTCTTGAGCCTTACGCTCTGGACTATCACGTCGAGGACTCGGGTTAACAAACGTCCTTGAATGTAAGTCAGGCATTCCTGGAGACAACGATCGTCGATTAGAGGGAGGTCGGTCAAAGTTAAGGTTTGGCAATTCAAAGGTTGGCAATGAGTCGCGCCTGGCTGACTTCGCGGCCTTCGCTTTCTTTGGCTTTTTTGGAAAAGCACCCGTGTAACTAGTGATATCCTGTGGCGTGAGGCAGCGTCGACAGTTAGGGCAACTGGAGTGTGCGCCTACCCAAGTTTGGATGCATGCCTCACACGTGGCCATGACAGGCTTCTGTTCAGCTGACCAGCTTGTGTCTCGACAGATAGTGCATGGCTCACGTAACTTAGTCACTTCGTTCGGCCCAGGAGGCGGTGTCCTCATTGTAGCCATCGTAAGTCAAAGTTGGGAAAAGTTCTACAAACCAAAGGTTTGAGAAAAACAGTCAGAGAAATTAAAAAAAATCCCAGAAATCGATGCTAACAAGCTACTAACTTTAAAATTTGAACGTTGGGACAAGATACTATAATTTGAAAACGTATTCCCAAACGTCTGAAGAAGTACAAAGAAATTTTTTCCTAAAAAAAGTCAAAGCTTTGAAAAGTTCGCTGAGTATTCTCGAATCGAGACAATACACATGCGAGTGACAGTAATCCAATTCGGAAATGTGACGTTCAAAACAAAAATTTCCACAACAAACAATCCTCCTTCACTTCCCCGAGCCAACTCTCACCACAAGAGGTCAGGCCACTCTCTCTATCCCTCAAGGTCAGAAACGAAATACAGGCAAGCGACGTGAGTGTGTGCATTGAAAAAGTTAGAGCTCTTGCAGAAATCTGGGAAGAGTAAAGTCGGAGGCACCAGAGACTGAGAATGTCACTAGAGATTCTTCAGCCAGGCAGTTAGCAGTATGCCAACTCCTGATTACTGAAGATCTCCAGCATCAATCCCATCCTCGGGTGACTCTTCCTCCTCTTCTTCACCGGCTTATCGTGTCCAGTCAGTTCGCTAGCCAGGCAGAGTCATGAGTCTGGTCAACTATTTAGCGGGAAGCCAAGAAGTTGTCTCTCAGATTCACAACTCTGTCCAGCCAGTTGGCTGGCAGAGACACGTTTCCACAAGAGTTCACGAAAAATTGGTGAGGCCACCTACCATTTCCATGGCAGAAGGCCAGCGGGAAAGATCATTCAAAAAAGTTCAAAAAAAAATTCAAGAAATCAACTATTCGGACTTGAGGCTTGACTGAAGTCAAACCTAAAGTCGAACTTACAAAAACTTCCAAAAATTCCAAAAACTTTACGTTACTTTACCAATTCTCAAACACATCGAAGCTAGAAAAACTTTACTTTACTTTCAAAAACTTTACTTTACAGAAAAATTCCAATTAATAACAAGCAATTAAACCCAGGTCTGCATATAACTTCCACTGGATATGAGACTTGAGGTCAATCAACTAGCAGATACCAGATGATCATATCACTCAGAGTCCCAGTCCCCAGTAAAATTTATACTTAGACCACCGAAGTCTAATTGAGGTGGCCCCACGTTGGGCGCCATTTTGTTATGGTAATATGTTGAGTGATTGGCTTGGACGTGAAGTCCGAACTGCCAACATGAGCTGACAGATCACTCGATGACAGCGATAGCACAGGGCGGCACGCTAGCACCTCGGCTAAGGGTGGCGGAGAGTGCGGGGGGAGTTCCCGAAATAACCTGCCGCTTGTCATCACCCATAATAAAAAAAAAGTATCGTGCCTTCAACAAACAAGCCAGCACACACTCGGTCCTGAAGGGACCCTTACGTCACTTACCTGTAGTTTGGGTGGAAGGCGTAGGTGTTATTACCTTCCTTTGCCAGCCCCATCCTCCCAATTGACCTTGGGTGGCACTATTTTCCAAAGTCCCTTGGCTGACCTGTTAAGAGAGACGAGAGCGGACCTAGACGACCCCTATGCTAGAGGAGAGGGCTCCAGGATGTGAAAGGGGAAAAAAAATCTTTTTATCTCTTCATTTCGTTATAATAATCCGTTTTAATTCCTAAACCTCTCCGAGCTAGACCGTAAATACATGCACCCATCGGCAAGTAAGTATAAAAAAACTTATCAGTATAGCAAAACTTAAAAGTGAAGTCAAGCTATGCATTGATCTACATATATATGTGTTGAGAAAAGCCTATCACGAAAGCATCTTAAAAGTTAATTCAATCTATGCCTTGATCTACATATATAGGTATTAAAAAAACTTATCACAAAAAAATTCAAAGTGAATTCAATCTATGCCTACATCTACATATATAGGTATTAAAAAAAACTTATCACAAAAAAAATTCAAAGTGAATTCATTCTATGCATTGATCTACATATATGTGTATGGAAAAACTTATCACAAAAAAATTCAAAGTGAATTCATTCTGTGCATTGATCTACATATATATGTATGGGAAAACTTATCACGACTACCTTAACCATATGACTTAAATCTGCAGAAATACTAGTTGTTCAAAATAAATTTTCTGGAATCTAGGATCATTAAGTGCTTGAGTACAAATTATATGGAAATAACGACTTACATGTCTGTTGATCTGGTTCCATCGCTGAGGCGCCTCTGGGATGTTTCCAGTAACTACTACACTTGTTAAAAGGAATATAAAAGCTTGCAAAATTTTTCATCTATCCTAACAGTATTTACGTTATCAAATCTCATTCTACCCGTGGCGTCGCACGATTACAAAAAAAATTTTCTTCACGCACTTCTGCGCTCAATCACGTTGAAACAAAAATATACCTTTACGGTAATACTTCCGGAGAGCTTTTCAAAAAAAAATCAAGTAACTTTTGACTGGCATTTTTCGATGGAATCCCTGTCGCATATCATTCAATAATTCTAAATTCGATGCACTACTTGATGAACAAGCATCACTTAAATTTGTAGATTCTCGCGACATGTATTGGAAGGCAGCTAAACGAGAAGCCTGCGTTGAGGAATTAAAATTTGAATTCAATGGTGTCGCTTACTTCCAAATATCATACGAAAATCATTTAATTCAACGGATGTAGATTCTGAATTACTATGAAGCAGGCAGCAACTACCATTTACAAACATATTCTTCATCATCCCCGACTGTTGAATCGAAACTAAGGAAATTTAATGAGGTTGTCGGTTGGCCGTGTTTGACCTTCCAATTCGAAATTATTCCAACTACTATCCTCACTAGATTTGATGCCAAAGTTTTCTTTTTTTCTTTTTCTTTTTTTTTTAACTGGTTCACTTTGTATACCACTATCCTAAATTACTTAAGCCTAAATCCGACTGATGATGATGATGGTGACCCCCTGATGATTTTATAGGTACCTTTCCCCAAGACTGACCTTAGCCAAGCCTCACTTTTTCGCAAGCGATATCACTGATTCGCAACAATCTATGACCGTTTTCGTTAGGGAAGTCACTGCTATTTTATCTCCTTCTTATGTGTGTGACGTGAATTTTCCTTTCCAGTGGCAATTTGTGTTCAGCCTAAATCAAATGTATATCCCTGTTTCCCAAGCAACACGGTAATTACCGTGGATAGAAATTGTGAGGAGAGTTTATGGACGTACGATAGGCTGCGCCCGCGAGATGCCAATCTGTCGGGCTCAATATTGGTTTCCCCTTTTTCTTTCCTTTTCTTTGATTTTTTTGCCTGGTGCTGAATAGTTTATCCGTCCGATGTTTAAAGACTTAAAGACTTTTCTCGTTTCTCAATTTTATACACGTACCTATCGTGTGAAGTGGTTGACAGCGGAAAGAGACGAGTTCTTCTTCTTTTCAGTCATAATCTGTCGTCCCCGCATGTCACGCGAGCTTGATGAAGCATTGCTTCGTCGAGGTGCGCTCAGTACGTGGTTCTACTTGAGCGCCGGCGTACATGCTGCAGTATTTCCGTGTAGCATATTGCTATATGCAATACGCTACGACCATAACACCATATCCTTGAATATATCAAAAAGTCCATTCTCCTTTTTTTTTTAATCCTTAATGCGTTTTGAAGAAGCTGTAGAAAGAAGAATAGGAACTCCTTGAAGTTTTGATGGAGTTATTTTCTACATACATATGTGTAGTTCAGAAAATTTTCAACGAAAATAAGATGTCAGATTATATGCAATTTGTTTGGTAAATAAAAAAGATGAAGTATGCCAATGGATTTTTTGGAATGTCCTCATCATATTTTTGCTTAGACCCCCTCCCTAAAATCACTTTTTCCCACTCAAATTTATGTTTAGAAAATTCTCGTTTTTCGAAAGAATTATTATCACCTAAATACTCATAAGTCCTTTCACGGCTATCCCTGGTTCAAACATGGACACTGGTTTCAAGGACGTCCTTTTTTTTCTGTATTACGATATCCCACGTGCTACGCATTATGGTCAATTGCCTCAATTATCGAGCCTTAAATTTGAATTCTTAAAAAAATGTCATGTCAATTTGCAGAGTTATGCCTCATTTTCATCGTTAAGTTAATTAATTTAACAAATTTCCTGTTAATTTTGTCGTTCTAAATACTAATTTGGATTTATATGAAGAAAAGGTTGGTTATAAAATAAATATTTTTAAATATTGACTTTTAGCTAAATTATTGTAAAATTCCTTTATCTTAGTCACTTTAAGAAGATGAATAAATATATATTTTCGCGGCACGTGTCGCCATGTGTTAATTTTAAATGAAAAGTTTGGCTGTGTCAAATATTTGGCTTTGTAAGTGCGGTATTCTTGTGGTTTAAGTGAACAAAATTTGAGATGTGCAAGGGAGAAAAGATTATAGGAACTGTTGCAAAAATTAGAAAAAGATGGAGATATTTTTCAATTAGTCAAATGAATTAACTTACGTTGAAAATGAGGCATTATCCTTGATCCTGCAAAGTTTTTGCAACAAAGACATACTTTTTCCCCATCTTAAATGATGATTTTAAAAACACTCCGACGGTCGTAAAAGACTAACTTTTATTTATTCAGAAAATCGTTATTTATAATAAAATTATGCTAACTTAAGAAAAAGTCTGCCTTAAATCTAGTGAGAACAAATATAAAAATTCTGGAATTTCATATTCACACAAAATTTATTGTCACACGAAAATTGTCAACATCAGAATGATGAGACTCATACTTACGCGGATATTTGACACCGTGATAAAAAATGTTCTCATTTTCATGGGAAGACCCAGAAAATATTTTCAACTCTGAAATTAAATTTGAGAACCTTGCATTCTTATGGAATGCAATCAGATAAGATTCACTGACGTTGTCTAGTTGAAATGTATTTGAAAAGCTTTTACGGAATGCAAGCAAATAAGATAATTAGATGGGAATCGAACCTTTAATTGTTAGAATAGCAATAGGTCAATGATGGAGAACAGAAGAATTTTAAGAACTTTTATTTTTAACGATTCTAAATCAAATCATAAATACAAGAAGAAAGGTACTATAGTTTTGGGTGTCAAGTTTTTCAAAATGCTGTGCGATTCTTGCTTCAATTCATTCGGTGTTAGAATGAGTGGGTTGAGTTTCCCGTTATGTGTGTGTTCGTTAGTACGTCAATAAGGGATGTTTGCGTTTTATGATATTTGATTATGATGATTTATGATGAGCATGAATAGCTAGGGCGTCGCAGGTTTGTAAGATCCGTTCTTCGCTTATGATTTCCTTTGTTATTTGTTGATCTTCCAGTAATTTATTTAGGCATTTAATTGTTTGTTAATGTGGTCTTCGTCCCTTTTAATTATATTCAGAGTCAAATCTATAACTGATGTTTGATTCCGTGCCAGTGCCAATAAGTGATCTTCATTGTTCCTCACATTATTGATAATAGCCTCAGGCCTTGTGGTGTATTCCTGGTCAAGCACTCTAAATAACTTGTTGGCGATAGTGCCTATAATCTCAAAAGGTGATCTTTTTATAGTTCGGTTCGGCCTTTGGTTAGTTGTTGATACAAGAAGCTCATTGTTATGCTGGAGGATGTCCAACTGGTGCCGTAATTGGTCAACGATTTGTTCGCATAGGCCATGGGCCAGTTTTCTGTGACACAACCCTTCCAGTTTGTGCATTTTTGCTGTAAATTATGCAATCGGTCCAGTAATTTTTTAGGTCATAAAACACTATGAGGTTACATTCATCGGTTACTAAATTAACCTTGCCTAATGCTTCGAAGAACACACCCAGATGATTGGTAAATTCTGTCACTTCAACAGTTGCTGGGAGTGTGCCCGCAATGGGATAATTACGGATGTTAACAAGAGTAATGCCAGGGTTGCGTTGAGTCCTGAGTTTTCGGATGTCGTTTGGGTTTTGGAGCTTCAATTAGTTCTTCTTCTTTCCTGGAAGCTGAGTCATGCCAGGTTTTGGTATCTTGCGTTTGAGATACCAAGGGGACAGCCTTCCCCTATGTCTTATAGGTAAGAATTTTCCCTTATTTTTATGACGCGATGGCTTAGTCTGCGGAAACTTGAAGGGTGGTTTAGCCTGGTTATTAGCGGGTGTATTTGCGAAGCGCACAAGCCATATAAAAACACTTCTCCTAGCGCACAAGCAGGAGTTTGTGAAGCGCACACCTATTGTTAAGGGATTACGCATTGTTTTGGAAACGCGCGGCATGGTTAAGGTAAACGCATTGTTATAGCACGTATCTTTACCTGATCTATGTAAGTTAAATTAAGTTTTTTAAACCACTAATATCAATATGAGGAGTACGCTCCGCGCCAAGCGCAAAGAAACATACACACAGTCAGGCAGGCACACAGGCGTGTGTGCCCCTGGCAGCCTGCCTGTGTGTATGTGTGTGTGCCTGTCTGCCTGTATGAGTGTGTGTGTGTGTGCGCCTGCCTGCCTGTGTGTGTGTTTCTTTGCGCTTGGCAAATACACCCTATGTGGGTATATTACTTAGGGCAGGTAAAGATACGACCTACAACAATGCGTAATCCTTTGACAATAGGTGTGCGCTTCGCAAAGTATTTTTGACTAGATTAATTTTGAGTTGTGCGCTTCGCAGATATACCCGTTATTAGCTGTTCTGTTCCTCGCTATGGATTGAGTTGATAATAAAATGAAGATACCTCTGTTTGATTTTCGGTAATCTTGTTAAACTTGTAGCTAATTCTTCTATTAGCAATGGACATAAGTTATGTATAGCTCGTTTCAACTCACCAGTAGCTGTTTTTAGAGTTGCCACTCTCTTGCGTTTGGCTGACCCCTCATGGGTTTCTAGCCATTTCAATGGAGGCATGTTTTGCTCTTATATAAGGCAAGCGTTCCTTTTATAAAAAACAAAACAAATTTAAGTTCAAAAATGGGACCAATCGTGCAGCCTATTCTTAGGGTTACCATAGAAAAATTTCTTATAAAATTGATTATAATAATTTTTACTATTCGACGAACCGTATATATGTATGCGAAAAACCACTTCAACGTTCACACAATGATTGAACATACGAAATTTAGGACCAGTAGCGAGACTTGTACTTAAAAAATATTAAGTCCAGATCCTTCTACTGGCACTAGTACTTAAGTACCAATGTACCAATGTAGTTAAGTATTTTTCAGGTCTGCTTAGTATACCCTATGAGATTTCATCTGGGGTACAATTAATATAATTGCAAGGAGTAGAAGCCCACACTTCTACTGCTGAGACTTAATTCGTATCGAATGACCCATTAATAAAATGTCAAATGGAAAGCTTCATAATAATAATAGGGAGAAATTTATAATTTCAAGGAGAGAGTCCCATTTCTTGAGAATGGAAGAATGAAAGAAATATACAAGAAGGTTTATCGAAATAACGAGGTAAGGAAAAGTACAGAAAAGTTAGCCGAATTATCCCAAAAAGTGTCGCCTACAAAAGCGACGCCGGATTTCCCTGTCGTGATACCAGATGGAATAGAAGAGGCAAAGCACCATATGAACGGCAACAAGTAACATAAAAAAAATGAAGTTTTAAATATCGCTTATAAAATAAATCCACGTATATCTGGAGAATAAAAGTTACTAACCCCTTTAGGATTAAATTAGCTAAGGATGCTATTGTAACTGTTAAGATTTTGAAGGGATTCAACATCGCTCAACTATAAAATATTTTTCTCAAAATTTGAAAATTGTCTAATTAGGTTTTGCAGACATTTAAAATGCAAGCCAAGGCGTGCTCTAGGCTAATGACTCACACTTTTGCTAACAGTAGGGAATTCATGGAAACAATGTGAGATATCGTTTCAATTTAGATTGCTATAGATGTCTTCTACACTATCACACTATTAATCTCTTCATCAGTCAACCGTTAACATAGCAGAACAGTATGTGGATTAATAGTTGGAACTTACCACTCCAGTTTCAGATTGTCTTACTAGCTGAACTTCTCTCTGAAGTATTTATTTTTCTGTTAACAGCACTCTTTAACTTAACTTTTTTCCAATTTGTTTCACGTTTTAGAATAATTAAGAGCTAAATTCGTTTTGTAACTCATGTTTACATCCATATTATTTTTTATTTTCTAATTGGCAATAAAAGCACACTTTGGAAATAATTAATATGTACTAATGATCTATTAAAATCTTCGGAGCGTTCGTGGATAAAATCTCACTTCTAAATATAATAACAAAGAATGCGAAGATCGAACTCACTGCACTGCAGTGTTGGAGATCGTAGGAATTCTCCCATATTGTGGGAATTTCTGGCTTGAAAAAATTTAAAAAGGGCGAAGGGAATAATCTAATCTGCCAATACAATGTTATAGGTAAAATCATACATCCAAATTTTCAAATACAAAAGCTCTGAGAACTTCGGTGAGAATAAAAAAATAGCACAATTGCACATAGGGGAATGCCCACTTTTCATACAACCTTAGGCCCGACACCTCCAGACATGAGAGATGTCTTAAACGATGCATTATGATACTCTGTACATATTTCATCAGCAATGTTTATTTCAATTAAGCGAGGGAAAGCTTTGGCGATCATATGTAGCTCAGCGACTTTCTTGTGTGAAAAACTGGACTATTCTACTTCTCGTGATTGCGCGGAATCGGTGAGTCGTGGTAAATGACTTCCTATAAGAAAAATGAAGCACTAATGGGCATGGAAGAAAGAACTGGAAAAATATATTCAAAATGTAGTAACTGGGGTCTATATGCCCCAAGTGCATGAAAATGGGTTTTCCGGCTGTAAAAATGTCCTGAGAAAGTGTTCTGATTCGATTAAAAAGTACATCACCCGATAGTATGCTTGGCGAAACCTTTAATTTAATATGCTACATGCCACCCCGCTGCGAGGGTACCTACCCCCACCCTAAAATTATGCAGAACAAAATTTTCTTCCGCGAATTGTAGCTGGTAATGAGCTGAAGTGAACAGTGAAACCCGTTTTCCGATCGGACATAACCCTAACGAGGTAGATCCTATCTAAATTGCGAAAAATCTAGTACCTCAGTTCGAATAAAAAACAGAGAAAAACTAAAAAATGAGTATGGGGATGGCTATAAATAGCTTTTCAACCCTCCGAGCATAGGAGTGTGGGTACTCCAATATCTTCTCAATACCGAAGAAATTCGATTCTGTACTAGATCAAACTATGACCCCCCAAGCCTTCCCCTTCCCCGCTTAATTAAAATAAACAGTATAAATAATGTTCAGAGTGTCATAATGCATCTCATGTGTCGAGGTGTCGGGCCTAGTATAGATATTCATTCCCCTTTGCTTATGCATGTGAAATGACTGGAACTTTACTCTTAATTTGTAAATATTCTTTAATGTAGGTCTTGACTAACGATAAAAACTAATTAGTTTTTAAAAATTACGAGAACATTTTTTTTTGTATTTTTTATACGTTTTGCTACCTATGAAAAAATCGTGCGAATTTGCACAATAATCTATGGGAAAAGTTCCCAGTAATTCCCATTTTCGAGGGAATTTTAGCCGCAACAACCTCCGAACACTAGTAACTGTGTGCGTATGTACCACGCTCACAGCTGCATTGGAGGTAATGCTCGATCTATAGCCAATAAAGGATATAGTTGCTGCCAGCGCATTCATGCTAAAAGCAATATACTGCATTGGTAGCATTGTAGGTTGTCGAATCTATAAAACTCCTGAGGAAATCGAATCAGTTCGATATATGCTCTGCAAATGTCCTGCTGTAGTGATCTGAAAAGGCGGGGTACTTGGTAGTCACGCCTTCTCGGAGCTGGGGAGGGGAAGCTGTAATATATCCTGAGTTTCCTTAGTGAAATAGGGTAGCGCTAGGAATGTTTTTAAAATGATATATTCTTCTGTCCTGAATATATGGGGTACAATGGACCCTAATTGAAGCTGTCTAAATTTTATCTGGGTATTAGTATCACACTCTAATCTAACCTAACCTAACGTACAACACCTAGTACTACTTTCAAATTTCTTACGTTGAGGTATGGATGGATATGGGGAACAGAACAACTGTTCTATACAAACAAAAAAAAAGAAACGAAAAACAAAAAAATTCATTGTTTGGCTCCATCTTCTTCTTAGATTTAAACAACAGAATAGAATAGAATTTCACTAATTTAAAATACAAATCATCTCCCTACAAATATCAAATCAATTTTCTGGATATCACTCATGGATGAAAGCATCATTTCCCATAAGTATGGTCTTCTTACATACTTCTAATAACCGTGAAAAAAATCAAGACTTAAATTTTGGGCTAATTATATCGAAAAAGCAAAAATTGGACTACACTAAAAAATTTCCTTCATCATCTCCAACAGAGGAACGATGAAAGATGTGAACATTTTCTCATTATTTCATTTATATCTCCATCTTCTCTAATAATAGGTAAAACAAAGAAAACAGAAATTACTTTAAATAAAATCGCGATTAAACTCATATGAAATATTTCCAATCGTATAAAGTAAAACTTCGATTTCTCACAAAATTGCACATTTAAACGCACCCGCTTTCAGTAGAATACGAACAAAGTAATTACGCAATGTTTTATATAGTCATAGGGGGAAAAAATTTGTTAGCTCTGCTTGCCTTATTAATTTATTATTAATTGTTCTTTCATTGTCGCAATGGCCATAATAAGTCAAAAAAAGATTTTTCTTTTAGTACTTACTAATTTGAAAATCGGTGCCCGTTGAAATTCTCTGAATCGCTAGGCGAAAAGAAATATTTGTAATTATAATTGTCACGCAAGATTTTTTACACCTTCCATATGTACATATATAAATTCCACCTAGAAGTCACCACATCAGTTACGATTCACCGAACCCACAAACCGTTCTATCCTATTTAACATGATTAAAGCTTGCGAAAATAGTAGCGGAATTTCATCGAATATCGGTTTAATTGTGTGTCTAGACAAAAGCAATTAATTAGTTGTGATGTTGGATTATGTATGTACATAAATGCGGAAATTATGAGAACCTGTCGATTTTCTGTACATGATTGATATTTGTATAGTATGTTGATATGTATATGAACATAATAATCGTTCCCATAATTTCGTTGCCATGAACCCCTAAGCGCATGCGGAAAAGATTCCACAGCTGGGTAGCCTGGACAAGGAACTGACACAAGTATATCGTGGACTAATTAAAGTAGAAGTTCGGTTAGAATAAGAAAAATGACAAATATTATACAGATAGTCTGGGTTTCTATATTTAAGGGTATTGTATAAAAAGATTAATATGCTTTGATGAAGATAGGACACTAAAGAACATTCAATAATTGAAATAACATGTGCACTAATATGGTCAAATCTTCGTAGTCTGTATATGCAACGAACATCTTACCAGCAAAAATTTCATAGCCATACATAATAATAAAAATAATGAGCGTACGAGCAATCATACGTCCAGTGGATAGAGGAGTATAGGCCGACGATACAGAAAGCATACGCAGAGCTCTATAAATCTTTGCAGTGATGCTGTCAAGTCAAGGTTTTGTTAAATATAACATTTAGATTTCTAACATTATTGAAGTACATGATATAGCATTCATTAAGCAAAATTGATGGAAAACAAGGAGTTTCTAGGGCATGTTTGTATATAAAAATCGAATTACTTTTATTGGGATTGAGGACTAGGTTATTTTGCTTGGACCTATTCAAAATGAATAATAAAAGAGAGATGTAATTATCTGAGAAGTTATGCAAGGGCAATTTTCGTATATAGAACAATGAAATGGAACATGTCTATTAAAGAGGAAACCTAGGTTAGGCTAGGCTAGGTCATTAACCAAGGAAATTTGTAGTTCAACAACAGCCGTATTGTATAGGACACTCCAATCAACTTGCATCGTCTCTGCAAATAACATGTCCAAATTAATATTTTTGAAATCCCGAAACGTAAATTCACGTCCAACATTATTACCAGGTTTGATGTTATATGTAGATGAGCAAAATTAGGTAATGCCTGCAGAAAGCTGGATATATCTGGCTGGAGTTAATTCCTCGATTTTTATGAACTCTTGCATAACGGTACTTAATTTAACAAATTTAACAATTGAAACAAATTAAGATATTGTTACGAGCGTGGCCTTGGTTCGTTATTTTAAACACAATATAATATAAACAGATATAATTCGAAAGTTCTTTTTTATTTAACTTTACTGTTTACTATCAAAATTCACAAACAATTATCAGCTTTAGTTATCGCTAGTACTGTACTTCTAATAATCACAATCCAAATAGTTTACTTCGTTCACTTCGCTGTCTGAAATAATACTCGCCTCCTGGATGTGAGCAGCGCCGTATTTATACTCTACGAATTATCCTAGAACCATCCTGAATATTCCATTCTCCAAACCCAGTTTACTAGGATGTCACTACCCTAAAGTTGTTTCCATTTCCAATAGATGTCGCTTGTATCACTTTGTGGCTCGTAACAATATTTTTGATAACAGTGCCATGTTGAAACCGGAAATGGTATAATAATGTGTTTGGAATACATAAAGATTTTTAGTATGCCGATCTACATAAGGGAAAAAATTGATATGTACCAGAGACCTAAATTGGATCAACTCCGTAGTAAAACAAGTCAACTGCACACATATATGTAGTATACTATATTCAAGCATAATAATTGCCTGTGCTAAAAAATTATTAATGTGCTTAAAATTTTATTCTAAATTTAGGATAAAATTGAGTAGACAAGAAATTTGTAATTAGCTACAAATAATTTACAAACAATTTTTTACGAAACAGTAACACTTATTGCAATATTGTTATGCCAAGTTATTGGCTATGCCAATTTGTGATTGCCATGCGCCTTTGAAAACCTTTAACAATCCGCCAGTTTCTTCATATCCTATTAACATATTTCCTTGTAATATGTTTCCTATTTACAAATACATATATGCTGCATTCCTTATCTCGTTCAGAATAATTTTTTTCAATCCATGTCGTTATTTTTCCCGTGCCGAACGATTTAATTTCTATCTGTTATCGCTTTTTTCGGACTCCGAATGGCTCCGAATGCACCTGAGCTTTTCCCGGTTTTAAGCAGAATGATTTAATTTGTATTCGTAAAAGTCTTGTTTACAATTTTGACGAGGTGGTAATAGTTGAGTTTAAGTTGCCTTTGTTGGAAAAAGATTTTGGTTTTCATAAACAACAATTTTTATGAATTATACTTGCTTTTATCAAATGGAAGAAATGTCAAACACTTGAAATGGTTCTGTTTCGTTCCATTTCTATGAACACGAAACTAAATTATGACATCATTCTGTCGATTCATACAGATTAATTCAGAACGAGAAAAGGAACGCAGCAATAGGCTTTATTCCGAGTATCGACTGAAATAAAGTCTCTTACTGTTGGTATCGAGTGCAGTAAGCATTTAACTGACATTACATTTTATTTCGGGCAGCGACTAAAATAAAGATTCCTGTTGTGGGTATCGACTGCAGTGGGAAATTATTAACAATTACACTTTATTTTGGGAATTGGCTGAAATAAAAATTTCCCAATCCCAAACCTCAGTAAAATAGGAAGCCAAATATGAACTGGTGAGTATATTGTCAATTCTTACATTTTTATTTCTATCGATAATTTTAATTGGGAATTCTTGACTTTTTTTTAAATTTCATGGGAAATATTTTATAATACTAAAATCTATATTAATTAATTCATAGTATTTATCGAATTGTTTAGCTTTAGTTTAAATGTAGTATGGACAAGGAGAATGAACCACTAAATCATTGACCTTAAACTAGTGTTATAATTTCCATCACTTGTTCTTCATTTATTTCGTATACGCTTAAACTACGGTTTCAAAACCCTTCATTCAGGGAAATCATTTAAGTTAAGATAATTCCTTTCAAATTTTAATAAATTTGAGGATTATGTAGAATGGGATATTCCGCTTTACCTCCTAAGGCAAGCAAATAAAAGAACTTTTACCAATGAAAATAAAGGCAAAAAGTAAGAATAGTTTTGGAGAGCTTATGAGCATTTATGCTGTAGAAATGCATCACATGACATGATCAAGATGTGTTAAATAATTAGTTAAATTCATATAGTACCTACAAGTGTTATGTATTTAATATAGTGTCAGCGCGGTGTGCTCCTTGATACCTATTTAAAGTTAAAGTAAATCTCATATGTATTGTCCTGACGGAGAATTCTGAACACCGCTTCAGAAAATTGCGATATGTGTACAGACAAGTGCATACATGTATAAGAGAAATGTAAAAAACATATTAAAGAAAGTCTGAACATAAATAAGGATATGGTACTACTTATCACTTGCTACTACCCGATTAGCGGAAAAACATGAAAAAATTTTATACAATATAGTATATTAAAAAGAAAAAGTTAAGTAAGGAGCGTTGGGGTATCATTCCAACTTGTAACCAAAGTGAAGGGTACGGACATCGTGACTAGAGTTGATATATTGTGTCTTCCACTAAAGTGGGTAGGCTAAATCTAGCCTCTTTACATGCACGATTATTGCCTTGAGGTTTAAGGTAGGTTAGGTTAGGTAAGAGGTGTGCGGCTATAAATGCCTACATCACCTAGACCTCCATTGCTCCCCTTGGCTAAGGGGAAACCTTTCAAACCACCGTAGATCGATCCTGCTTCCCTCAGGAATCTCAGGATACATCTGCACTCCTTGCTTTGCAGCTCCCCCAGACTTGAAAAGAAGTAGCTACCGAATAGCCAACCTATTTTATTCAGTCTCAAAGTACGTGTTGGACAGATTCGATTTTCTCCAAATCCTTATAGCTCCTGCAGAAATCCTTCACCGCTATTCCTAGTCTTCTAGCAAGGCCCAGTGATCCGTAATGACCGCTACTATATTCCTGGTGCAGGCCACAATGCCTCGCAATACAGGAGGTTTCCCTGTGTTGATCCACCGGAGGCTTTTCTTTTGATAGGCGTGTGGCGGCTGAACAGTGCACAATTTAGAAATTGTTCACAAATTCTTATATCCAATGATATCATCGAACGTGGTGGGCATCGATGTATTAATTTGATTAGTATAATAAAGTTTTTCATTAGTTACGATTGTAATTTCTTTGTGCTCTCCCAAAGTGGTGACCACGACGTGATCGGGTTAGATTAAACTTATCCGAGAGCGAAAATTATTGTGCGGGCGGTTCCAAAGAAAGCTCTTCCTCCTCCCTGGAAATTACGATTTCTATCTGGAAGTTACAAATTATACTGCAAAATATGGGAGGCAACGACGAGAACCAAGGAGAAAATTTAAGTACCCAACCAAATGGAGAGCAACAAAATGAATCTGCGGCAGAAATTGGAAGAATTTCTTTACGCCCGCCACCCTTTTCGGCCGATTCGTCGGATATTTGGTTTGCGCAGGTTGAAGCGCAATTTTTAACCTGCGGCATTACCCATGAAGGCACAAAATTTAAGTACGTTCTGGGCGCGATTGACAGCAAGGTGTTAGCCCAGGTTCGTGATGCCGTTCTTAATCCTCCTCCTGTTAATAAATATGCAAACATAAAGGTGTGATGTGAATTTGCACAACAATTTCCTAATCAATTAAAAATACAAGAATGCACATTCTGCATTCTTGCATTATTCAATTGACCCAAAACCCATCGCTCAATAAATCAATCACCATAAATGCGATCGATTGATTAATTGCAATTAAGCAAAACATACGCTAAACAAAATATAGGTCGCAACCTTAAGAAGTGACTGTAATTGTTTACATGCGTTTGTTTACATTTTTGCAACCAGCGTAATACGGGTCAATTATATTGCGTCACATCTTTCTGCCGGAGTTAAGCACATAAGTGCAAATAAGCGGTTTAGTTTTAACGTGTTTAATGTACATTAATATTAATTTAGTTTAGGCTAGCAAATTCACGTTTGTATAAATTAAGTAGCGATACTCCAATGAACAATCAATTGATTTAGTTAATCACAAACAACAAGTAGTCTTTTATTTCACTTGGCATCTGCTGTTTACAGCTGCGCCCATCATACGTACTAACGGACATCTGCTGTTTACAGCTGCACCGGGCTTAGTAGCGGAGGTCTGCTTTTTACAAAGCTTCTCGTATCTTCTCTACGGTCATCTTGGTGATACATAACAATGAACTTCCTTCATCATCATTTACTACCACATGGCGACCGTACATATATATATATATACAATATAATATACATACAATATACAAAGGAGACTTTAATTAGACGATACTCCGATTTGGCGGAAAAAAAAATCACCCGCCTTTTGAACGAAGTCTCATTAGGTGACAAGCGTCCCACGCAAATGCTAAACGAGATGGAGCACCCCGCAGGTACTACTACAGCTGAGGCACTGTTACGAGCTCTCTGGCTAAATCGATTGCCGCAACAAGTGCGTAGAATTTTATCCACGAGCAAAGATAATATTCGGGCGTTAGCATAAATGGCTGGCAAAATATTGGAAGTAAGCGAGGTCAGTAGTGTGTCCAGTGTCACAGCAGTTAGGTCAGATGGTGATTTATCGTCAAAGCTTTCAAGCTTAGAAATATAAGTACGATCCTTGACACGCATGGTTGCCGAGTTAAATCATTCACGAACGAGATCTCGCAGTAAAGAGAAATCTAGTTCCAATATCCGTAAAGAAGCTGGGCCACTCACTTGTCATTATCATCGTCAGTTCGGAGTTCGGGCAAGAAATTGTAGACCACCCTACAATTTGCCAAAGAGAAATCAAGCGGGAAATTAGAGAACTGTTCGGTATATGGGGCGAGCTTGAACAGTCTAGCTAATCATCGCATTTTTATACGAGACAAAAACTCCCAACAACAATTTTTAATCGACACTGGTGCTGACGTTTCGATTGTTGCTCCTTCAAACAAGGAAGTGCTGAATGTACCAGCGAAATTATGTTTATATGCAGCTAATGACAGTTTGATCCCCACATTTGGTGAACGCCGTTGGACCTTGAATCTTGGGTTGAGACGTCCGTATCAATAGAGTTTTGTTATTGCAAAAACAAAACACGCAATCTTAGGCTGAGATTTGCTCAGCAGATTTCGATTGCTAGTCGACGTGAAAGGAGGTAAATTAATTGAGAGTATAACTAATATTAATATTCGTATCTCTTTCAAGAAGATTCAACATCAAACAATTTCGACAATTGGTGTAAATAGTCCATTCGCTGACGTTCTGAAGGAATTTGCGGATGTAACAATTTTTCCAACTAAGAAGTCACCGAGTATTACCAAGGTTACTCATCACATCGAAACTAAAGGACCTCCAGTGCTCGCGCGCAAGTTATATTCACGACGAACTCAGCATTTTTCTAAACATATTCACATAATATGCATTATGTAATTATTTCCGTTCTTATTAAAAATAAGCTTCCCACGATTTCATTCGCGATATCGTGAAAAACAAATATCTCGAGTTACAAACTCAACGTCGGCACGTTTAGCTGAATTAGCGTAAATAAAAATTTCTAAATTAAAAATTAGGAAAGATATTTTTTAAGGTAGTTAGTTCCTAATCGTGTTTTAATCGAATTAGTCGAAATAAAATAAAGTTCTGAAAATTAAATAAAACTTTCTTTTATTTTGTTGGTTCCCTGAAAAAATAAAGTAAAAAGTGGCGTAGTCGGAAGGATTGCTGACGGTATTCAATAAGTGTTCAATTAATTATTTTTTTATTTTCTTGATTTACGAGAAGTGGTGAATACCAACTAATTCTTTTCTTGATTTACGAGAAGTTGTGAATACTTTTGTGAATACTTTTGTTTTTAAAGAAAAAGGTCGGCAAACCTTTAATAAGGATCTTGATAATGATAAGTCGAACTCATAAATAAAAAGTGCTCGATCAATTATCGTGGATTAATGAACTCAGACAAAGCATATAAACCAATCAGTGTTGAGGAATTAAGTAACATACAGGAAAACTACAATATGGCATTAGCATCTGTGACGGTCAAAGATGTGATGAATGAAGCTAGAGCAGTGCCAATCTTCAGAGGCGATGGAACATATGAACTGACACATTTCATCTCGAAACTCTCTTAAGTGTGGTGACGGATAATGCAGTCAAACAATACATCTTCCGGATTCTGATCACGAAGATTCATTGTTTAGGCAGCAATGTCAGTGAGAAGAGTGCTAGACCAAGGCTCAACATGGGATGTTATAAAGAAGCAACTCATAAAATCATTTGGAGTACAGGAAACCTAGCTGAAGCTTAAGGAGCAGCAGATTCAATAAAGTTTACGAGTGTAAGTCAATATTATGAAGATTTAATAAAAATTTTAGATAAGTTAAATTTCAAATATAGTATAGATACGGAAAAACCTGTAGAATTTAAACCCGAGAATAATGAACATAGTATATTAAAAGATTTTTAAAAAAACTGCCTCGTTCAGATAATATGTACCTTAAAATAAAACAAGTGAAAAGTTTAGAACAAGCCTATCATGAATTGCTTCAAACAGGAATTGATTTAAATTATGAACACAGAACAAGAATTCCAGTGCAAAAAAAACCGTTTTTCAAATCAACAGAATAACAGAAGTTTTCCTACTAATTACGCAAACAATAATAACAGAAATTTTCACACTAATTACGCAAACAATAATAACAGAAATTTTCATACTAATTACGAAAACAGTAGTAACAGAAATACTAACAGCACTCACAATAATTTTTACTCTAATCGCGACAGACATTACGACCAATACCGTTCAAATGATTTCGGATTTTTAATAGCAGTAATAGATTTAGAAATATCGAAAACTATCGCAGAAATAATATCTCTGGTCAATATTCTAATAACAGGCAACATATCGCAAATAATGAACCAGAAGCAATGGAAGTAGACCACGAAAATTTTCATGTACAGCCTCGGGGTACCCATTACCAATAGCTACTTTTACAATAAATGAACAAAAAATAAATTGTCTTATCGATACTGGAGCTGCTACATCAATCATACATAAAGATCTTTTCCCCAGTTTCAAACGAGTACAATTAGCTAAACCAATAGATTTGATAACATTGTCGGGTAAGCAAGATATAACAGAGGAATTAATTACAGCAGTTCCAGCTGAATTTAATCACAACGCAACTATGAGTTGGAAATTGCTAGATTTAAAAAATAAAAGTTTTGATGCTATAATGGGACAAAATATTTTAAAATCAGTAGGTGCCAAGATAGATCTAGAGGAGGGAACAATCGAAATTAAAAAAACAAACTGACTAAATTTATAGATACTTGCCCATATAGAGAAAATTTATCAGTTAGAAACACTTGAGCTAAATAACGTAGATTTACGCAAAGAATTAAAAACTGCTCATCAAAATTCGGAGGAGCTATGTCCTTTAAAGCAAATCATTAAATATAATAAGGATCTATTCTTCCAAGAGGGTAATAAATTAACTAGTGTAGCTGAAGTTAAATATCAGATAATAACGAAGCATAGGCAACCAATTTATGCTAAAACCTACAGATTCCCAAAAATTCATGAGGAAGAAGTAGAGAGACAAGTTCAAGAAATGCTGGCAGGAGGAATAATAAAACCCAGCAGTTCAGCTTATAATTCCCCAATTTGGGTGGTACCGAAAAAGATGGATAATTCGGGAAAGCAAAAATGGCGAATTGTCGTAGATTATAGAAAATTGAACGATATAACCGTGGATGATAAATTCCCTATACCAAATATAGACTCTATATTTGACAAATTAGGTAGAGCCCAATATTTTACGACTCTAGACCTCGCTAAAGGATTTCACCAAATCCTCGTAGATTGCAAAGATAGGGCAAAAACGGCCTTTCCAACCCCACAAGGTCACTACGAATATGTAAGAATGCCATTTGGACTGAAGAACGCCTCGGCAACTTTTCAGCGAATGATTAACTTCGTGCTAAGGGTACACATTAATAGGTTATGTGTAGTCTACTTAGACGATATTTTAATATTTACTGCCTCCATTCAAGACCATGTCGATTCAATCAATAAGATTTTTCAAAAATTACGAGAGTTCAATTTAAAAATCCAAATGGATAAGTGCAACTTTTTTGCCAGAGAGACTGAATACTTGGGGCATATTCCCACGAATGGAGGAATCAAAACTAACCCAAGAAAAGTGGAAATTATCAAAAACCTCAAAATACCCAAAACTCGCAAAGCAATAAAAAGTTTCCTAGGCATTACCGGATATTACCGGAAATTTATTCGCGACTACGCTAAAGTAGCCCAACCTCTGACACAGTGCCTTAAAAAGGACAACAGAATCAATGAACACGATTCACGTTTTATTGAAGCTTTCGAAAAACTTAAGGAACTTATAACAAAAGATCCTGTTTTAAAGTTCCCTGACTTTAAGAAAAAATTTGTTCTTACGACTGACGCTAGTCAGTTCGCATTCGGTGCAGTGTTGTCCCAAGACAATCACCCTATCTGCTTTGCAAGCCGAACCCTAAATGCTCATGAAATAAGGTATTCCACCGTTGAAAGAGAATTGTTAGCCATAATTTGGGCAACAAAATATTTTAGACCATACCTTTTCGGGCAAAAATTCACAATTAGGACTGATCATCAACCACTTGTCTGGTTAAGCTCATTAAAAGAGCCCAACTCCAAATTATAAAGATGGCGAATTCGATTGAACGAATTCGACTATGAAATTGTATATTTAAAGGGTAAAGATAATAAAGTTGCTGATTTTCTTAGTAGATTAAACACTGAAGCTCGCGAAATAAACGAAATTGAAGACAACCAAGACAGTGATCGAGCCACGATTCACAGTGGCGTTGAAGATTTAAATGATCATATCCCAATTGCAGAAGTATTAATAAAGAAATACTTGACCCAGATACATTTAGTTAAAAACAAAACCCGAAGAAATAATCACAAAATATCGGAAATACAGGAAAATATATATATCAGAGGAAGAACTTAGTAACAATTACTATTTGAACGATATGCTAAAAAGATTAGTAAAAAGGGAGTTACAGGTATCTATTCTGAGCTAGAATATACAAAATACAACTTATTACAGAAAAAATTGTTAGAACTTTT
Source organism: Dioctria linearis (assembly GCA_963930735.1). NCBI lineage: Eukaryota > Metazoa > Arthropoda > Insecta > Diptera > Asilidae > Dioctria > Dioctria linearis. The sequence goes on along the minus strand of OZ005743.1, from coordinate 54,373,481 downwards.
CAGCAATAATAAACAAATCAGGTTTATCAAATGTACGATTAGAGCCGAAGACTTAGAGAACGAGAGTGAAGCCATTAAAATAATCGAAAAAATTCATAAAGAGACAAATCATAGAGGCATAACCGAACTATGAAGAACTAAAAAAGAAGCATTTCTTCCCAAAACTGAAAGAACTTATATACAAATGCATCAACAATTGTGAAACATGTAACCTAGCCAAATACGATAGACATCCCATTGTACACAAATTTAATTTATCGGAAATACCAAACTCATCAAACGAAATTATTCATGCAGATCTATTTTTCTGTCTCTATCCAAGATTTCTTACCACAATCGACAAATTCAGCATTACCATTGTTCAGACTTTAAGACAGAGATTCTCACTCTTTGGGGAACCGAATAAATTAGTAGTAGATAATGCATTCGATAGTCTTAATATGAGAGAGTTCGGAAGAATAGAAAATATTGAAATTCACTTCACATCTCCACGTTCACATACTGCAAATTCGGATATAGAAAGAGCTCATGGGACTCTAAACGAACACCTAAGAATCCTCGAAGTAGAAAAAGCTAAACACACCCCGGAAGATAAGATTCTAAAAGCTATTGAAAATTACAATAACACCATCCATTCAACGACATTAACGAAACCATCCGATTTTCTCAACAATAAGATCAGTGATATAGACAGGGTTAGGGATAGAATTCTTAAAAAGAAAGTAGAAAATATATCTAAGATAGAAAAAGCTTAGTTTTAGGTGATGAAAAAGAAATCTGGGTAAAGAATCCGAAAATAGAAGGGCACAAAATGGAGCCTCGATACATTAAGATAAAAACGAAATTCTCTAATGGCAAATTAACGGATCCTAAAAATCGTAATATACATACTTGCAGAATTAAGCGAAAATTTAAATATTTTTCAGGTAATAATACTGACGTTAATGATGTTAATCAACCCAACTAATGCGCTGATTAACATGGGAAAGTTAGAAACAAAAGGAGGATTCACACTACTCCAACAGATTGACATACAAATAATCGAAGGGTACGACAAAGCTTTACATATAATCGATGTATAAATGCTAAGACAGACTTTAGAGCAACTCAAGACCGACATAGATAGTATATTTGATATACGGGAGGATGAAACCATTCTTAACCAATTAAACTTACAAATTAGGAAAACCAGTCATAACATAGAGACAATAATACCACACAGACAAAAGAGCAATTTGATAAATCTTGGGGGAAAATTCTCAAATGGGTTTTTGGTACACTAGACGACGACGATAAACAGGAGATAGAAGAACATTTAAAATCAACCGACATAAATAATCACATTTCCATAGACACATTAAATAAGCAGATTAAAGTTAGCAACGATCTACAAGAAAACCTACAGATACATACCGACAGACTTAACGAAAATCAGAAATGGACATTTACATTTAGCCTATTAAATAACTCAATTAAAATTAATAAGGAAAACATAAAGCAATTACATTTCATTCAAGTTCTTACCAATATAAATCTATTAAATCAAGAAATAGATAGAATCCAAGAAAATGTAATTTTTGCAAAGCATAACATTATGAGCCGACCAATTCTCACCCCAGAAGAAATAGATTTTTATGAAATAGATATTTTTAACTGCAAATAGAAAATAAACTAATATTTGTAATTGCTATCCCAAAGTTCTATAAAGAAAAGGCGAAAAAATACAAACTCCTTCCTATTCCAAATGGCGATCATGAGGAGCTGGTCATTGAAGAAACAGATATACTTCTTTTTAAAAATAAAGCTTATCTCGACGATGGTCAATATTATTTGAAAAATTTAAAATTAGCAAACGAATGTCCCCAGAATTTAGTGAATAACAAATTAGAAAAATGCCAAAGGATAAAAAACGTTCAATTTGAGGTAAGAGAACTCAAGCAAAATTTAATTTTGATCATAAATGCAAATAATGTAAAAATGCAAAATACCTGTAATAACTTAGAATATAAATTAAATGAAAATTATATAATAAACTTTCATAATTGCAGTATAGAAATAAATAATATGAAATTTCAGAACATAGAGAAGGAATTTAACCAACATATAATACTACCCAATTACTTAGAAATAGGAAATATCAGCGAAGAGGTAAATATGAAGCAATTGCATTTAAAACAAATTAAAAATATCAATGAGATAAAGGAAATAAAAAATGTAACAAGGAATAATAAAATCACCTTTTATGTAAGTACCACATTTATTGTAATATTAATAGCAATTGTAGTACTATATATTGTAAAAACAAAATCCAATCATGTTAACGTTGAGTTGGTAACGAGATCGATAAAGGATTCCAGGAGTACATCAAGCTTAACGAGGGGGGAGTTATATCTCCGGCGAACTCAGCATTTTTCTAAACATAATTTTCTCCAAGGTGGACTTACACCGTGCTTATCATCAGATATCTATCGAATCATCGGACTGCCAAAAACATCAATTAGTACGCCCTTCGGACTTTTTGACGCTACAGCACTTCATGCGCAAGATTCTTCGAGGACACGACTTCGTTTTCTCTTATGTCGATGACGTTTTCATTGCTTCGGAGAACATCGAACAACATCGCAAATATCTACGAATGATTATGTACATAAGTTTTACGTCAGCATGGCCTCACTACTAATGCATCGAAGTGTCAATTCGGTAAGGAGGAAATTAATTTTCTAGGTCACAAAATCAGATTCCGGCATTCAACCGTTGCCCGAAAAAGTTCTAGCTATTCAGAACTTTGAACGTCCCAAGACGGCGAAGGAACTGAAGGGATTTCTAGCCATAATTTGACTTTACCAGCGATTTATTCCACGCGCTGTAAATAACCAGATGATACTTCGCTCTCTGATTACTACCAACAAAAGAAACGATACGACTCCTTTGAACTGGACTCAAGACACTACAGTAGCGTTCGAAGCTTGTAAAACGGATCTGTCTAATTCAACGCTGTTCACAGCGGGTGCCGCTCCGAATCAGACATTAAAGCCATAAAGTACTTCCGAAATCAGTTGGAGGGAAGAGTTTTTCACGTACTAACGGATCATATGCCATTAACGTTTGCCTTCCAACAAAAAGCAGATAAAACTTCTCCCCGGCAAACTCGACACCTAAACTTCATAGGTCAGTTCACTACTGACATCCGTCAAATCGCTGACCGTGAGAACACAGTAGCCGATATCTGTCCAGAGTGGATGTTATTTCGTCCAACGCAACTGCAATCAACTTTAAGAAGTTAGCAAAGGAACTCGTGAAGAATCCACAAAAATTGTCCTTGCTAATGGGATGGAAGAATATATTTATTGCAACATGTCCCAGAGTCGTATACGACCAGTTGGCCCCAAACCATGCCAAAATGATATTTTACAAAAACTCCACGGATTGTCGCATCCCGCAGCAAGAGCTACGACCAAGTTAATCGCTGAGAGATTTGTTTGGCCATCTTTACGTCAAGACTACTCTCGTCTGGTGAAGATGTGTATTCACTACCAACGGGCTAAAGTGCACAGACATACCGAAACTGCTATTTAAACATACGTAGTAAGCAGCAAGCGGTTTTCACATATCAACATCGATCTCCTAGAACCGTTACCTCCATCGGGAAACTTCAACAACTGCTTGAATTGTATCGACCGATTCACGCGTTGGCCAGAAGCCTTACCGCTTCCAGACATGAAAGCAACTACAGTGGCAAAAGCTCTCATCGAAGGGTGGTTTTACAATTTGGTATTCCCTCACGGATTTCTACAGACTTGGGACGTCAATTAGAGTCTGTACTATTCAGCGAACTCACCAAAATGCTCGGTATAACACACCTCCGTGCAACGCCATACCATCGCCAGGCAAATGGCATGATAGAAAGATGGCATCGAACGTTGAAGTCAGCATTGATGTGCCAAAGGCAGCTAACTGGAATGAAGTTCTACCTATCATTCTTTTAGGTATGCGATGCATAGTCAAAAAAAAAATATACAGGTAACTCCGGCGGAAATGGTATTCGGTAGCTCATTAAGGTTACCCGGCGAATTTGTCGCAAAGCCAAATAAAAAATCGTCACCTACAGAATTCGTCGCAGAGCTCAGGAAACACATGGCTCTAATTAAGCCGAAGCAAGCACCTCATCATGATAATCCAACGGTATTTGTTCACGAGGCTTTAAAAACCAGCACACACGTTTTCGTAAGAAACGATACAATTCGTCCATCTCTTACACCACCATATGATGGCCCATATAGAATCGTGGGAAAAAGGGACAAGTACTACACAATGTGTGTTTTCGAAACTTAATCAAACGAAATATGCGGATACTAGACACCTAGCAAGCAAAAAATTGTATGGCAGGGGGTTCTACATCAACCGTTTGGGAGTTACAGGGTGATTAAAAAAAACAGCTAGATTTTCACATATCACCATGTATCTTAAAAAGTACAGGCCGTACGGTCACAGTTAAAGGCCTATTGTATGCAGAGCTTCATGGCCTTTCCAACGACTGCTCAACTAGCTCTGTAGCCCACTCGCCTCAGGAGTTATAGGGGTCTAAAATAAACATTTTGGATTTCTTACCTTTTTTTAATTTGACCTCTATTATTTTTATAAGAACGTCGTTAACATTACTTTTTTTATAAAAAGTGTAAACTGTAGAGTTTCCTCTTTAATTTGATCTATTACACCCTATGTGCTAAGCGTAGCCCTTTAAGAACTATTAGCTCTTAACCTATTCTCAAGCCTGTTTTCAAAACTATTCTCAACGATAATTTGTTGTCTTACCACGTCATTTTAAAAAATATCGTCTAATTTCGGTTATGAGTTATTAACTGTTTAACGGCTACAGTTGACACATAGGGTGTAATTGGTCAAATTAAAGAGAAAAGTCTACAGTTTACAGTTTTTATAAAAATAATAGAGGTCAAATTAAAAAAAAAACGTAAGAAAATCCGAAGTTTTTAGTTTCGACAACTATAATGCTTTATGGGAGAGGGTTATGGAGCTGGTTGAGCAGTCGTTGGAAAGGGCATAAAACTCTGCATACAATGAGCCCTGTAGTTTTTAAGATACAGGGTGTTCTGTGAAAATCTAGCTTTTTTTTTAATCACCCTATAACTCCCAAACGATTGGTGTGGACCCCCTGCCATACAAGTTTTTGTTTGACTAGGTGTCTAGTATCGGCAGCATTTCGTTTGATCAAGTTTCGAAAATACACATTGTATAGTGGAAATGAAAAATCGTAAGGCGAAAATTTCATTCGACCGGTTGAAGCCAGCATACCCTATGACCGAACTGCAAGTGGAGCCCACAGCAGCACCAAGTCCACCCCTCACAGCACCAGAAAAGACGACAAGGACACTGGACAATTTAGTAATTGTTCACAAATTTTTATATCCAAGTTGCCGCAAGATAAACGTCATGAAAAACAATGGTATCATCAAACGTGGTAGGCATCGATGTATTAATTTGATTAGTTAGTATAATAAAGTTTTTCATTAGTTACGGTTGTAATTTCTTTGTGCTCTCTTTCGACGTGTCGAACCATTATATTCCCATAGGCGCCACTGAGGATCTCCTTTTATAAAGCTCCGATTGGGATCCTCACATTAGCTATCGCTACGGATCTATCCATTTCAGAGCCCTTTTTGGCCAACTTAGTAGCCATCTCATTGCCTGGGATATCTCTGTATCCAGCATTGGGTCAATTTGTGTCGTGTAGTCAATACCTCAGGACTGGTCTTGCAGATCTGCACCAATTTTGATTTTATCAACACAGTATCCAGCGCCTGGCTGTCAGTGTATATGCAGATGTACCCTGCGGACTCTATGCAAATATATAAGTGGATACCAATATTACCGACTGGTAAATCGCTATGAGCTCTACCTGATAGACACGCATTGGTCCGGCAGTCTATAAGACTGTGTCAGTCGCAATCTCAAGAGTACACCCCAACCCCTGTACCCGCACTCGTCTTGGATCGATCCGTAAAGATAGAAATATGGGATGTTACCACCATCTCCTTCCCATCCCAATCACTCCTAGTCGGCATCATTGCAATGACACCCTCATCAAAATTTAGGAAGGATATTTGATAGTCTGTTTCTTTCCTGACATCGCTGCAATTTATCTTGTAGAGTATATTCGAGTGGTCAAATGCCCTCTCCATCCATCAACCCCGCCCTGGGGGTTAGCTTGCAAACCTTATTTGGAGTGATAAATTCTTCTCCAGTGATTTGTATACTGCAAGCGCGGGACACTCGCTTATAATATGCTTGGAGGTTTCGTCATCTTCTTCGCCCAATGGACACAGTTTGATCTTGGACGAGCCTATCTTCTCCAGAAAATACCGGAAAAGCCAAGTTAGCGTAAGGATAAGTTAGGAAAAAGGCGCACAAAAGTGGAAAATGTTTCAAATTGAATAGAGAAAGAAATATGTTGCATATAATGTTGTCTTCTGCATGAAACGGTGTAAAGAACTGTACTTTACTTTGTCCTAGTGCGACTGAAGCAACGCCAACGAGTTAAAAATAAAAATTAAGACAACGTAGGACTACGTGAGTGATAAAATCTTCTTAATTATTTTCATTTCCTTCCAACTGTTCATAATAAAGAATTTTTTCTACATCGGATCACACTACCTTCAGCATTCAATTAATTTTTTAAGAAAAAGTTAAATTTTGCTTTGGATAACGCACTAAAAGGAGATGTAAAATCTGGTTTTTCCCAAAACCAGCAAAGTAACACCCACTTAATCACTTTAGAGCACAGTGAAGGTAAACAGAAGCACGTGCTATTCCAATATCATATGATAACACCAACAATATGGGTAACAACTTGTGTAAAATCTCTCGACATTTTAGTAAACACGTGCTCTCGTAAAAAGCGCAGGAACATTATATGAGAGTAAAAATCTAAAATCTGGATAGGAAGCAAGCTTACCTGGAAGGCCCCCCCCCCCCCCACCCCCTGAAATTATAACCAGCAAAGCTATGTGGGAATTCGGATCACCCTACAAGAAGACCCTTAATAAGATGCGAAGAATATCCTTTTTAAGCGCCACTGGCGCCTTCACATCATATCCTCACCGAGCTGAGCCCTGGAAGCCACTCGAGAGGTCCACATTAAAGACGTAGAAGCCCCAATTGATGTTATGACCAAAAAATTTCATTTGAAAGAGTTTACCAAGTGAACTCATGTCTAATATGTAGCGATTTAGATAACTTTGTTGGCTGGGTGCAAAGAACTCAATTAAATAAAACGCGATTCTTTTGCTCTTCTCTCTTCATTTCTTTTAAATCGAGTCTCTGACAGTTTGTTTTTTTAACCAAAACCTACTCCGATGAAGATAAAATTCTACATAGCACACTTTGCTTGTTAGTTTGATTATGCATCGACAACTACGACCTACAACTCGGCCATCCTGACGCATAATCGCCTCGATTCAACAACAACAATCATACAAAACATGTTTTTTCAAAGAAGTAGACGAGGTAGAAACGAATGCTTAAAAAAAAGTAATATATCACATCAATAACAGAAAAACAGTGTACATCTCAATTAACATTAACACTATGATCGATGGACTGGAACATATCGTATCATCCTTATATAAAAATGTCCAAAACAGTTAATATTTCTGCTCAAGTTCTTACGAATACGTATGTCCTAAAATTTCATATTATTATAGTACGTTACAAGGACTACAGGTCTATATCGATACCTAATACACATAGAGTTGCGTCCAAAAAATGTGTATAAAAGCTAAGTAAGCCTCACCCGTAATAAGCAAATAAATTTAAATAAGTCCTGTAAACACCATGCTGTTCATAACCATAACATAAAAGCTTCATCTACATAACTCTTAGCTTAACATAAAAATAGAGCATTGCTACCTACATAACCATAAAATTCATATCACAACATACCAATAACATAATTATGAAGAAGATTTAATTGCCTTGTTCATATAAGTGTATCTCAACTTTTGCCAAAAAAACATATGACTAGAGTCTTCGGGCAAATCCCAGTAGTCACACCCCGCCCATTAGCGATTATTATTGTGATAACTCTAATTGCATTTTATCGCATAAGGCCTCATATTGGAATGTGTACAAATACCTTCATAGGGTAATCTGGAAATTTGCAAGCCCGGTACATCTTTAATAACATACCGATCATTTGGTAAGATTTTGATAACCTAGTACGGACCCTTATATTTAGCGCAGTAGCTTCTGATTTACACCTGGAACAGTCACCCCATTTCGTATCATTACATAATCACCAAGCTTATAAACTTGCCGACGTTTGTGCAACTTATCGTAATACTGTTTCTTTTTTTTTCTTTTTTTTTAAATATTATTAAGCCAAGCTCAGGGGATACCCTATGATGCAAAGCACAGCATAGCAGGAAGGAGACAGGGAAAGGATTAGGGGATATGAGGAGAGTGGCGGAGGTGCCGATGTATGTCGCTCTTAAACTTATTGTAAGATTCACTTTTACTCATATTTTCCTCGGTCTTTGTTCTAATAGTGCGAAGGTTACGTGATCCTACCGAATCATTCAACTCTTGAAGGAATTCTAACACTATATCGCACACCTCTCCCTTCTAGTTTAGCCAAACAAAAACATGCTAGGGCGGAACCCAGTACTTCGGCAAACTGTGTTGTTCAATGCAAATTCAATTTTTGCCAAATTTTTATACTTTTTCCTTGTCTTTTTTGGGATTCTCCGGTATATAGCAAAAGCTAAAACACGTAAAGGAAAGTCTGCTACTGATCTGATATTCTCCCTATTAACTTGAATACCCTTCTCATTTATTAAATACCCTAAATAATTTATTTCTCTATACATAAATCGGCACTTGTCCCTGAGCTCCAAACCGTCATACAGATCTTCGCGTAATGTTTTTAAACGGTCATCGACAGTATCCGTGGCTATCAATATATCGTGCATGTGTATGCAGACCCTACCTGCTTGCACTAATGACTAAAAATTGTGTTAATAAATCTCTGGAATATCTTTGGTGCCGTCTTCAGCCCGAAAGGCATTCGAAGGAATTCGTATTGACCCATGGGGGTAACAAAAGACGTATATTTTGTACTATGTTCGGCCACATTTACGTTTTAGAAACAATTTTTCAAATTTAACGTCGTGTAATAACTTTTATCACGGAGTCATCTAAAGTATTACCTGTAATGCAAATATTTGTATTAATCCCAGCTCTGTCGCCAAATGAGGTGGAGGTATCAGGACCGAGGGCACTAGTAAGAACACGTCGCTACTTTATAAAACTTCATTTAATACTGCGCTTAGATCTAGGTACATAATAATATCTTATGCTGGTTCAACACCAAATGTTCCGCCGTGCCAGTAGCAGTCTGTAATGCTAATTTAGGTTTGTGGCTTGGATCGTTTAGTATTTATTACACAGTGGGTTACAACAATAACTATTACTAATTATTAACTTGTTCAACTCCCGAAAATCATTTTCGGAAGAATCATTTTCGTGAATACTGCGTATCTGATCTATGTGTCTTTTCCAAATTCGCCCATCGTCCAACTGAATGAGATAATGAAGCTTCCCTTGCCTGCCCGCAATTTCCCCAAATTTCCATTTTATATTTTTGTCCGAATAGTTACGAACAGCCACTTTTCCCCCATGGAAAGTTCCCTAACTACCAGGTCCGCATTTTTATTATTTTTGTCGGTTTCTTTAGGAATTAGTAAATCTAATCTAGACCTAATCTGGCGGTTGAAGTTGGGCAATGAGGGAGATTTTCCTGTAACTGGGTGAGATGTTGTTCTGTATGTTAAAAAAATGTTGCACAATTCGGCGTGTATATTGCTATTTGCTTCAGATAAACATTTTAGCTTTTGCTTTAGTGTTGGGACATATCTCTCCGCCTGTCCATTTCTTGCCGGATGATATGGTGCTCCTTTCTTATATATAACTCCGTTTAAGTTTAGGAATTTTTGAAATTCTTCGGAGACGAATTGAGTTCCATGATCACTTACAAGTATCGAAGGGATACCAGAAGTGCTAAAACTTTCACGACATAGTTTATTTGTGGTTTGAGTCGTAATATTATTACAAATTTTTGCTTCCACCCATTTCGAGAATGCATCAATTAAAATAAAGATGTAAATGCCACGAAAGGGTCCAGCATAGTCTACATACACCCTTTGAAATGGTTCGTTGGGAGTTTCCCAACAATGGACTGGAACCTTTTTGGGTTCCGGTCTAACAGCTTGACATTCTTTGCAATTTCTGGCCATGCTTTCAATGTCTTTATCTATGTTTTCCCACCAGCAATAACTTCGCGCTAGTGCTTTCATTTTAGAAATGCTAAAATGACCCGAATGCAGCTCTTTTAATATTTTCCCTCTCAGGTTCTCTGGCACAAATACCCGTACTCCTTTCATGATGCAATCGCCTTGCAACGTAAGTAAAGTTTGGTCTACGCCGAACCTAAATTTTGGTGCAACATTTCTACCACTTTTTAATCCTTGCAGCAAAATTTCTACTGATTTATCTTTCCGTGTTGCCTCACCCAGCTCTTTTGCGGTGACCGGAAGTGTTTCAATGAGATGTATTTCCACCGCACTAGGCTCATCAAACAGAGCTGGGTTTGTCTCCTCAATTGGGAGTCTTGACAATGCATCGACGTTCTCATGCTTCCCTTTACTTCGATATTGTATGTCAAAATTGTACGCCTCTAAGAACACTGCATAATGTTGCATTCGTGTTGCGGTCAGTGTCGGTAGTCCCTTGTTTGGGGAAAATATTTGGGTGACTAGCTTGTTATCAGTAACCAGTATGAAATGCCTGCCTAACAAATATTGGCTGAATGAACCCCAAATACTATTGCATATGCTTCCTTATCCAAATGGCTATATCGTTGTTGGGTTTTATTCAACGTTTGAGACGCGTAATGCATAGGCTTCTCCCTCCCATCCGGATAAATATGGCTAAGAACCGCTCCTACACCGTAAGGGGATGCGTCTGTGGCCAAGATTAGCGGCAGTTTTGGGTTGTAATGTACGAGAAATTTATCAGATTGCATTTCTGCCTTGGCTGCTTGAAACGCCTTTTCATAATCTTCATCCCAACGAAATGAAACATCTTCCTTCAGAATATTATTTAAGGGATATAAGATGGTACTAAGGTTTCTACCCGGATATCATCTAGAAAACATGCAACACCTGGAATTCCTGTGAGTACTTGGCTCATCAGCCTCTGGAAAATGGCAGGTGCAGAAGAAATACCGTACATTAGACCCGTTGGCCTAAACAAACCTAAATGTGTATTCCGGGTAAGTATTTCCCTATCTGCCGGTTCTACTTCAACTTGCAAGTAAGCAGCAGCTAGGTCTACTTTAGAAAAAAAATTTCCTCCAGCCGTATTCGAAAACAATTCTTCCATCACTGGCATTGGAAACTGATCGACTATCAAATTAGGATTTAGAGTCAGCTTATAATCCCCGCATAACCTAACGGTATTATTTGTCTTCCGAACTACGACCAACGGCGTAGCCCAGCGAGAGTAATTCACCTTTTCTATGATACCCTGTTCTACCAAATGTAATAATTCTTTTTCCACAGCGTCCTTAATCGCAAATGGTACCTGTCTAGCCTTCAGAAATACTGGCCTAACATCATCTTTTTCGCCTGCATACCACGAACCTTTCCAATGGATCCGTGAAAACTTTAGGGAACATTTCACTTAAAGTACTTAAGCATTTCTCACTAGTCATTCCTGAAATTTGATGCACTTCCAACTCACGAGAAAAAATACTATTCCAATTTATTTGAAGTACACATATCCATTCCCTTCCTAACAGTGGGTGGCGATCTGTTTCGACAATGTACAAAGGAAGATTTGAAACTTTTTTGGATCTTTGCAACCTTACCTCAATCATACCTAACACCCTGAGCTCATTTCCACTGTAGCTTGTTAGCTTCTTATCGGTCGGTTGAATGATCGAATTTGGGAAAAAATTTAATTTGTCAACGTGGCTCAATATTGATACAATCAATTCAATTTCGAACTTTAAAGGTCTTTTATTTACCTGAAGAGAGAGCCAAAACTTTTGGAGATTGCAATGCTTGGACTGAATTCCACAAACCTCCTCTATTTCAAAGGAGCCACAACACTCGTCATCAATACTACTTCGAATTGTCTCGTCAACCTGATTAGTCTGCATTTTTCTTTTGCCTTGGAGGCAGACCCTTTTCAGATGACCTTTCTTGTTACAGAAGCCGCAAAATGAATTTAAATGCTTACACTGATTTGCCAGGTGCTTGTCACTGCCAAACATTTTGTGCTGCTACCTAAAATAAATTTATAATTTTTGCCACAATTAACTTTAGGATTATTAGTATTTAATTTAGAATATGATAACTGTTTAGGTTTCCTATTGCGTTGAGCATGATTCACATAATTCACTTCAACTGTTGCATTTTGTTTAATTTCTGCTTCTCCTTTTGAAGATAGTTCTAATGCCAATGCAACTTCAGTAGCTTTCTCTAACGTCAAGTTCGATGTTTCCAAGAGACGGCTTTGTATTCTCTGACTAAAAACCAATGGATTCCTAAGGGCAATTGATAAATAATCACCAAAATTGTAGTACGTCGCGATGCTTCGTAGTGAGATCGCAAAATCATTGATCGATTCTCCTTCTCTTTGGTATCTCTTGTGGAATTTATAGTTCTGTACAAGCTCTAAGGCTTCGGATCGTAGTGTTGTCTTAACGTTTCTACTAGATCCTTGTAACTCTTTGTAATTGGATCCTCGAGTTCTAATTTGTCGCAAAGCAGATTGAAAGTTTCCTGTCCAAAGTAACGTAGCAATAAAAACTTTTTCTTGTTATCATCCGAATTTTCGTTGCATTGCAGTGTACATTCTAGGCGCTTTACTCAGCGATTCCATGAAATTTGTTCAGGATGAAATGGCTCTATCGTGACACACGTTAGAGATGCCGTTTCTGTCATTATTTTCCCCGACGTTTCTGTCATATCACTCGAATATAACCTTAAACGTGCGTTAGTGCGGCTATTGTGAATGCTGCACTTGTGTTCCCTTTCTTGTCTAGCACTCAACACTGACGTGAAAGATACCCTTAACGTTGCGTTAAGTCGGTTATTGTAAATGTTCTTGTGCTTTTGCAGAAGATAACCTTGACCTTACGTTTAGCACTTCGCGCTTTACTTTTTTGTAGTATCGCACGTTTTCACTTACACTAGATTTATCTCTTGGCCATTCGCAAAAACTAAATTTCCACTGTATTGCTGGAACAATGCACTTCCGATATCGAGTTTTTCTATTCCAGCGGTACGTGTGTTCACTTCTCCGTTTTCGTCGCCAAATGATGTAATTACAGCAATTACCTGATATACAAATACTTGTATTAATCCCAGCTCTGTCGCCAAATTAGGTGGAGGTATCAGGACCAAGGGCACTAGTAAGAACACGTCGCTACTTTATAAAACTTCATTTAATGCTGCGCTTAGATCTAGGTACATAATAGGAATATATCTTATGCTGGTTCAACACCAAATGTTCCGCCGTGCCAGTAGCAGTCTGTAATGCTAATTTAGGTTTGTGGCTTGGATCGTTTAGTATTTATTACACAGTGGGTTACAACAATAACTATCACTAATTATTAACTTGTTCAACTCCCGAAAATCAACACATAATCGCAATTGACCGTTTTTATTTTCCGCTAAAACTATTGGCGAAGCATAAGGGGAAACACTTTCTCGGATTATTCCTTGTATTAATAAATCATCATAATTTTATGAGCGTATAGCAACCCACGTGACGCGCAACTAAACGGATGTTCTTTTGACAAATTTATACACATTTCAAAATTAATCTTTTCACCGACATGACTATCACACACAACATTAAAAAGAATGTCCGAGATAATTTTTTTTACAGATGAAGGTAATTGCTTATTTATGTTTAAGTCAATCTCTTCGTCTTCATTAAATAAATCTATTTGATAAATATCACTAGTGTAATTACCCTCACAAAACTCTGACGTCTCTTGTTTTACTTCCTCCTCCGAGTTGTGACTGCCCAGATTTCCTGAGACACAGCTATCAAGGAACACTCTCCTGTCTTTGGCAATGAAATCTCTTCCCACCACTAGCGGATAGCTCATAGTATTGTTATCAACCACTAATAGCCTAAAATTATCAACATTATTTAAACTAAAATTACAAATAACAAAACCGCTTATCCTAAGGATGCTGCCGTTGATTTCACAAATTCGCTGATTGCCTACATCTGGGAACAAATTGCTTCTGCACAAAACTTACTGGGCTTCCTGAATTAATTAAGCCCATCAAGGTAGTTGTACAGCTGTTGTATGGCTTGCCATCATCAACGAAGGTGCATTGTAATTGATGCTCAAACTCGTTTTCACTGTGCCAATTCTTCATCTGCTCAGCAACATTCAAAACCGTTTCTCCATGTATCATTCATTTGAAACAGGAACCTCTCTCTCTTGGTGGTTTCTGGCATTTTCACCTAATTAGTTCATAAGATTTTGTATAATCTTTAGTACGTATACAACGCCTAATAACTGTATTGTATACATACACACACACCACTTTTTATCATCATAATGTAGTAATAAGAGTATACTAAATACTTTTACTTAATATATTAGTTAAAATGATAATTATTGCTCTGTAAAAAGATTTTTATTCACACTATCCGCCCATCTGAACATTTCGTATACGCGGAACTTTCACTTACATAAAAATTCGTACATCGTGCACTGCTTGATTTTATTTTTTATATTAATTACCAGCAAGTTACTATGACTATTGCCACTTGTTGTGTTGGCTACCCTCGAATGCTCTTGAATTCTTTCTATTGCCGCACGAAATGCACCTCAGTTTTATCGGGCGTGCCAAATTGAACAGACGAAAAAATTTCATCGACCATGAAATCCTTGTCGCAAAGGAAATAGAAATTTTCATGTTGAAAAATTTAACCGTGAAATAGAAGTATTATCCGTGTCGGATATTTATTCTCATATGTGTACTTACATTGTGCATTTTTTTATATTTTCAATGCACCATAAAGTCAAATATTGCCTCATCTTGAGAATTCACACCAACACCGCCATCATCAGCGAGAATTCACACTAACACCACCACCACCAGTATCATTCCAATAGCTCCTTCGAGTTTACACAAATTTTAATATTTCATATCCTTGGTATCGCTTCAATTTTCACCGATAGAAGAAATTTTTTTCGTTGTAAGGTATACAACGGTGGAATGTTTGTGAAGTGAACGTTTTTAGTTTTCCACGCGAGTTGTAATTTTGTAAGAATTTTCCAAAGTTGTTTATTAGTTTCGTAACGAAATCCGGAAAGCATTTGCTCTGTTTACTCGCTGCAAACTCATTTGAAGGAAATCCGTTGGTTGGTTCCATTTTTATGTACTCGACTGGAAAATAGTGCTTGAATCGTTCAACAAATTTCGAACTTTCGTGTTTTATGTTTTTATTAAACTTAAAAAATTTCTTTCAAATATTGCTAGATTTCCTTTTCTTTTTTTCTTTTTCTTTTTTTTAAGTATAATTAACTCAAGATTATTTTCCTGTTATTGTTTTGGAAGGCAGATTGATTATATTTCCGTATAAAATTGATGTAAATTTTCTTTGCTGATGGCTTATGTTTTATGAAAATGATAAATCTGAGTACAGATTTTGTGCTCTTTTTTTTATTATTTTTTTAAAATCGATTGGACTTTTTCGGTATTTCCAATGGATGAGCTATTTAATCACACGATTGATGAGGATACTTGAACTATTCTACGAATTTTTTTTCACTTTTATCTGTTCAGTATACAGTTCATTGCACTGCGCATATTTTCAAAATAATATTTGCCATGGCAATTTTGCTAGGAATATGCCTAAGGGATTAGACTCATTTTATCGTAATAGTGAACGCAGTGTGTGTGGGAGATAAATTATTTCAGATGAAACAGACTTATTTGCATATTTTGATTTTTTAGCATGATATTCTGTTTATTATTATAACTATGGGGGAAATTTATATATGTCTGTAAATATAGCTACACTTCTTTTATTGTATTTCGAAATGATCAATTTCGGATACTATACTGAGATCTGTATACATACAGACGTGTGAATGAAAATAGCAGCGCTTTATGTAAAAGTGAAAATTCATAAATATTTTCAAAATGTAATAAGATAACAATTTTTCGTTTTAGCTTAGAAATATTTAATTAAGTTTCTGACGATTTAATATAAAAATAAACTCCTTGGTTTAAAATTAAATTTTGGTTAAATCTAATTTAATGAACATATTAAAATATTATAGGAAATTTATAGAAAATTGTTAAAAATATTTAACTTTTATGATAAAAGTTGTTATATTTAATTAGTATACTTTGTACCATGACTTTTTTTTTAATTACTTTTTGGCATAGACTCGACCAAATCGTTGGCACCTTTGTATGGTAATAGATTTGCCAAACTAATTGGACAATCTTTATATGATCTTCAATCAACGTTTGGGCCTCTAAGTTCACTGCAGTGTAGACAGCAGGCAGGTCAGGTTTTCATTGCTGATCGAAACACACAGTATAGTCTCAAAATTTCTTCATGTAATTTTGATTTCAGCTTCAGGCCAACAAACTGGCAGTACCTTGGTACCTACTTGTCTTTTAATTCTCTGCTTAATGCAGTAGGTTGGTAATTGCCTGTAGACTCTATATGGGTCTCGAAAGCGTAAACTTAATTCACCTTTAATTGGATAACTTCCGTAATTGTCGGACATTTGTAGGTTTTTTATAAAATACAACATTTTTTACATCTATCCACAAGTGCTTAACAAGTGGTCAATCGAATTAAGGTCTGGTGACTGTGATGTCCAGATGATACATCCATGCGCTCAGCTCTATTCACAGACCCCTCGAATGGGCTCACTCAGGATCTCCAATACACCGCCGCACTGAAATATTTCCTACTTTGGCTCTATTCGAGCACCCGTATGGGTATCGTTGTACAATGTGTCGCAAGCAACTCTACGCTGGGAGCGTCACATTTAGAATTTTTCGGACTACTCTCTTTAATATTCTCTTGAAACTAAGTTGCTGCTCTGCGGGAAGTGTTTCGGGTCATTATTCTGTATAAATGTACATCTAGCGGCATCTCCTCTTCTGCAAATGAGAACATGACATTCTCCAGAATATTAACATAGATAGTGGATAGTGGAATAGATTCGCAACAATATACTTTGGCGCTCTATGTTTCTTTTATCCATAGATGTATAGGTGTATTTCAGAGGACTAAGTTATGCATCAAAAGCTCTTTGAACATATTGCTGGGAACCACTTGAATCAAAAAAGATTATCTTTGACTCATCACTTCATGATATATTGCGCCATTTTGTAGTATGCCACTTAAACTGTTTTTTAGCAAACAACCTTTTTATACCCTAGATGAAATCATATAGTATACTAAGTTTGGCTTTCCTTTTGTAATGCACAGAAATAATGATGGAAGAGCAAAATGGGTTGGACACCTACTCATAATATTAAAAGTCCGTCTGTCCTCTCGATTGCTTGAGAACGCGTTAATTTAGAAAGCTGAAATATTAAACACAGTCTTTTAAAACAAAAATTAGATATAAGTTCGAAAATGGGTAACTCCTTCGTATCGTTCCCATACAAAAATTTCGTTTTTCACTACATATTTGGACACTACGTCAACATAGAGAGATGAAATTAATTATGTACACGATGTTTTCATAAAAATCGTGTATATAATTTCAAAAATAAGCTAAATCGGGCAACCAGCTATTTGTTGCTATATAAAAATTCAGGTATACTGTGAAAACGGACAGTCCTAGATGTTTTTATTGTACTGAAAAATTCTTCAGAATATGAAATCCTATAAAATTGGTTATAATAATTTTTACAGTCCGACAAATCATTCTAGAATTAAATATATGAGTAAAACCAATTTTTTTTTTGTAAGTTAACATAAATATCTTTTAAATAAAAAATGAACGCAAACCACACTTGCCACCTTGAATCCACTTTGAATCGCTTTTACGACATGGATACACAGTATCAGTGGCGACATGTTATAACTTCCCATCGAAAGCGATCGTCGAAGCGAAGACTTCGCTCTGGCGGTATGTTATAAGATTTTCGTTCGACAGGCGATTTTGCTTGTTTCGAAATTATTTCCGAATTTTTTCCCCTAGCACAAATGTCATTTATAGATTCTTTTTCTATTTGTTGATAAATTTTAATAATAATAAAATTGGAATTTATGATTTTTTTTTAAGTGCAGTATGCCTAACAAAATGTATTGCCTTATTGATTTTTGAATTCAAGAAATATTCTTCTTCAAGTTTGAAGAATCTATATAATTATTATATAAAATCATTTATATTGAATAAAGTAAAAATAAATGTAACATTTAAATCTAGTTTCTTATATTTTACATACATTTTTGATCTTCGTTTGTACTATCTCACTCTCAGCAAAACTCAGTGTTATTCTATCGAAATTATCGCCTGTCGAAAGTGTTACAACATACCGACTATCGATAAATTGTCGAACGTCGAACCTTTCGAAGTTATAACATCTTGCCCCTGGTTTCCCCGGTTTGCCGTACTTTTAAACGTAAATTCTCTTTAAACTCATCAAAGAGCTCCGATGGAAACACCACTTACGTTTTTGTAGAAGTGGAATCATATTATCCCAGATGATGTCCACCTTAACCCTAAGTCGATAAGCAAAGATTATTATTGAGATTTTTCCCCATTAAATTCCTAACCACATTGGGAAGAAATAGTGGATTGGATTTGAAAGCTTTATGCTCATACATACTTCTGTATGTGTTTCACTTAAATTTAGTAGTTTTTTAGTTAGTTTTGATACTAAATAGCTGTCTTTATAAACATGAAGTGCTCTAAAAAAAAGTTGGCAATGAATACTAACGTGACGTGAGTAAGCCCTTACTAATTTTTTTCTGACCAATAAGTCAGTACTGACTTTTCGAAATTCTTACATTTCTTTTTTGCTGTTGAACCACGCAAATATTATCATTTGCAAGTCGCCACAATGCCACAGTTTTGAAGAAATTCCCAAAATAGTTAACGATTACTTTTAATTATTTTAAGTAATTCAAAATCGTAATGTAGGTAATTGTAATAAACAAAATTACGGCTGTAGTTTTAGCCTCTACATATTATATTGAATCTGATGTGTCTGATGATCAGTCATGGAAATCTTGCTCAGTATTCAAATATCTACATTTTTTTTCTGCCGTACTAGCTAGGATTAATTCCTCTTCTGCAGTCTGTACCTCCACGATTACTGCAACTGTTAAAAACAGAACCATCAAACTAGTTTTTCCAGCCCCTCTTATTTGTTAGTTATGTATTGGTTGATCTGGTAGTCCAGCTTTCTTATTTCAAACGAAAGCGTCAATCAGTGACTGACGGTTTTGCATCGTCCGCAGAGCAATTCACTCAGTAATTTTCAGCTTCTCATTCTGACTTTCGATGTAATTAGTCTTTGAAATTCTTAGAAATTTGAGAAATTTCTACTTCTTTGGCCACTTTTAGATTGGTACCTTTCTAAAGTTTCAGTTTTCCAACTACTGGCTGAACACATTCACATTCCGTAAGGATTATTATCTTGAAATTTAATGTGTTCAATTTTAAAAAGTGGTAAAAGTGAAAAAATTAACAAATGGAAGTTAATTTAATTGAAGACTTATGCCTTTTATTAATTCGCAGTACCATTCTTGTTCAATTTCAGTTTTTATATTACACTTTTAATTCATTTAATAATACGTAATTTAAAAATTTGATATTTAAATTTAACGAAACTTGCCCTCCGACGAGTTAAAATTAATTTGGGCGTGTTCGACCCACTCAGTACTTACCTATACATATATAGTGATTGTCCTAGTTGATGAGGACCAACCACCCTGGTATGTAAATGAACAATAGTTAGTTCTAAAGAGTTTAAAAAGAAGCTACAATGATAATTATACAAATATTGTTTCTTGGAGCACTAACGTAACGTAGTGTTTCTTCTCGAGAAATCTTTCTCGAAAATTTCTCGAGAGAATAGTATAATTCGTTTTTCTCATTTCACGAGAAAATAGTTTATTCTCGAGAAAGGCGCCAACACTCAAGTCGCAACCAAGCTATCGGAGATTTTTTTCCTAATAGTCCCGTGCTGCCTGTGGCTGACATGAATGTATAGAAATCATAGGAATACCTAACAAATTAAATCGACAGTAGCAAAAACAGGAAAAAATGTGAATATAAATTCTGGTAATTTTAGAAGCTGTTGCCGCTGTCTTCAGAGCTCAGTACAGGCATGTAGTAGCAATTAAATTAGGTTTAATGTATACAATACTAACTTTTCCTACCGACAATTCTCAAACAATTCTCAGAAGTTTATAAAGTCACAATTTAAGAAGAATAGTATAAACTGAGACAACTTACATCTAGATATGAAAACCCCAAATAAAGTGGCTCGAAAGCTGGCCCCCTAATGGCCCGCAAATAGAAAGGTCTATACATTCTCTCTCTGCTGTATTATGTCACATAAATTCTTAGCAACATTTTTTACTGATAGCTTTCTTTAGTTGAATATAAAGTTAAAGAATTTTGAAAAAGTGATCCGGGTTTATATAGAGATATTCATATCTAGTTGTATGTTGTTTGTGGTATAAATAAGAATTTGGCAATTTTTAATGTTTGCAATAAGATTGAAAATATTCAGCAAAACTTTATCTTGTCATACATCTTGAAGGTATACACGATTATAAACTGAAGGAATCAATTATCGGGCCAAATAGTTGCTCTTCACGGCAATAAGCCAAAAGACGATTTTAAGGCCCTACTACTGATCAAATATTAAGGTATAAATGTTAATTAAAAGAAACAAAGAGAGTCAATCTGCAACGTAATCTTACAAAAGTAAGGCAACTGATGATGAAATTATATATTGTACTGTAAAAAGGAGGAGTTAAGTTAGCTCAGACCATAATGAATCTAAAGGATGAAGAAAAAAATTTAGTGTATCTATTAGCGTATTAACTACCATTATAAATAAAAGATACATGGATGTTATCATATATAAAAACTTTCTAAAGATTCGTCAAATCTTGGGTCGGTAGGTGTTCTGCAGAAAAAAACGTTAGTTAGAGTTGCTATAACACAAAATTAGATGGAACTGGTATTTCAATTCTAAAAGATATTGTACTGTAGGTAATAAGTGATGGTGCTGCCGTTATGCAGGAAGTTGAATTGGAAAGTTGTGTGTTGCAAATCAGCAACTATGCTATAATCATGGTTTGCACTTAGCTATTTTGAAAACTTTTTAAAACTGTTTACATTGAGAAGAAGAAAGAAAGTAACGAATTCAGGAAGATATAGTAATAGTGAAGATGAAGATTCTTTTCCAGAATATGAATTGGATTTTCAATTTGAATTAGTGAGAAACAGAAAGTTGCAAATGCGAAAGCTTATACAATTACATTTATGACAGGAGAATTTTTGAATATTTTTACAATTTTCCGTATATGTACTGTATATCTACCTACGGAAAATTGCAAAAATATTCAAAAACTCCCCTGTCAAAAAATATCGTTTTGCAAGAAGTGTAATTACTTTTGAATTATAAGACAAGTTGGCATACTATGGAGATTATGATCAAAAAAAAAGTGTCAACAATGAGCATATCTTAGAAGTTTTCTATTGCAATTATAGATAAAATAAGTAACAGAATAAACAAGAACATCATAAATCTTTACGAAGTCTCACATGAGGAGAAAAAGATGTATGTACACATTTTTTGGACTATTCTCGAAAAATTATATGAACACAATTGCAAAAGAAGTCTAAATAGATAATATGTTAGTTTTGAACAGTTTTATACTGACGAAGCAGAAGTTAACGAATTTCTAACCAATGGAAATGAAAAACTGCTTCTTCAAGAACAATATAAATTTATCTATAACAGACAATTCCAGAGAAGTGAGCTCTGGTGTTGCTGAAAATTATTAAACAAGAATTCAATATATTTCAACCAACGGGTACAAGAAAAACAAATCTGGAACTGCATACGTAGAGATGATTAGTCTAATAATTAATTAGTAATGATTTTAAAAAATTATATCAAAGCTGAACAATAAAAGAATGAAATTATATTTTGCAATCTTTTTATATTTACACCTACATATTGAAATAATAAATAAAATATATGAATTCAGTACTGTTATATAACATTTTAAATTGAATATAAGCGAAATGTTATTTTATATATTATATGAGAATTCTCGAGATCTCTGAGAAATAAGAGTTAATTTTTTCTTTTCTCGAGAAATGAAAACTATCGAGAAATTTTAAACACTAATTGCTGGATGTTTCTCACTCTTTTAATTTTACTTCTAAGGCTCTGACAAAATTTCTAGCCTAATTCTTTGTAATATTCTTCCAGTCCATACAGACTCTATATATGCTCATCTTCATGCCACGAAAGCAATGATTCGAAACTAGGGCAACGCGGATGTAGAGCACTAACGTAACGTTAGATGGCTCTCACTCTATTAATTTTACTTATAAGGCTTTGACAAAATGTCTAGCCTAATTCTTTGTCAAATTCTTCCTATCCATACAGACTCTATATGAGCTCATCTTCATACCCTAGAAAGCAATAATTCGAAACTAGTTCAATGCGGATGTGGAACAATTTACGATTTTTTTCTCCACCAATTAATAGCCATAGTAGATGTCCAGTGATGCGTGCATCGTAACCTCTTAAACTGAATCTAGTAATTCTGAATTTCTCACCTCCTTATTCTTTCCTGCCAAGGCTACGTTATCGTCACCAACATAAAAAAAATAATTATGAATAAGTTTAGAACTACACTGGTCCTCATACTTACTTTCATCGCAAATTAACAAATAGCCCGAATAAATCAGAGCTGGACTACATGGATGGGCGATCGGACGTCAGTTCGATGGGCCTGTGGTTCCTGGTGCCGGAGGTCTCTGTATTAATCTGGGTTAACGCCGCGGCTGCAGTGAGAGGGGAGCTGTGAGCTAAAAAATATGTGCTGAGAGTGTTTCATAACCTAAAAAGTCTGGCAGGGCGCGAAGCCAAGGTAGCTTATGAGTGCTGCCAAAATAAAAATATCGAAGACAAATTTTGCATTTTCGAAGCTTCAAGGGCATTCATTCTTTTTTATTTATTTGGTATTACTATATTTAGCATCATATCATTTTTATTTCTTAAAACGTATGGAAATGTTTTTCAAAAGGGTTCAACAGGGGTATGTTATATGTCTACTTTCTAGGCCTGTAGTAATTTCTTATACACTATTCAGTATTTTGCGTTACCGTGATTTTTGTTTTTTTTATCTTTTAAAACGATTTGATTATACTTTAATTTTTTTAAAAAATCTAGTATTTTCATTTTATGTAAATCAATTGTGAAGTAGAATGTGCACGGTCAGTGAGCAAAATTATTACACTCGGACTTTACATTTTAAAAATTTCCAGTGCTACTAATGCAGCGTGGTATTGCTGTCAGTAAAAGTAAAATTCTGACTGGCAAAAATCAAAATACATAATTTTAATTTCTTCATTAAAATTGACACCGTTGTCTGTCAGCACTGAAGTTCATGAAAGTTGCTGCCATGTTGAAAGTATTAGCATAACTAAAGAAAGTACCCAAGTATTAGAAAGAAGCTCGAATTTTTCTACATTTGGTGAAGCAGTGGCATTGTTTTTGTTGTTTGGGCCATATGAGTAAGTGAAAAGGCGGTTACAAAAGAATTTTAAAAACAAACAGTACGGGACAAGGGGTTAATAGTTCATTTATTGCCTCACTTTCTTCAGAAATAAAATTATTGATCTCTCTGACAATTTTTTCATAGAGAAATCCTATATTTTAGTTTTAATTTTAAGAATGATAAGGCCACACGCTCTTAAAAATATTTTTTTAATACATGTTTGTTCTATAAATTTCTTGCTTCCTCTTCTTTATTAAATCTTGCAAATTCTAAAAAAAAAAAAAAAAAAAAACAATTTTATCTAATTATTAGTGGTTTAGTATTGAACTTGCAATCTAACATTCCTTGTTTGAAATGTAGCATTATTCGTTTGTCAGACGACTTGACTTCTCTTCGTTGCCAAACATTTTAAGTTGACTTGATTGATTCAGTGGGAAAGGTTCCATCCACACGTATGTGTACTGAGTGCAAAAATGATTTGCAAACAGAAAGCTCTGTCCTGCTCTCTTTGTGCTCGATTCTGCGGAAATGAGCCCAATAATTTGAGTTGTTTGCTTTAGAAAAAAATTATTTTTGAAAAACTAAAGAGGCTGGTTAGTGCTCATTTGTCAGGGCCAGTTCGAGGACCCAATCCGGCCATGAGCATGACCCGAATTTTTACAGCTAATTTCAAATAACTGTGATCTTACCAAAACTACAAAAAAAAACATTCTTTCAGAGGTCATTTACATAATCTGGAAAATTCCTCAGACTCAGCCACAGCCCTAATAGCTGTACATGTTGGTTTTGTAGTATGTGCGTACTTTGGTACTTATAGGGTACTTGAGTTTATATATGGGACTTATGAGTGCGAGTACCAGTACTTGGAATATCTGTACCGGGACTTGTACTTGTAGTTAAAAAAAGTTTAAGTCTAGGTTCTGCGACTGGTGCTAGTACTTAAGCACTTTGCAGGTCTGGTGAGAAGAATACGAATAAATTTCATCGATGATAGTCTACTTTACGAAAGGCGAAAAAATGCTTGATCGAAATCTAAACAGATCAGGTAAATTACAATAAGAAAGTGTAAGAACGAAACATTGTGTCTGATGCACATGATTCGATCAATAAAAGATCATATCCTATGCCAAGGATCTTCACTCAAAGCATTATCAGTTCACTGAAAACTTAAAATAGGACGAATACGTAGCACTAGAGCCAACTGAGTTAAGACATCTGCTACATACATGCTCGTAATACGCGAATTATTTTAAAAAAAACCTTACCTTCAATTATTATAAATGTTAATAAATTCACTTAATGCCAAGGATTAAACTGATTGAATGCTTCCAAACGTATAGACTCTACTCGCTCATCTGCCTAAAATAAATATTTCATTAATTGGGTGCAGTACAGAATTATATTCCTCCAGAAACATAAGATGTGAAGACGAGACATAATCCCAATGAAAAGAATTTCCTTCTTCCAATGAGTGCAATCTAAATGGGTTTAAAGACTTTTGCTGCACGCAGGGTGTAAACAAAGGAAAGCGAACCCCATCAGACTTGATTCAAACTCCAAAGAACTTTTATAAATAAAATTTTTATCTATCTTCAGCCGCTAAATTCTATGTATTCATTCCATCCGATGCAATCGACCGACACGGCGACAGACGGGTGGGTGCTTTAAAAATACGTCGCGACGCTCATTCTTCAGAAAAGTTCTTTTGATTCTGAATATTTGAACTTTATGTAGTGCGTCGGATAGTCACAATCAAATCACTCCTTTGCACCATTTATCTGCTTGCTAACTAGTGTGATTTTTCTGAAAAGAATAAAACAAACTAACAAAATCCGGAAAATTTTTACAAAGTATTGTTTGGACATTAAGTGCTACATTTTATGGAAAATGTGTCGGTGGTGTAATTTTTTTGTTTTTAATTAACTCGAAAAGAACTCATACATGTTCCACGAACATTGAAATTTAAGAGCACTTGAGTCTGAGAGTTGAAATACTTTTGCTGGTGTTCAACTTGTTTAACATATATACTTACATAGCTAGTGTATCACTTCGAAAAAAAGGACTTGAGTTAATCCTTCTCAACATGCTGCAGTTCTTGAGCCTGGGAGGCCGGAAGAAGTACTATAATGAGGATGATGGCATTCAAGGATTAAAGTACAAGGTTGGTGCTCTTTTACATTAGTGTGTGAATGCGTAGAAATGCTTATGAACCAACATGACAAAAGAGAATAGAAATGAGTACAAACAAAGTGACATTCAGAATGATCCTCAATGAAGAGGATGTGTGAATGGAAATAATAAAAATTCTCCTCGTTTTTTAATTAAATTTCAATTGGAATTTAACTTGATTACCTGAGGATATTGTTTGATTGTAAGGAATATTTTAATGCGAAAGTGCCAGATGAAATACTTCTTTTTAGAAATGTTTCAAAAGGTTTTTTTGTTTTATATATTTGTTTAGCTTAACACTTTTTTGCATAAATGAAATTTTGAATATACTTACTGTGTATAAAAGGAGATTAGGACTATTTTAAAGGAGTCGCACGTTTTATCTTGATTACTTTAAATATATAAATAGAGATTCCGTTCTGCATAGAAGGGGAACTATCTAGGAGTAGCTGACTTTTGGATTTTACTTAACAAAATTTTTAGTACAACATTATTCTGAAAGCTTGAACTTTGGAACATTTACTTAGATGTTTTATTTTTGTGTTTATGTTTAAATATGCAATATTCGAATTTCTTTTTTAATCGTAAAACATTTTTTGAAACGGGATTTTTATAAAATGTCAATTTTTTGGCAATTAATTTTTTTATCGTCATTTCAATATACGTGAAAACTCTGTAAGGCGGACAAGCATGCGACCAAAAAATTGAGGGAGTCAAAATAAAAGCGCCAAAACTGATATTCATAGCACGTACATACATATTTCTGTATACAGGGTGTCCCGTGAGCGGTCTGCCACCCGAAGGTTATGGATAGGTTATGCTTAGACAAGCAAAAAATTATATTGGCGGGGAAAATGGTGGGCGGGGGGGGGGGGGATCCTAACTACTATTACTAATCAGTTCATCACCAATCTTTATTGCGCTCGCATCGTCGAAATCACTCGAAGAAGTATATCGATATGAACTCAAACTTGTAACCATAAAGAAATATAGAAATCGTTTTAGTTTTACTCGTGTCTTTAATTTCCGCTCCTTTCACATTTTGTATACTGTTCGACTTGGGATAATGCTTTAATATTTTAGTTCTTGAATCCCTTCTATAAATTGAATAACTCATAACCCTACGGCCGTCCGAAATTACACTGCTACCTAATATACCACTAAGATTAATTGCTCTACATCTAAGTTAATATTTTTTTTATTACACTACTTGTTTTCTTGTATTTTATTTAAATGATTAGTTATTCCAGAACTCGATTACTTAGCTTCTTATGTTCCACGTGGATGAAACTTATTCCTGGATTTAGTCCTTATGGTTGATCCTAGCGTCCATCAACAAAATAAGAAACGAAGGTTGTCCTCAAGCTGTTAGCTGCGAATCTTCCCTTTAACTTTGTTTATGGTTAAAATTTTATATTTATATATATTTTCTCATAAGTTGTAACTTCTCGAGCTTAGTTTTACTTCTCGCCTTCATCAGATTCCAGGGAAGAAAAAAAAGTCCCGGAAACCATCTCCACTTGAGCTCTCATTCTCTCTTTCGACCATGTTGTTGTGCGGAAGAATCTATCAAATTTCCCAGTATTTTATAAAGTATGATTTCCATTTGAACTTGGACCATGATTACGAGGCAACATATCGACAATAAGCGTCAACATTTTAATCGCTGCAGCTGGCTATTTAGTTGAGTTAATTAATTTATTTTGTTAGTTGTAGGCGTTTTATTTATACATAGTTCACACTAATTGTACGTGTTTATTTTGTATTTATTATTTGATTTATTGTTGCATTTAGTGTTAGTCTTATAACTTATTCCTAATCTTATTTATTATCTGTCTGAGGAATTCAAGAAGCTCAATTGTGTTTTCATAATGCATTTACCACTTGAGTATAGTTTCCCAGCAACCTGGGGTTAAAATAGATATGGAGCCGGGCGTACATTACAATAACTAAAAAAAATTCTAATTTGTTATTTCATCACACAACCCATTAATTTTTGGTGACAAGTTTCAAGTCCTGGTATGACTCATCAACAGGTCCCAAATAGCGAAATTGGGTGATTTGAAAAACAAATGAAAAAAATTAAAAAAAGAAGAAAGAAATGAAAAGTTTGAGAAAAATAGATAAAACAATTTTTTTATTTATTAAAAAAATTTAAATTTTTTTTAAAGAGACAGATTCATTCGAAGCGAATCGAACCTGTATACGCCACGCAGTGGGCTGAAAAATAAAGAAGAAAAGGAAGAAGAAGAAGCGTTTCGTGTCAGCAGAAAACCTTACACTCATCGGTGCAGCTTGGTTTTCTGCCTGCTGCAGACGCTTGAAAATAGATCAAACTGATCTTATATGAGGAAAAAGCACTCCTATACAAGCCCAGGAGGAAAAACTAAATAAAAAGATTACTCTTTTGGACTTTTTACCGGGTTAAACTTAATTTTGTTCAAGAAAGATTTTTTTGGGATTCTCCGGCATATAGCAAAAGCTAAAAAATGCTCTAATTTGTTATTTCATCACACAACCATTAATTTTTGGTGACAAGTTTCAAGTCTTGGTATGACTCATCAACAGGTCCCAAATAGCGAAATTGGGTGATTTGAAAAACAAATTTAAAAAATGAAAAAAAAGCTTTTGCTATATACCGGATAATCCCAAAAAATTCTTTCTTGAACAAAATTAAGTTTAACCCAGTAAAAAGTCCAAAAGAGTAATCATTTTATTTATTACAATAACTTATAAGAAATTATTACAATAACGGGACAAAAAAATATTTGATAATGTTTTTATCAAACAGCCTGTAACTTCTAATCGTTACTACACCCTGTTATGATAATTTAAAATTTCTTCGATTGATAACACTGGGAAACAGTGATTCTGCGGCACAGCGTTTGAGAGCCGATTTAGAGTAATTTTAGTCCGCTAAATACGAAAATAATATTAGATTTGCTAAATTGGCTCTAGTTTTTGAGATAACAACAACCTACTTATAATAACATAAGGATGTAAATAATATATTAAATATATATTGAGACCTTTCATTTAAAATAAAAATTTCGTTATAAATAGTATTTTATATAGCATAAATTACATGAAAATAGAAAATACAAAAATAATTAAGAAAAACGTTTTCTATATGACAATCTACTGTGTTTTTGGCCAGGACAATCCCATGAACGTCTCACCGCCCTTGGTACCTCTCCTCCGCTATCCTCTTGTCATGGTGGAACTGCTCTCCTTGTTCTTCACTGTAATCGCCAAGGTTGTCAGGCAATTTGTCCAAAAGGCTATTTAAAAAATGTGGTTTGACACTCACCCAATTTTTCAAAATTTTCAAGCATTTTGGCGACTATTTGGAGATATTCCGCTGCATTTTGGTTTCCCAAAAAATTTTTGATAACTGATACAAAACTTATCCAGGCATCAGATTCTATTTGTGGCTTGTAAAATTACAATTCTTCATAAGAGTAAAAAAAAGTGCAAAAAACGAAAAAGCGTCACTTTTTGGGTATATAGTGTAATAGGTCATTTTGAAGCTATGCTTTTGGGCTTCTTAAATCCAATATAAAAACTTGGTCTTGATGACGTATTTTTTGATAGTTAAATAAAAAACAACGAGTTAAAATTCCGAAATTTCAACTTTGTTTAGCCTTAACTTCAAAACGGAGGGGTGAAGAGGAAAAATGTATAAACTACTCGAAAGGTCCAACGATTATAAATCGAATCACAGAGTCTAACGTTCAGAAGTTACAGGGTGTTTGATAAAAACATACCTCTACGCAAAAAAATTGTTGCTGCTTGTCTAAGGATAACCTATCACCTTCGGGAGCCAGACCGCTCACGGGACACCCTATATACTTATTAAATTGAATCTAGTTGAAAATCATTTTAAGAGCCTCCTAATCTCCTGTGTTTAGAGAAGAATTTTGTAAGGACTGACATTCTTCATGGGCCTTTCTGTGAGAGTCAATAGCACTTCTTGATTCAGTTTCAGCGTAGCTCTCGTTATCAGTTTCAATATCGTTTATCGTCATTTTAACTGTCTCCTGCTCAGTATAAAAATCCAATTACATACATATGTGTGTAAAGATTACTATCATATATTTCATATTGGAAAGTGTCGAGAGTTCGGCCACAACCAATCTGACTGAAGATAAGACATATCACTGAAGGACGTTAGATAGAGGCAAATCATCTTCTGGGTTAAATCCCATTAAGACTATTTATATTGTATTGTCACGAATATGCCCTGTTATATGTTATATGTAAAAATGTTATGGATAAAGCATTGCGAACTTTATAAAAATTATTTCTTATAATCATTTCACTCCTTCCTTATTGAATTAGGACAACACAGTTGGAACGATTGGATTATCCTAAACAAAGCCGACACAAATTCGGCACATAAACTTTATAGGTAAGAATGAATAACCTGTTAACTATGTATGTTCGGCTCTAGTTCTCCCTTCCTTGCACCTGAACCCGCTTTAGGCGTAGCCTCCTCGGTGTTCAGGTCTCTCATCGAAGCGGAAGATCGCATGAAACATCAGCAGCGATGGGCGAACCTGAGCACTTGCAGGTGTGCAGAACATTTTTTTGATGGGCCTGATAGGAATTCCTCCGACTTTCTCTTGGGGCTCGGAAGAAAACAATGCAGAACTGCGGTTGCCATCATCACCGCTCGTAGCTCGGTTCACGCTCATCTTAAAAAACAGGAATTATTAGCAGCCGTAAGTGTCCGTCCTGCCTGGAAGGAGAGCCTGAAACAACCGAAAACTTTCTGTGCACTTGTCCGGCTTTTGTCCCGAAGAAGGCTGGATACACTTAAGCCTGCCTTCCTATCTGTGAATGACCTGAAAAGCTTACCTCACCTAGACCTGATGCACTTCATTACGAGGGCAGAAAGGTTCTGGTGAGAGGTCGTTTGGAATTTTTAGCAGGGTAACACAATGGGTCGCCTTAACCTCCGTGCTTGGGATCCTTCATCCCCTGCCTTCAATTTATAAAAAAAAAAAATTAATAGATGTTGTTCCCACTCGCTCAGAGCTACAAAATGACTTTTGTGTCCGTGAGTATGATCTCTTTATATTAAGAGCATTCTGATTAGTTCCACCCAATTCTGATTGGTTCCTTTGAGCGATTTTTGATCCACTAAGCACTTATGATCAATTTTACGAATGTGCTTTGAACATGGAATTATGATAACCATTTCCTCTTTCAGTTTTAAGTTAGGTTAGATAGAGTGGTGACCATTGTAAAAGCTTGTACGACCAGCCACACTTAAACTATCTATGGTCCATTGTGATGCCACCTTATTGGGACCCTACCTTTCTCTTGCAATTTTACAAGAACATGTTTTTGAAAAAGATTTTTTTGGATTTCATTTGCATATTAAAAAGTGCATTCTCTTGTGCGAAAAATCTCTCCTTAACTTTGTTACAATCGTTATTCGTTGCCTACATTTAAAATATATGTGCATTTATTTGTAATTGAATTCTTACAAAATGAGCCAAAAATCAATTTCAGTAAAATTGCGAAGAAACTGTCCGCATATGAGTGGAAAATCGACCCAAGGATGAGAAAATCCCCGTCCGTCTAGCTGAACTAAACTAAAATATTTATAGACTTGGAACTCTCTATCTTATGAATTATGATTTCGAAAATACTCGAAAATCTAAATTGAACTACGAAACTTTCAATGTTAAATTTTGAACCATTATGAAATTGCTCCGTAATTTGATAAATTGTTTGAGGTGTCTTTAGGAAAATCTATAAAGATTATCAGAAGACCTTTCTACATCTGTTTTAATGAGAACACTGCAAATAGTTTAGAATGTTAGGACTAAGTTAGGGCTCTCATATATTAGTATGAGATTCTGTTTCCTCTTGGAAAGTATTTTTCGAAGATTTTGACCATAAGCATTAAGGAGGATTTATGATAAAAATCGCAAACTGTTAAACAGTTAAGTTGCAAAATTTGAATATCTCCTTCCAAGTCATCTCCAGTGAGCTTCTGACCAAAAGACTACCTCAGAAATAACTTCAATCTCTATAAACAAATATTTAACCCGCTTCGCCTGTGTACTTAAAGACATAAAGTGTGTTACATACTTTTCCACGTTTTTTAATATGCAACATGTTTGCTACTTTTTGACGAAAAAAGTTTTTACAAAAGAATTGGTTAACGGCAAAACAAAATTAAAGCATATGAGTATGTTCAGCGTGTTTTTGACGAGTGCTTAAAAATAAAAGAAATATTAAGTTAAATTACGGAGTTTAAGTGAAATGTGTGCATGTTCCGCTAATATAAATAACAGTGCATATTTTGAGTTCAAATGCTGAATTCTGTTATTTTACTGTGAATGTTAAATGTTGCGAAAACGCAACCGTAGTACTAAACGCTAACTTTTCTCTAAGTATATGTAAAAACGGTTCCGTTCTCTTCAAAAAAACGTCACGGAAATGGAAGCCTGAATAGATGAAAAGAAAGATTTTTCTAATGTAGATATCGTTATTTTACCTCTAGAGGAATATGGTCGGATCAATGAAAAAGAAATCTCAAAAGAAAATAATGGTGAGGGAGTTGTTGATGAGTATGTAGCTGAGAATCTCAAAATAAATGCAGAGCATTCCGACTGGGATACAGATGACGAAATACCCCTTTCCCATTTGAAAAGCTAGATGTCACGTAACGTGCAACGAGAAGCAAGCTGGGGGTAATGAATTTACGATTATTTCAGTCAATACCGAGTTTCAGGAAAAAGAGAAGCTCAACCGTTTCTTATTTCATCACACCACTTGATCTTTTCGAAGTGCTTCTTACTGAGGGTGTATATAATCTAATATTAGACCAAACAAATATATATATGCTGCTCAAAAAAGCAAACAATTTGCCCTTACCTTCCCATACTAGAAAAGATTTTTTGGAATTTTGATGATTTCTGGCCACCATACCGCTCCCCAAGGGAAAACTCTACTGGTCTAATACTCCTGCCTTTGATTTTAAAGTAATTAGAAACACGATGACCAGGAATATGTATTACAACATAAATTCAAATATGAATCTCCGCAATAATGACCCCATTGTTGAATATATATGTATATCAGCCAATAGTTATCCAAAACTCAGTGATCTTCTGTTTCCTTTGATTTTATTTAATTATACATTACAACAACCACAGTCGCCACTACACTTAGTGAGCTTCCGTTTTCTTTAATTTTATTATTTATTACACTTAATGCAAAAACCACATTCGCCACCTTTTTGGGTCCTTTTTAATTAAACACGATCAGGAAAAACAACCCGGATCCACGCCGAATCACCTGCGCGTTAACTAAACTTTTTCCTTTTTTTTGGCTTTCCTAGTTCGTATTCTCGACTTTATGATTCTTTTACAAC
The DNA here is from genome assembly GCA_963930735.1 of Dioctria linearis. Taxonomy (NCBI): domain Eukaryota; kingdom Metazoa; phylum Arthropoda; class Insecta; order Diptera; family Asilidae; genus Dioctria; species Dioctria linearis. The sequence continues at coordinate 54,340,069 of OZ005743.1, read as the reverse complement.
GTTGAACGCGCGTAACTCCGTTTTCGCTGAAATCTTTGCCTATATTTTTACGACTCGTCAGGCTGTAGCCTTTTCCGCTCAACTCTAAAAAACCGACTGTGTCGAGACTTAGATTTTTCAATCGTAAGTCTCTTCGTTCAGGATAGGAAAATGCTTAATTAGCATTCCTATCCTGAGAAAATTATTTTACGCTGGGCATGTTTAAACATGCCCAGAATTATCGCGACGAACGATGGTTGAAATTGAAATTTGATATTTTCATAAATATCAACCATCGTCTTGCTACCGTGCATACATTGTTGCGATCATAATGTATGCAGCTCGCGACAATTTGCTGATAAGAGCTTTTTTCGGTGAAGACTTGATCGTTTCAGTCTTCACCGACGTAAAATTTTCATGCGCCCGATATGTATGTATGTATGTATGTACATACATATCGTATATACGACAAATCTTACTGAAGGTAAGATTTATCGTGGGGCTATTTTCTATGAAAACGACTTGGGTTGATATTTAACACTTTTGTTTGTCCCAAGCCATTTTGTGGGAAATACTTTTTGTTTATTGAAAGAAATGCGAGGAAATTACTGACGGCAATTTGTCCGCCGTTATGAAGATAAGCCGTGCATGTTTTAAGCATGCTTGGCTTATATGTATGAAAATTAAATTAAAATATTTTAATTAGAGTATTTTTTAGGTAATTTTTTGTATACTTTACGTATACAACAATCCTTCCCCCTGCGAAAAAGAGAATTATTCTTTGAAGAGGAATAATTCTCAAGGGAAGTTGTTGTTGGGGCTATATCGGTGGTTCGGCTATCGGTTGGTTTGGCACAGGTTTTCGGGTTTACATATTGTCTTAGTTTCTATTTAAAATTTTCTTTTGTTATTTCCTAATTTGTTTTTTCAAATTCTTCTTAAATATCTATTACTATTCTACTCTATTCCTTTATTACCTTATTAATTTCTACTGTTTTTGTTTTTTTTTTTTTTACTTTATGTATATATATTTTTTTTGTTACACTTGTATATTTGTTACGTTCTAAAGTTAGTCGTTATTAATTTTTATTCTAGGCTAATAATAATAATATTTATATTTTTATGTTATTTATTATTTTTTAATTATTATTTAACACTAGCGGGGGAGGATTTTGTGTTTGTTTTTTTTCTTTTGTTTTTAGTTTATATTAATATATGTATATATGTTTTTATTAATCTAGTTTTCCTTACATCTATGCTTTAATAATTGTTTATGTATGTCCTCTCCCCTTTTGTTTTTATTATTATTTTATTAGTACTAATTGGTTTTTTATGGTTTGTAGAAACCACTTACATTTATTTTCTATGTGCTAAACTATTAGTGATAGTGCTCCTTTTTATGTGACCGTTTGAAGTGGTAACATTAGACCACTTGCACTGACCTAGCAGGTGGTAGGGTGCGGGTCCTTTTAAGAGGGGTAGGTTCGATTATTTCGATTTGTTCGATTTGTTCCTCCGCCACTAGGGTTTTCTCGGATTTGCGTGAACGGTAATTTTTAATGAATGGGACTAGCCATTTGGCGACCAGGTACAGTACCATACATGTGATGGCAACTCCAGTTAAGGATACTGATGTTGCCGCTAGGACATGTGTAGGGTGGTGACTGATATGAGGAACTATTTTTTGTAATTTTTCGCCCAGTTCTTTTAATGACTGGGTACCTTCTAGGATGATGCTGTTAGTGTCATCTCCTGAATATAGTTCTGTCTGTATTTTTTCAGACTGTACTTTGTTTTTGGTTTCATTGAGATATTTTTCTACCACTTGCTCTAATGGAGCGATATTTGGGAAGTAGTTGGGTTGTTTGAGACTCAATGACTGGATATTCTCTGCCTCATAGTGTAGGATTTGGGATCCTACTTGCAATTGGCAGGGATGGTTGATAGTGATTATTCCTTGACCTTCAATCTTTGAAGTTAAAAATTGTTGGGTACACTGGAGGTGTACAATTGTAGGTTCTATCAACGAGAATATCCACGAATTGGGTTTACTTAATTTGATAAGCAGGTCTCTAGGAGGTATTTGTGCTCTGAAATGGCACTGGGGCTCTTCCTTTAATGGATTAAAGAGCAGCTTCACTATGCATTCTTTGGACAGAGTTGCCTTTGTTACGGGAATGCCTAGCTTAGCGATGTAAGTGTCCTCTTTGGAATATTGAGTGATCTTTTTAAAGCTTTTAAGATCTTGTGTTTTTAGTAATAGAATATCTTCTGTCTGTACCTGGTGCGCTACGTGCGAGTACTGTATATCGGGTACCAATGATTGTTTGTTGTTAATATGTATGGGAAAACTGTGTACTCTATACAACTTCATTTGTGGTAGGTTGAAAATCGGAAGTTGTATTCGAATGACTAATTTGTCTTGGACTAGACGAGCCTTTGTTTCCGCTGTCTGATATAGCAGGGAGAGACAATTTTGTGCATCTGGACAAGTAGCGTGGGACTTGTGGTATATCTGTAATAGACTTTTGGGAGACACCACTAGCGGATGTAACTGGTGATTTTTACTGGCGATTATTATGTCGAGTAAGGCTTGCTGCCTGTACTCAATCTCGACAATTTGTAAGGTCAGGCTTGAAATTATTTCCTGTCTCAATTGTCTCATCAGTAAATCATCCGTTATGTTTTGCATTCTATTTACCTGGAGATTTATTTGACGTTGTCTTTCCTGCAGAGATGTCAATGGCTTTTGAATTTGCTGTTGTGTAGTTTTGTCTACACTGATCTGCTGTCTTTCCAGGTCGGCTAGTGCTTTTGTATTTGTTTCGAGCTCCTCGAGTCGACTGTATACTTCCTGTTCATTAGTGCTGTCCATGGTCCCGAATAGGTAGTGCATTACATTCCCTATTCCATCAAAGATAGATCTTGTTGGTCTTGATTTTGGGACCACTTCTCGAATGACACTTGTTCTTCTCTTGATATTTTCCAAGAGAGAATGAACGTGTTTTTGTTGAACCAGGCATAGTTCATCCGTTTGAGAGCGATTTGAACATAGTCGGTGAACTAAGTGTTCCGCCTGTTCTGCCATGAGCGTCTGGTTGTCCAGATCTATTAGATTGATCTCTGTTAAGATGTTCCATGTACTATGGTAGACTCGTAATTTTCCTAGATCCTCATACAGTATTCCTGTATTGTTCAGGGGACTTATGGTGTAGGGTTCCGTTTGTATTTGTCCCATTGCCAGATGGAAACAGCATATTAACACCAATATGTGCTTCATGTTCTGTAGAAAATGAAGGATAGGCTTCATTAGTCAATTAGTCATACTGGAAGCTTTTTGTTGTAATTCTAATAGCACTTAATTTAATTGTAGAATTTAGTATGGACTTAACTTATTTGCTAAAGATATATGTACCAGTATACTACTCATAATAGGGCTTCAAACGGTTGTTGTGGACGACAACCTGCCGCTTGCCTATTTTTATGGTAGTGTTTGTTGGACTGGGTACATTGATTACCAGATATGGGCCAACCCAGATTTGAGACAGTTTGTGTTTGCAGCTTTCACTTTTGAGGAGGACTTTGTCTCCTAGGTGGAAAGTGAGAGGCCGGACTGTTTTGTCGTAATATGCCTTTGATCGTTGTTTGCTGGCTAAGAGATTTTTACGAGCCGTGGCATATGATTTTTGTAGTCTATATTTTAGCATATGGTAATAACTTTCGTGATTGTAAACGGGTTCAGGATCCCGTTTTAAATTAGATGGGACATCCGCTGTGAAGCCGTAAAGGCAATCCATTGGGGTTAATTTCGTACCCTCGTGTACACTGTTATTGTACACGAATGCAGCGGTTCGCAGGAATTGATCCCATGTTTTGGGATTTTCGTCTACGATTGTACGCAGATATTCGATTAATGGTCTATGGGCACGCTCTATGCGCCATTAGACTGTGGATGGTATGCGGAAATCTGTAACTTCTTTACCTTTAGGAGTTTGCAGACCTTCTTGAATAGCTCACTCAGGAAATTGGTTCCCTGATCGGTGACTATTCTCTTTGGAATGCGATAACGCGTGACAATCTCATTGAAAAAGATTTGCGCCACCGTTACTGCTTCTCCATTAGGTATGGCATACCAATCGACAAATTTGGTAAGGTTATCTTGAAAAGTTAAGATATATTTATTACCTGATATGGTCTCTTCTAGTGGACCTACTATATCGAGGTAAACCTTGTCGAAAGGTTGTTCTGCGATGTCCGTTATTACCATGGGCATCTTGAATTGTGGAGATGCTTTCATTGTTTGGCACTTAGGGCATTTTTTTATGTACTTTTTTATATCGCTAAGCATGTGTCTCCACCAGTACTTGCGTCTAATTCGTTTATAGGTTTTAATGACACCCTGATGGCCACCGAAAGGAGAGTCGTGATAATCCTTTAGGATTGTTTGAACTTCCTTGGGGCTCGTGATTATTTCAGGTGCCTTGACTGGACATATTTCTTGTTCAAGCGTAGCCGGGGGTTGTATTTCTGCCTCTGGGGGTTCATTTTCTTTATGTTCCGCTGCCGTGGGCTGTTTTTCGGCGCTGGGGCTCGTACTGGCCTCTTGGGCTTTCTGTTTTTGAGCTCTGGTCACGGCGAAGCAGTGAGCGGGTTTCCTGGTTTTCTTTTTATTTGGGGGATTATTTTCCTCCACATCAGAGTCCATAGTGTGGTGCACTTGGGCTTGTACCGTTAAGGTATTGCCTGTATTGTCTTCGGTTAATGCTTGTGGAATGCGGCTTAATGAATCCGCATTGGTATTATACTTCCCTGGTTTATATTCGATTGTGTAGTCGAACTCTGACAATTTGTGGTGAAATCTCACCAAACGGGAAGTTGGGTCTTTAACATTAAAGACTCCTTTGAGAGGCTTGTGGTCAGTGTAGACCGTGAATTTCCTGCCTTGGAGATAGCATCGGAAATTTCTAGTTGCCCAGACTATAGCCAATAACTCCTTTTCAATAGTGGAGTAGTTTTTCTCGGCTGTGTTTAGCGTTCGGCTTGCATAGGCGATAGGCTGGTCTTTTCCCACTTCTCCTTGGGAAAGTACAGCTCCTAAAGCCTCGTTACTGGCGTCCGTTGTGAGATTAAATGGCTTTGTAAAATCTGGATAGATTAAAAGCGGTGGAGAAATTAAAGCATTTTTAATGCTTTGGAATGCCTCTTGACATTTCTCGGTCCAAGTGAATTTTACATCCTTTCGGAGCAAATTCGTTATTGGACGAACGATTTTAGAGAAGTCCGGAATGAACTTCCTATAATAATTGGCAAGTCCCAAAAAGGACTGTACTTGCCTTACTGTTCTTGGAACAGGGAATGTCTGGACGCAGGCCGTTTTGCTGGGGTCTGGTAATGCACCTTCGCTAGAGCATTTGTGCCCTAGGTAAACAACTTCTCGTCTCAAGAACTGGCACTTCTCTGGCTGCAGTTTGAGGTTGTTTTCTCTCAATTTGTTGAAGACTTTGCGAAGCTTATTATTGTGGTCATTTAGGTTCTTACCATAAATGACGATGTCGTCAAGATAAACGAAACATTCGAGGCCTTGTAGGCCTGTCAGAACAAAGTTCATGAGGCGTTGGAATGTAGCAGGAGCTCCTTTAAGTCCGAATGGCATACGCTTAAATTCGTAGTGCCCGTAATTGGTGCTAAAGGCGATCTTTTGTCGATCCTTTTTGTCGACTAAGACTTGGTGATAGCCGTTGGCCAAATCGAGAGTGGTAAAGTACCTGGCATGACCTAGTTGGTCAAGAATATCCTCGATTCGTGGTAGCGGAAATGCATCGCCAATTGTCTTTTCGTTCAATTTACGAAAATCGACAACGACGCGCCACCTTTTTTCACCATCGGGTCCCGCCTTTTTGGGGACTACTAATAAGGGTGAATTCCAAGGGCTTTTGCTAGTTTGGACTATCCCGTTGTCTAGCATTTCTCTTAATTGCTCGTTGATTACTTGTCTCTGGGTCTCTGGTAATCGATAGGCTTTTTGGTTTATTGGGGCCTGATCTTGTATTAATGGAATGTTATGGGTGATAGCGTTTGTATATGTAAGCTTATCACCTTTTAGGTAAAAGATATCATTGTACTCATAACAGAGTTCGGATATCCAAGCTTTTTCTTCCGCATTTAGATTTGGGTCTAGGCTGAGCTCTTGGTCTAACCTGTTGACTCGCGGAGTATGTGTGGGATCTTCCTGATCCGGAAATAAGTATCTTACGTGTTGTAAGACAGCTGTATTTTCCGGAAAGCTTACGTTTCTTTTCTCACTTTGTGGAGCTGGGTACTTACTATCTGTTTTACTTACATTACTAGATGGCAGGGAATGGGCTTCCTGCAGTTTTAATGGTGGAGTACCATGTTTTATGGGTACTTTACATTGGTCCAAGTACTCGCACGCATCTGTATTTTGGCTTATGGGCCTTGAAGAATTGGTTTTCTTAATACTATTTGACGGTGGAGCCAACTTTGCCTTCAATGAGGTCTTACGGATCTCGCACGCGTCTTCTATCGGGCTCATTGGCCACTTTTTATTCTTAATACTAATCTTATTAAGTGGTGGAGTCGACTTTGCCTTTAAATAGGTCTTACTGAGCTCGCACGCACGGTTGATGGGGCTCTTGGGCCACTGTTGTTTCTTGACACTAACTTTGTTGGGAGGTGGAGTCGTCTTTGCCTGAGAATAGGTCTTACTGAGCTCACACGCACCTGTTGTTGGGCTTCTTATCCTTGTGGTTACCTTACATCTAGGTATATTGGATGGAGGAGTCAGCTGCATTTTGCTTGTCGGCTTCTGGAGCTCGCTCGCATCTTTAATTTGGCTATGGGGCCATGTAAAATTTTTGTAACTTATTTTCTTGGACGGTGGAGTCATTTTTGCCTCTACTCGGGTCTTACTGAGCTCGCACGCGTCTTGTATGGGGCTCTTGGGCCTCGTTAGTAGCTTATGTCTAGGTATTCTGGAAAAAGACGTCTTGCCTAACTTCTGTTCCGCCTTGGGAAGCTCACTGATGTTCGTGTTAATCGCTTGCGATTTATTCGGCTTGAGATCGTGTTGTATATCAGTGGCTTCTCCTATTGGGATGACGGCGTAATCATGTATAGGGAGCAGTTGTAACAATAAACTGTTGATGACTACGTGAAAATTGTTAATGTTGAGTATGGCAACTAGCACTGTTTCTTTCCCAGTAGGGAGTAAACTGTTGGCCAGGAAGACTCCATCGTCTATCTCTTTCGATAGACAGAGCATTTCTTCCTTCACTTGCAACGGGACTGTGGTGATCATTTGTGACCTAGCAGGTATGCATATTGGTTCCTCTAAAGTAACCAGATGCTGCCTCATTTCGCAGGTTTCTTGATCACCCAGACAGCTCTTTTCGCATTCCGTCGGCTCTTGTTGAACCTGGCAGCCTGCATTGCTCTTTTGAGATGCCTTGGAGACACTGCATGTAGATAGCTTAACCTGTTTAGGTTCCATCTTTTCTGCAAGTGACCTCACTACGACTGCTTTGCTGGAATACAGCTTGTCCGTTTTGTATGACAAGGGCACAGTAAACTCTTCGGGATTTGTTTCCGTACAAGGAAACTTGAGTGCTTTATTTGGGCCTTCAACATTACAATTGTTTGATAGGAAATCGTTTCCTAATAGGCCGTCATCCGAAAGACCTGGCAGGTTTTGTACCACCTGAAACTTGCAGGGAATTTTATTTTTAAAATTGAAGTTGCCCTTGCAATTTCCCAATGTCTTTCCGGTTCCAAAAGGGGTCTGTAAAGTGCATGCCTCATTGGAATTAATTATATTGAGGTTTTTAATTGCTCTGTTCTTAATAATACTAACCTCAGCGCCAGTGTCCACTACTAGTTTTGTATGGCCGTTAAGGCTTATGTCCAGTGGAAGTTTCACTGTAGGGACACCGGATTCGGGCGCTTGAGGTGACCCTTTTAATTTGCGTTGTGGGTTTAAAGTCGAGCCGGGGAGTTTTGGGTCGACTGCATGTCGGTTCCCTGACTCCGGGCTTCCCATTTTTTCTTTTGGCGGCAATCATCGTCTGCGTGTCCTCGGCGACCACAAAAGGTGCATTTGAGTCTTATGTTGAAGACTTGAGGACTTTTTGTGTTGTGTTGCTCTTGTGTAGATCTATTGGAGAGGCGTGGAGGAACAATTTGTTGCGTCTGTTGTCTTTTTCTGCAATCACGGACATCATGTCCATAGATTTTGCAGTTTGAGCAGAAAGGGGTGTTCTTGCGCTTAAGGCAATCTGAATACGTATGACCCTTTCGCTGGCAGAAATTACACGTGATGTTACGGACCAGTGCATCTGTATCCGAGTTTCTGGCATCAGTGTTTGTAAAGGGCCTTTGCCGTGACTGTGATGAACCTGCATTATTCACATTGCGTGAAAACTGATGTGGGTTTGGAGCTCGAGGTGATGCGAACATAGGTGTAGATGGCATTTGATAGTAAGGAGCTCTATAGTAAGCTCTCACTCGTAGATCTGGGTCTACTGGAGCCATTGGAGGAGCTTGTACCAGAGGAGTCTGGACGAATCTAGCACTTTGTTGTAGTTTCTCCATGTCCAGGGCCTTTTGAATTAATGCTTCTAAATCACCTTCTCCCTGCGTGAGCAAATATTGACACAGGTGTGAGTTAGTTACTCCACTTTTCAAAGCGTTCTTGGCAAAATCCATCAGCTGTGTTTTCACAGCAGGGACTGCCTCAGCTCCATACTTCTGTGTCGCTGCCTCGTTGCAAATCGTCAACAACTGTTTCAATCTTGTAATGAACACAGTGAGAGATTCTAACGGGTTTTGCCTAGTAGTGATTAACTTATTCACTAACTCTTGGTATGTCTCACGGGGAAGGTATGTTCTATTTAGACGTTCCTCTACTTCACTAAATGAAGCAGGGACGTCTGAAGCGAATAATTGGTATGCGTCGCCTCTAAGTCTTGTGGGAAGGACCTGAATGAAAGCCACTTTTTCTTCATTATTTAGGCACTGCATAGTTTGTTTGCAGCAGCCAATGAAGGTTTGTAGCTCTCGTCCCAATTGTGGGGTACTTTCACCCGAAAATAAGGGGACGAGTTGAGCTGTGAGCTTAGCTACCTTAGCGTAGTCCACCATTGTGTTTAGTCTATTGACTGGAAATTTAAATTTGGGTGGACTAACTGGGCTTGTTTCTGGGCTGACTTCCGTTAAGGATTCTTCGAGCCAATCTATTAGCAGATCTTCAGGAGTTGGTTCAGCTGCTTCACCGTCACTGTCACTATCACTATTTGCACTTTCACTTAACCTAACACTCTTATTCTTCTCTAAGTCTAAATTTGGAGTTTCAGTACTCTCCTTATCTACCGGGAGGGAGCGCGTGGATTCAGCGAGCCTACTTAGTTCCTCACGGAACCGAACTGTGTTTTCCTTCAGTGTCTGTATTTGTGCGAGTCTAACTTCGCGGGTTTGACTCAGTTTTTTGCTGAGTGAATCACACTGAGTAATGCATAGCGTACCTGAATCTCGCGCTCTCTCGTACAATTTTGTTAAAAATTTATCAAGACTTACTTGTCTATTGAGACCTGGCAGAACGGTCCCGCTTCTGAGTCGAGGTCCTGTTGGCGATAACTGTGGAGATTTATCTCCTGCAGCAGATGATGTACCTTCACCGGCGTGCTGTGTATTGGCACCTGGGGTTGATCCCGCGTCGGGTAAAGATGGAGAGTTTTCCCTCGCTGCTGCGTCTGTTTCCTGTTGAGGTAGAGCAGGATTGTCGGCTGGCATATGATGCGCTGTTTGGTGAAAGGGGGGGGCTCCGTGCCTGCTTAAGTCCCCTTGCTGTGATTGAGAGGGGGTTTCTTTAACCGCCTTCGAGTTCCCTCTCAATCCTTGGTCGGTTGATTTCGGTTAGTTTTGCAGCTGGGGGGCCTTTGGGCCGTCTTAACTTCCCCTGGATCTAGTTGAAAAGGGGGCTTACGAGCCGTCTTCGATTTCCTCTTCAACTCAGGATCGTTGACTGCTAGTGTTTGGTTATCTGCTTGGCTGGAACTTCAGGCTGCTTATCGAGCTGTGTCCTGGCTGCTCTGTATTCGTCCTTCTGGGGGAGTTCGAGATATTTCTCCTCTTCCTTCTGTGGACTGTTCACTGGTATCCCTCGGTGGTGCCTGTGCACTAATTGGGGTGAACGCTTGCCCGCCTGGAGCAGGGGCGCCTAGAGATGGTATCTACCCGAGTGTTGGGGGTGACTTGGCCTGAGTGGCTTAGTCAATGGGACCCCTTAGGTTCGAAGGATTAAGGCTTTTCAAGCTTTTACGATCGTTTTGACTAGAACAAGCTTCCTCAATCCTACCGGCTGCGCCAATTTGTTGAATATATATATCAGCCAATAGTTATCCAAAACTCAGTGATCTTCTGTTTCCTTTGATTTTATTTAATTATACATTACAACAACCACAGTCGCCACTACACTTAGTGAGCTTCCGTTTTCTTTAATTTTATTATTTATTACACTTAATGCAAAAACCACATTCGCCACCTTTTTGGCTCCTTTTTAATTAAACACGATCAGGAAAAACAACCCGGATCCACGCCGAATCAACTGCGCGTTAACTAAACTTTTTCCTTTTTTTTTGGCTTTCCTAGTTCGTATTCTCGACTTTATGATTCTTTTACAACGTCGAACGCGCGTAACTCCGTTTTTGCTGAAATCTTTGCCTATATTTTTACGACTCGTCAGGCTGTAGCCTTTTCCGCTCAACTCTAAAAAACCGACTGTGTCGAGACTTAGATTTTTCAATCGTAAGTCTCTTCGTTCAGGATAGGAAAATGCTTAATTAGCATTCCTATCCTGAGAAAATTATTTTACGCTGGGCATGTTTAAACATGCCCAGAATTATCGCGACGAACGATGGTTGAAATTGAAATTTGATATTTTCATAAATATCAACCATCGTCTTGCTACCGTGCATACATTGTTGCGATCATAATATATGCAGCTCGCGACAATTTGCTGATAAGAGCTTTTTTCGGTGAAGACTTGATCGTTTCAGTCTTCACCGACGTAAAATTTTCATGCGCCCGATATGTATGTATGTATGTATGTACATACATATCGTATATACGACAAATCTTACTGAAGGTAAGATTTATCGTGGGGCTATTTTCTATGAAAACGACTTGGGTTGATATTTAACACTTATGTTTGTCCCAAGCCATTTTGTGGGAAATACTTTTTGTTTATTGAAAGAAATTGCGAGGAAATTGCTGACGGCAATTTCTTCGCCGTTATGAAGATAAGCCGTGCATGTTTTAAGCATGCTTGGCTTATATGTATGAAAATTAAATTAAAATATTTTAATTAGAGTATTTTTTAGGTAATTTTTTGTATACTTTACGTATACAACACCATAGACCGTTATGATAAATTTTACAAAGTGAGGGTTTACCAGAGTCTAATTTCCAAGAATTGTTTTTCTAGGAATGGGATTGATATAACCTTATACGTTAAATGTGCTCAAAAGTTTCACAAAAAGAAATAAAAATTGTTTAATTTTATATTATTTTGCATACAAGTTTTTTTTTTTCTCTACTCCCTCTTTTTCAATTAATTAAAACATCCAGACATATCGTCCACTGGACATAGTTGGAAAACATCCAGACATATCGTCCACTGGACATAGTTGGAAAACTCCAGACGTCTTGGTCCATCATCATTAAAATGGCGACAGTGTCGGCAACATGGTCTAATTCCGTATTCAGTTCAAGAGTTTCCTCAAGAAATTCTACGATCGTAGTGTGGCCTTTACCAAGAAAACGGGCCACATGCAGGTTCAGAGGTGTGAAGAGCAGCAGGATTTCCAGTGCCGCTGACGGTGTTGGGTGCATTGAACTCATAGTTCTTAGGCAAGCCATTCTCAGTATACTAATCAATTTGGCCTTAACTTTGGGCCCGTGTCACCATTTAATGTTCCCATATGTATGCGGCAGTATAGATCTAATACATGGTCCTGGGTTTTAGGCTCCATATCGCACCACATGCGCTGCGGTAGGCCAGAATGATCTTCGGAAGAGTTTCTAGGTGCAGATTCCAAATAACTTGAAGTTCAGAATTAACCCTAGATATTTCGCTTGCTGAGGACATGAGCTGCCCCAAGAGATCAGGTTCCACTAACTCGTCTGTCCGCGCTATCCTGGAAAAAAGAAAAGAAACCATCCTGGTCGTCTTTCCGAAGTTGACATTGAGGTGAATCTAGTCGTGCGAGGTCTCAGCTATGCCCAGGGTCTGTTGAAGGGGTGCAAAAACCTCGCTCCTATAGCTACCTGTGGCTACGACCAGCATGTCGTCAGCGTAGCCTTGCACAAAGAAGTTTCTCGTGTTGAAGCGCCACAGAAGCTCGTCCGCCACAAAGAAGGGGGATAGAGCCCCGCTCTGTGGAGAAGCTTTTGTGAAGGTGGCACACTTAGGAAGTCACAACCAGCCTGCGCGAGCTCAACATTGAGTTCACTAAATGACTGACTGTTTCACCTAAATTCGTATTTGTGAATGCACATGTGATCATATCGCAAGATATTTTAACAAAATCAGCTTCAATTACAATAAAGATACCTACCGCAAATCTTCTGTCGAAGACAGTCTGCTCGATCCTTTGAACGAAGCTGTCAAGTGCTGTGACTAAAGAAGGCTATTTTTACAGTCCTCCAAGCAGAGGGTACATGTTCCAATGCAAATGAGGTGCTGAATAACTTGTACAGCAGTATTACCACTATATCGATGCCTTCTTCTAACAGTGCAGTATAAACTCCGTCAGAATCCGGAGACTTAAAAGATTGGAAGGAATGAATAGCATCCTTGTTTGCCTTATATATGAAAACAGAAGCACCCATGCGGTAGTCCTCTCTGGCTGCCCTCCTGAAAGGAGGGTCATCCAGAACAGCCACGTCACTGCCGTCTGCCTCTGTAAACTCTATACCAGAGAAATGAGTTTGAAGTAACACCTTCATAACTCTTAACTGGGCTGTGTAATACCGTCCGGGTAATTCGCGATTGTAAGTAGGGATCTTCTGTATGTTTGGCAGCACCCATGTCTTCTCGCTATATTATACAGCCCATTGCTGTTAGCTAGCTACACTGCGAGGTCTTCATTCCACCAGAGAAAGAGAACTTCCCTATTATGGGACCTCACCAGGGTCGAACAAATTCGCCTGAAGTGTGCAGCAAACTCCACATGAAGAGGAAATAGATAAATATACCTATCGAGTCTACTCTCCAGGAGCGTGATTATGATCTTTTGTCGTAGCCTAGTCGTATATTTTAGTCACATATTTTGACATTTCACCACAAATTTGTCTTACTTTTATATTCATCATATTCGTTTTGATTTATTCTTTTCATCAACCACAAAATAAATTAAAATGAATTTGCAATGAATAAACGTCAGAAACGTCTAAAAGTACTACAAATAATTCAACTGCTTCCGAGGTTGTGAGAAATATTGTATACTGTCGTAAATGTATAATCTACACCTAATTAGAGCAATACAAGTGCTTAAATTCGAAATAATATTTTGAATTTCTCATGTGAAGTGCCATTTTCAGTTTATTCTACGTAATGCAAAGCTTGCTGAGCTGAATAAAACACGAAAAAATTAGTAGAAAAATTCATTGCATTTAGGCGTATATTTTGACATTAAAGTACGACAAAATCTTAGAACATATAACGAAAAGGATAGGCTATGCTGCGTAAAATTCCTGTACGTGTGATAAGCATTTTTTTTAGACACGGAGGCGACATGACAAGTAGGCTATCGCCTTGTTACTCTAATTTTATTCTTCAGTTTGACAATTCTGAATTATTTCTGACATTTCAGATTTTATCAGAGGAAAGTTCGTCTTTCATTTAGTGAATTTGTGATATAAAAGTTATTATAAGTGATTATATATGTACTTAATAGAAATGCTATATTATACTCAAATATTGTTTTGTGAACGGGATTTCATAGAATCGAGACTCCGGAGTCTTCAATTATCGTTGTGCTGTGCTGCAGAAACAACCGGTGAAATTCTCTTAGGAAATCATTTTGCAGGCAAGCTTAATTCTTTTAATAATAAATTATAGTGTTATAAATAAAATAATAGTGAAATATTTATAAAAATAAACAGCCGTGGCAAAAACATTTAACATTTTCCAATGCCGGTTTGTTTGTTTATAATTGAATTGTCATTGTCGTCTTAAGTTACAGTAGTTATACAAAGGCAACGCAAAAAAATATTGTCAGAAAATAAACGGGGCACTAGGAAAATTCGTAAAAAGTTATAAAAATATTATAAAATTATAAACTCAAAAATTAATTTAAAAATGTTGTGATATAATGGGATCTCTTCTATTGAATTTCTTCAATACTTAATAAAGTTTCAACCACTAAATTATTCGCCCGGTGTGATAATACCGGAGTTTACTACTTCCATTACTAAAACGAATACATCGATGCGGTTCTACTACACGCAGAAAAATGCTTAAGTTTTCTTCCTCATAGCCTATCCTTTTTGTTATATGATCTGAGGACAAAATATACGCCTAAGCTACGACAAAAGATCAGGTCTGTTTTGAAAGTGTCCCAGTCAGTTTTCCTCAGCTTCATGTACTTCGTAAGTAAGAAATGGCAAAAAATTGTTTTTGCATAATTTGTGGAGGTAACTTTGAGTTATTCAAACAAATAGAGAAACATAAAATTACTTTTAGAAAGAATCTTTAACTGTCCCAGTATACAAAATTTAGATGCCCTCAAAATGAACAAAGGGTTTGAAAGGGTTAAATGTCATAAATTTATGCAAAGAAATGTGAACCTCAATCTTAATCACACACTTACATTTCAAATCAAAACGTTCAATTCCAAGCAACTAGAAGCAACCTACATAGTTTAAGGTGCTCCCCTAAGAAGTTTTCGGGTTTTCCAAACGGAATCACTAAATCTAATTATAGCTAACAACAGCAGAAATACTCCTCTAACCATTAATAATTTAAGCACATATTCAATACGCTGAACCTCAATCCATCAAACCCTAGAAATAATGTTCGATTCTAGCCCGGGCAAAGCTATGGTATCCCATGTATAAATACAAGCTAAAGCATAAAATGGAAATTTGCGCACAGGTACACATGTAGGTACATAACATTTGCAGGTATTGAGTACAATACAACTAATCCTAAATTCAGAAATGCCTAAATTAATAAACAATTCTATTTTAAACTATCATCAAGTGCCTGCTATAATTATGTCAGTAACAGTTAACTACAAATGAAAATTAATTCCAATCTAATTCCAGGTATTCATAGCACCCGCCGACAACACAACAGAACCGAAGTCAATTAGGACAGATGCCCCTATCCATCATTCACCGTTGGTACCCAACAACAACTTGTCAGTGTCCGAATACAATTCAAAGAAGGGTTCACCCTCAACATCAGGTCACTTAGGAGCACTTTCATCTTCAGGACTAGAAATCACAACAGCTACAACAAACACATTGCCAGCAGGAGCCATAAATAATAACATAAATGGGAACATTAATGGCGACAGTTGTAGTAGTAATCAAAATTCGAACAACAACAATAGCAATCACAAGAACAACAACACCACAAATAATAATAACAATGCAGCCTTAAACGGAAGCGGTAAAGATTCAAATTCCTTTTATGGATACAATTCCTATTCCACACATCACATGGGCGATTCAGCTCTAAACTCTAGACGACCTCCCGAGGGCAAGGATAACGATGAAACCGCTATCAAGGATAATGTCTTAATCGGAAGCAATTCAGTTGGCAATTTGCACAAAATCTCGAACGATAGATCGACGGAAATATTCTCGGCAACAAAGGAGAATGGTAAAATCAATGTTCAAGTGACTGTTCTTGTTGGTTAGTATTGAAATATTGTTTTTTTTATTTTATTTTTTATATTATTATTTGCTTCATTGAAGTCTACTACGTCAATTGGACATACTAGCTCAAATACTTAGGGCCCGATTATATAACCGAAATGAAATGAAACAGAAATAACGCTTCATTTTCAAATGGACAATATTTCACTCCATTTAGTGAAATATCAGTAAATATCAGTATCATGAATTTATTGGGAAGTGGAAAGTTTTTCGAATTAAGTTAGCAGTGATAGCCATAAGCTGATCATGAAAGAAATTTCTTTGACGCTTTCTTATTAGTCTCTTTCAAGAACAAAAATTGTCTTCTACTAAATTCTTTGCAACTATAGTAAATACTCGCACATTTTCTTGATATCATTTAATAAAATTATTGAACTCTGTCATGATCTTTACTCAAATTGAAGAACTGTCAATGACATTCCATTCCAAATGAAATAATTTTTGTCACCTCTTCATTTCCTTGACATGGACTGAATTTTAAATTAAGTCATTATGATCACATTCTATCTAGGGTATAAAACAGAAATGAAATCGAGTATGGGTGCAGCCGAATGACAAAATTGGTTTTTGACTGTCCTGGGCAAATTCAATTTTTTTGAGAATTCTTTTAAAAATAACATAAGAAAACGCAACTATAGGCTGAACCACAATAGAAGTGAATAACTTTACGAAATTAAACGAGACTGAGGTTTACTTACAAAAAATTAATACTTTTAGCCTAAATATATATCTCATTCCGTAAGAGTTACTATTATCTTGATATTTAATATTTTCAATTTTGGTAAAAGTGAAAAAATTATCAAATGGAGTTGATGTAATTGAAGATTTGTACCTTCTATTAATTCGCAGTGCCAGAATGACATTTTATGTGTTAAATTTTAAAAAGTGGTAAAAGTGAAAAAATTAACAATTGGAAGTTGATTTATTTAATTGAAGATTTGTGCTTTCTATTAATTCACAGTACCATTTTTATTCCATTTTAAGTTTTACATTACACTTTTAATCATTTAATAATAATTTAACTGTTTGACACATCGCGTTCTTACGGAATGTGCGATTCTTACCGCACTATACTTACTGAAAATTGGATATTTAAACTAAACGAAACTTCCCCTCACACGAGTTAAAGTTAATTTGTGTACGCCTGTTAAATTGAAGGGCGCGTTCGCTTTACGTAAGTAAATGTAATTACGTATATTTCTATTGTGGTTCCGCCTTATATTTGCAGATATACTATGATCTAAGCCGTTATCATAGGGCGTAACGTTCAGTAGATACAGGGTGATCTATAAAAACATACCCAAATATCTTTAAGTCCAGTTACCTCGGAAACCGTTTGGATTTTCCCTCCCCCACCCATACAATTTTTCGCTCGTCTAAGCATGACCTATCCATAGCCTTGGGTGCAGACCGCTCATGGAACATTCTGTATAGCTACACGAAGGCGATTATGAATGAACTTTATTTTATCACAATAAAGCTCTGTGATAAAAAAAACATCAGAACTAGTGAAGACATTTACGAAAAAAAAAAATTTTTTTTACTTATTATTCCTGACCGATAATAGTTTTTAAGCCAGAAAAGCAAGCGCGAGAGCTTGATCCTCTTTTTCGGTAAAAATATAGAGTCATTTCAGCTTTTTAATTTTTCTAGTCGAGAATACCAAGTTTCAAAGTTGGCTATATTTTTCGAGCAAATATGAGAAGTCAATTTGTCTTTTTACTTTATGAAATGGTTAGTAACTGAATGCACTCGAATCAAAAATTGATGAAGTGTGCCCACCTATAGCTACCAAATCAATACAAGCTTTTAACATAAAAAAGTTCCGAAATAGTTTATAGATTCAAAAACAAAAAGACCTATATCGAATTGCAGAGCGATGATAAAGATAGCGACTCCTTGTTACAAATTTAATTGAACATTATTACTTATGCTTGCATTTTTTTTTTCAATTTACAACTTATACAGAGATCATGGAGGAAACGAAGAGTGTAATGTGTAATAAACAATTACTGCTTTTGAATAGAATCCTTGTGTATAGAACTATGTAGTGGTTGCGAAAATGATTCCTTGTTATAATGTCAGATGGCTCCACTTGTACCATTTTGGACAACTAAAGATCTGCAACTAAAGTATAGACAAGGGGTTCAAGCCATAAGAGCCTTTAAAATTGCCTGAACGATTGTTTGGCTAAAAGCGCTTATGTTTTCTCATGGTAGATATACATACATATTTATTATTTGAGAAGCAAAGCTGTGCAACGGAAAATGATAAGGGGGTGCAAGGGATAAGCCGTAATAGCATTGCCAAACTAGAAACATACAAAGGCTGGAAAGTAGACATCGCCGCGATGGCTGTACCTGGTGTGGGAAGGCCGTAATTTTTTCTAAGAAATTTACTGGAATTTTTTTCCTTAGAATTGTTATGCATTGTTGGAGGCCGACAAGGGTTGCTTGGGCGCCTAATAATTTTTATGAGCATAGACTCGTAGATGAGCAAATAGCATTCATTTCTTCTTAGAAATTTACAGAAAATGTTTCGGGAGAATTTTTATTCAGACTGGGCGCCGACTGGAGCTATTTTCAACAGATGCATACAATGTGTGCTATTGTCGGCGGCCAGTGTTGGTAGATGGTTGTGTTGAAAATTCTCTCCAAAATGGGAATTTTTGGGCAATTTTCCCACATTTTTTCCCTTGAACGAAAGGTCATAGAAATACACTAGAAGGAACAACTAGGGTAATATTTCAGAACAAATTCATTTTTACTGATAACAATTTCAAACAAACTACATATCTAACAGTCAAGCAAAAGGGTCACTCATGAGAAAGCCTTCTTCCTCTATAAAAGTATGTTCGCGTTATTCGTATTCTTTATTACATTATGTTAATTATATGTAGTACATATTCTGGAGAGTCCCTTTGGGAAAAACAGCGCTCTAAGCACTTTCCTAGAAGCTTGCAGCGCTTCCGATCTCTATCCCAGTTCATTACTTCTTTACGACGCAGATGTAAGTATTTCACTGTTCTAAAGAAGCATTCCAGGAGGTATGCTATGATGGGCGACGAAGATTTTTGAAGATGTCTTTTGAAAAGCTTAATTTTGAATAATCATCGCAGTGCTTCTTCCTTAATCTCACAAGAGACCTTCAAGACTGCTTCCCGAAAACAGTAGTAGGGTGCTTGCAACCGTAAGCATCCCTGTGAGGCAAGGCCATGAGTATAGAGAAAGGCAGTGGTGCATACTTCCGAAGAAGCGCTTCAGTAGACTAATCTTCTATAGAACTTCCAAGCGACGGCTATAGAAGCTCTTGAATTAGTAAATTGTACTTATTTCAGAATCGCTGTTTTCTCGTCTTGTCGCTTATACCCATTCAAGTTCTCAAAGCTTTTATTTCTGAAATGCGTGATATTTTAATTTCGTGGTTTTGAACGTGCTATTGCAAGAAATATGTAGCTATAAATTGTATCAATTTATTATATTTTAGTAATGTTCCATGCTCAATTAACGTTGTCTAATTATGCAGAAAAATTCAATTTATTGTGTAAAACTTAAGACAATATTTTTGTGTATAATTTTTCCCACGATTTTGTTCTACGAGACATGATTATTCCCTTTTCCCTTTTACAATTTTTTGGGTGTGAAAATTCCCATAATATGGGAGAATGCCCTCAATCTACCAACACTCGGCCTCCAATGCTTAACAATTCCAAGGACAAAATTTCCAGTAAATTTCTAAGAAAAAATTGCTGATCGCTGATTTTATCTTGAGCGAGAACGACGACGAAATTCCACTGTCAACCTTCTAAAAGCACAGCAAGATGCACCAAATTACGACCAACGACGGTAAGCGGGCGACGATGTTGCCGTCGAGATTGAGCAAGTTCTAATTTTGCCGTCGTCGCTGCAGTGTTACCAACAAAATTAATCGAATGAAATTGTTTTGGAATTCAGTTTTGTCTTTTTGAGGTGGTAGCACGCCGCGGTAAATTTAAAATAATAAGCTTTGAAGAGAAAATTATTGAGGAAGTACGAAATTATAGAATAATATATGATTTGCAAGACAGGCAAGACAAGTGGACAAAAAAGACGTGGTTTGGATGGATATTTCAAAGCGATGAATTTAGTTAATTTCTGCATTTTCAGTTTTTTTCTACACTTTGGTCCATTGCATTTCTTTCAATATAATATAAAAGATTCTTATTAAAAAACTCCTTTTAAAACGCTCGACACATTTAATAAATGAAATTTCAGTATCTTCTTCTTTCACAATCGTCGCTCACCGCCTGTCGTTGCAATTGTGTTCCCAATCCTTCGACGGCCTGTTTTGACAACCGAATATCCCGCTGCCGTCTGTCGTTGCAATTGTGCTTAGGCCTTAAGCGGGAAACACAATGCGACGGCCATAAGTGTTCATCAGCTCAGATTTCAGTCTATTCTATTATCAGATATAGGAATAAATTGAAATTTGAGCTGATGAACTCTGATGACCGTAGCATTGTGTTTCCAGCTTTACTCTTTGGTTACGTCTGCTCTGCTTTGCAGTAATAGCGCCTCTACAACATAACAAGGTACTAAGTCAAATTGCGTTTCTCAACCACTATATAGTATAGTATAGTATATATAGATAGTATTCACTTATTTCCATATTATTTTGAAGCTAGAACACCTCACCTTCTGGATTGGCCCGGTAGGTCAAAAAGTATAGAAAATTATGGCTTTACCTCGGAAAAATTCCCGTCAGCAATTTTATTGCTTTTAAGGGGGTCACTGGTAGTCTAAATTCAAAATGGCGAACAAATTTCGTCGATGCGTTAGCCACTACGCTCTAGTGCATTGCATGATTCCCTCTTGCAACGGTTTTGTGCGGATATTGCGTTTGTCATTTTTCTGTTTTGCGGATTTTGAGATGGAGACTTCGTGCTTTAGAGATTCTCTGCTTGTGTCTTTTGAGTCGCCTCATTAGCTCAGTTATTTAGACCAGTCATGCAGTACACGAAAGGTCCCTACGGCGAATGTCGGATGATGCAGTTGTTTTCTTTTCGGTGAATAATTTATCTATCTTTCCATCGAAAACTTGGTTTGTAAAAAATAAAAACAAAAAATTTTCATGAGCATATTCCATTTATATTATACGCAAGAGACTACACGATCAATGAGTCGTGGAGTGGGATAACTGGTGTACCTAAAGTGTGAGGTTTAAAAAAATACTCTGCTGTAGTTCAATGACCGATCACTTCGCTCACAATGAATTCGAGAATTGTTCATAAAACTTCGAGAAAACCTGTACTGGGAAGAAAAAAGCATAACAAGTCCTTCCCAGATACGCCAAAAGAATTGCATAGATATCATCTCTACCTGGCATCTTGTAAAGTTTGAATCTCTAACCACCAATAAAGAAGCTACTTGAAATACTTCCAATAGTACCATATGATTCCTATTAGGAAAATGATCTAATTTACGTGGTATGCTTGTGATTCTGTGTATGATTGTATGAGAAGCTCCACTATTTCGTTTGACTTATGAGTGTAGAATTGATCTTACATTTTTAGAAGTCCTATCCCGTTTGATAATCCTTTGCTAAAGCTGTTTTGAATCTACTGGAAAGTCCTGTATTCTTTCGCAAGTGCATTCTGCAGGACCTTTGAATTCTCTTCACTCCTTGTGCGTAGAGGATTAAGAACGCCTCTTTGTTTTCATCCGATGGGTCAGTTTGGCCTCGTTGAAGAATATCTGCTCCTTTTAAGATCCTCAGCGTTTCAATAAGGAGCATATCTAGTTGACGTTCTTTATTTGATGGTACAAGTTCTGCGGGCGGCATACGGGCATACGTACAATATAAAGTTCTTTAATTCTGAGGTGCGGTATTCCAGGTCCTAGACTCTCTTCTAATCCTCTTCTGACGTATTTAGTACTTTACCATTTGCAGTCCGTTTCTTGACTTTAGTAGTTAGATTTATCCAAATTAATTTATCGTTGATAGAGTCAACTAGTTTAAGAAATCCTCTGGTGCTCCCCTGAAGTCCTTCCACTCCTTTGCATTTAGTGAATATTTAACATAGTCAACACTTTTTTTTTTAGTGTTAGCTGTAATGTTATAGGGCACTACAATTTGCGCCGAAGGAATATAGTTCTCCTCTACAATTTTGAAGTCACTAGAGCCAAATAGGTAAGGAACTCTCTTCTCCTGAGGACCTTCTACTCCTTTGCTTTCAGTCTCTTTTTTTGACACATCGCCAAAATTTGTTCGGTGGGAACTGTTTGTTATCCCACCACTCTCTGCCATATCTCTGCCTCATGCCAGTATAAGCCGTCCTAAATTGTATTTGGCTACACTGAAGTAGGATTTGCCCAAATAGAATTTTTTTCATTTCGTTCATTGTTACGAGACCCTTTGAAAGAAATCCTATTGCCCAGAATACCTACTTTGACGATTACTATACTACTTGCTGATATGTACGTCGGCTTTGATGTTACACTTGAGGAGTCCTCCTTGATAGGGCTTTCCTAGGTAGGTTCCTAGTTAGGTGGTTTTATTTGGATTTTCAGTATTGATTCATCTTATCAAGTCCGTTTGGAACTCTTAGAATGCTTTATCGGTATAAGAGTGAGTTTTGAAGCTTCTTCCATGCCATGCGCTTGACTTACCAATATTTATAATACTTTCTTTACAGTCCTTATAAGCTTCTTGCATTTGTGACTAACTGTAGATTGCTAAGCTAACGTGTTCTCCATACCCTCAGATGAACAGACAATTAAACAGACATGCCCTAACTCTGTGGGGCTAAAGAGGGGCCCCGAAACAATATTATATGTAGGTTTAGTTCCTCTTTTTTTTTTATTATTTTTTTTTTTTATTTTTTTTTTTTTTTTTTATTATTATTTTTTTTTTTTTTTATTAACAATAATAATTTTATTAACCAACATTTTGTGTTCTTTTCTTTCATTTATTTCCCTATGAAATATATAAAGATACTCACCATTTAGATAACTCGCTCTCTGGAACAACTTTGTCGCATCTAAAGAAGCAGAGATCCCAGTCCAGATCGAACGTCCTTACAGAAAATGGCTCTGTAATATCAGGATCACAAAGTATTACATCGGCAGTATCAAATTCTACAACCACCGGTGGGCAACAATCTATTGACCTATTATCTATAGTGCCATCATCTAGTAACAATGTTGCAACTAATAATGCAGTCGGTAGCAATACGACGCAGTCGATAACGAAATTTAGTGGCGTAACTGGAGATGTTGTCAGTGATAGTACAAGATCGAAAAAATGTTGCCTGCTTATGTAGGTATTAACCTTTTCTTTAATTGTTTACATTATTTTGATATGTTTCTCTGTTATTTATATAATTTTCCATATGTGTTACTTGTTAGGAAAATGTTCATCGTAAGGTGAACAAAATTGTGTATAATTCCCTTTCTTTTTCTTTGAAACTGTTTGAATGTATGCGGGAATATTTATATGAGTTTATACTTAATGCGCGCCCTCAAAATGTATGCGAACAAATACAATTTTCCTTTTTTCTTTGTTTGTTGTATTTAACAATTTATTGAAAAGATTAACTTGCTTTCTAAATGGAAAATACACGGCTGTGTCTTCTATCAAAAGTTAAGGAAAAAAGTATTCAAAATTAGGAAATATAGATTTGTAAATTTACAGATATATTATGTAAGCAATCAAAATTTTAGGTATATATACATATACACAATATATAAAGAATAATAAAATTATGTAAAATTAGCTTTACGTAAACATTAAAGTTTCTCTTACGATTGTCCATACTTATAGTACTACTTAGACTTCCGAAAAAATAACTTTTGTACTAGAATAAGTGTGATAATTATGCATTTTGCAAAAATTTCAAATATGTTTACTTAAATATTAAAATTTCAGTCAAAAACCCATGTAAAGTATAAAAATATTTATAATTTTGTGCTCACGTGAAGTGTTTTCGTCAAAAACTCTTTATCGATAATTTTTTTTTTCAATTTCTGTTACTTACATTTTGGCAATACAATCTGTGTATTAAATTTTAATACTGTTTCGATGCTGAATCTGTGAGATTCTGAGGCACGGAAAACAAATAAATAAACCTTCATTAGTAGACGTAATTAAAAAAAAAAAATTGACTGTGATCATGATTTAATCGGTACTAGCCTAAAATCTCATGAAGAATTTGAAGAGGAGATAAAAAGAAAACCTTTTAGACAGAATTTCTTAAATATCGAATTGGAACTATACAAGATTTACTCGTATGTTAGAAAATTGATTAAAGTATAGTTTTAACTAGAAACAAATCCTATAATTTTATCCATAAAAATTCTCAAATGCTATAAAAGTTATTAAAATGTAATTGAAAAATAACTCAAGAAAACAATATACATGTCAAGGAAAATCAATGGTATTAACCGATTTATGATACAGTAATACAATAATAATCTGTCACCCTTGGACAAGGTAAGAACTATTCTCCGCAATATTGACCTTGTGACAATTTGTAGCCTGCTTTCCAGTTGTACCATTTCTGGGCGTGACAGCTTAACTAATCTTCCAACTCGAACAGGATAAAATAATGGTCATGGTTACTTTAAGCAATGGAGAGGGCCATAAATAATAAGAATTATGAAAATTGACACAGCACAGAACTATGAAATATCATAAAAAGAAGTTGACGAATAAACAAAAATCAAAATAAAAAAGTAGTTAAAATCTCCAATAACTTAAATATCAATATATGACCTAAGGAACTTGAGCACCTTGGACCGACGCGATGGACGTCTTTCAGTCAAATTTTGTATGTATAAAAAGGCCAACAAGCTAAGAATAAACCAGCTAGCGCTGATATTTTTAGCAAGATCATACGTTGCTAAACCTTGTAGAAGAAGTAAACCCTATTCCCACCAGTGCTGTATTCTCATTTGGCCAGTTGATGGACAATTAATGCTGCTACCTTATTGTATACCACCCCATTAGAATATCATTCCATTCCATCCATCAGCAACAGAAACCAACGAATTTATAGTTCATGCTCATAGATAAACAAACTAATTTTTTACAGTTAAATTAACCCCTTGTTGCCCAATTCTTTGTTTCAGTGAAAAATGATTTTTTTTTAAACACATAAAGATGATTCTTGTGTAAATTTTGACCTTTTGTTCTAAATGGGCTTGTGACTTCCAAGTTACATTGGGCTAATGCTGTCATGAACGCAAAAACTACCTGGCATTGTTTATATTCCTTCTATTTTGTTGTATTCGATGTTGGAGTGATGCAGAGATGCACCACAATATGACATCTTGTAACGACCTCTTTTCCTTGTAAATTGAAGCCAGTGACCTCATTTCATCTTCTTCTTGTTTTTGGTCTCTTTTTGGGCATTGGGAAAATTGGTATCCAACTGACTTTTCCTCACATCCGGTTGGGACCCATTATATCAGTAATAAGAATTACACTTGATGAGATTCGCGAGAACATCGAAAAAAATGACGACCATAACATGACATGCTCATCGAGCATAGAAAAAAATGTTCAAATGAAAATATGTATTGGCCTAGACAATTGATATAAAGGGAATAATTTAGCGCCATAGCTCAGCAAATGTGGGGTACCTGCAGATATTAACATAGTTCCTACTTCAAAGGTTTAAACAACCTCCGAAATTTTGTATGCCATTTTATTAACTTGATGATGTCCTGGGTTGTCTGTTTGCTAGAACTGCTTGAGTTTGTGATGGAAGCTGTTGCATTCATAGAGCCTTCAGTTCTTCACCAGAAATGCAGCTGCCTACTATTTCTTTCATGCAATTAAGAAGATGAGATGGTTTCCTTTCGTCCACAGTAATGCTGCTGAGAAGTCTATTGATGCATCTTTGCTTAGAAAAACTTGCAAAAGCCGTTTATTTAGCACAGCATATATGTTGACTGCAGGTCACTTGGTGATGACATCCATTCTGACCGAACGTCTACGTTCAGATTACCGACCAGTGTGTAGTCCTGAGTCGTGTCAGATGTTATTTTGCTGTTATGAAACTATGCTTACAGCTGATGGGACCGTAGATCCCGACTTTTTTTTTAGAACGGCGGAGCTCGTAATTCTAAATAGACACCTTACCACTGGTGGGAGGATTGTATTTAAGTTGCTGAATGCTGATCCTGAAGCTAGCTAAGATACATCTCTGATTGGCCCAAAGCCTCTGTGTACAGCTAAGTTAGCTATTCGCAAACGAGTATCAAAGTATCATAGCATATATTGGGGAAGTATCGTGGTACAGAACAATGCCAAACATTTCATGGCGATTCCGTCTATGGGAACACGTGCTAAACCATTATTTTGCTCAAAATGGTCGCTTACTAGAAGTTACACACTCTGGTAAGCAAACTGAGAATTAACGATTACTACAAAATAAAAAAGTTAAAACTCTAAACATAAATATAAAATCTAACTAAAATTTAACAAAAAAAAAATCGCGAAAAACTAACAAAACACAAAAAAATGAATGACAAACACCAAAGCTAAAATACTAGAAACGAAAAACTTAGATCAGGCAGGTTGTAAGAAAACAATAATTGGTATATATGTCCAGTATTCTTCTTCGGTTTCCACATTTTAAACTGTTTCAAAACTTGTTGCATTATTTCTTTAACAATATCGACTGAACCATATGCATCATTGCATTTTAACGGCATCTTTAAGCCTACTGATGGTGCTAAGTTGCTTGACATCCTTATTAACTGTTCGAAATAACCATCCACATATGCTCTCTAAATGGTTTGCATCAGGGAAACGGATCGGCCACCCGAGAATTTTGGTGTTGGAACTGCTTATGTGGATAATAGCATCATCCTGTTGATAAGTTAATCGATCGCCAGGATAGTGCGCAAGATACAGTAGGAGCTTTCGTCTATGGACATTGAGGTACTCCAGGCTATTCATATGACAGGAAGAAAAGGCCAATTCTACGGTTACAAGACCTCTCGAAACGTCCCATACCATCAATGACTCGCCTGAAAAATTTCTTATTTGAAAATACCGGGCCCTTTACGCAGACCCCTCCAATATCCGCACACCGCGCTTTGTATTCAACGTTTGCAATAAGATCTTCTATTGCAATCTGGGGATAAAATAGGCTTGTTTCATCGGAGGTAAGGTAAAAACGCAGCTTGCTTAACTAACCTACAAGGTGAAATGAAAGCATTAATGTAGTATAGAAAACTCTTTTATAGTTGACATTTCTTTATGTAAGCATAATACCTTAATTCCGGGTTTTTGTTTTGTCTATAATATGAATTTACTCGATTTTCGTTAAGAACCTTGTTCCGGAGGAAATATGGGAGCTATTTTATATGATGCTTCGAAAAAGACTTGTATCATATGCTAGGCATGATATAAAACCGAGCATCACAGCTGATGATTTTTTTTTTTTTTTTTTTTTTTTTTTTTTTTTTTTTTTTTTTTTTTTATAATTAAGCCAAGCTCAGGGGATACCCTATGATGCAAAAGACAGCATGGCAGGAAGGAGATAGGGAAATGATTAGGGGATATGAGGAGAGTGGCGGAGGTGCCGATGTATGTCGCCCTTAAACTTCCGCAGATTGTATGCCGGAGGAAAAACAGAAGATGGTAAGCTGTTCCACATTCGCACTGTTCGGGACCGAAAGTAATTTGAAGGGTTTAAGGATGTGCGCGGTTTGCAGCGCGAGTATTGCGTGCAGGAATCATTCTACAAGGGATTAGACTACATATTTCATCAGAACATTGACCATGCATATAGCGATAAAGGAGCGAAAGGCATCCAACATTGCGGCAGTGCTTGAGTGAATCGATATGACAAGTTATAAGGTTTGTTCGATGAAAACACCGGGTAAGCCCCGGGCTACACCGGGCTGTACTATCTGGTTTTTTGAAAACCCTGGGCTTACACGGGGTTACGGAAACTTGTTCGATGAAAGCCCGGTGTTTCTGATTTCGTGCCCCGAACTTGCACTAAAAATTTCTAGGGGTAAACGCATTTGTCATTTGTGAACTGTCACATGGAATTTGTTCGGTGATTGCGGTTGAGTGCTGTATATAAAAGTGAAAAAATCGTGGAGCTCATACCAAATTCAGATTATATAAGGAAGTTGGATAAGAAATTAGATGACAAAATACCCATCGATAATATGCACATAGGAAATTCGAATGAAAATTATAAGGAAATATTTGAGAAGGCGATTAAGGTCGAAGAACATGGATGAAATCTTAAGATCTGCCTTTCTAGTAAGAAATTTGATCGTAAAAATGTTTCTTTGCCATTATTAACAAGTAATTTTTATAGACTTCACGTTATCCCTGCAGCTACTAAGCAAGTAGGTTTGAAGCAAACAACATATAAGAAATTCTCTAAATTCTTCAATGAGATGTCAGGAAAGGCCACTGTGATAGAGAAAATCATTTCTGTTGATTTTGATCATCCAAACAGTAATTTTATATCTAGTGACAAAACATCTGATGATAAAAATGAAAATAGTGCAGCACAACTGTGGAGCTATGATGGAGCTATATCTGGTCACAGATGAACCAATTGTCATTTTTTCAAAGTAAAGTTACAGAAAAGGCGATAATATCGATGTAAAAAAGCTAATAAAAGAATATGTAATTAAGAAAAAACTGGGAAATATTTTTTGTGAATTTTAATATTTATTTATTCTTAAATTTTTAATTATTTCACCTATTTTATAAATAAATTTTCACAAATCACTGGAAATTAGAGGTTATATTATGCTCAGGAGAACTGTCAGAGAAATGTCATTTCATTAGATTTACCCGGTGTTTTAAAAATTTGTTCGATGAGTGCACAAAACCCCGGGTAAATTTGGGGAAAATTGTAGGGGAAGATTTACACGGTGTTTTCATCGAACAAAGCTATTGCCAAATCGCCAATGAGCTTGAAGGCTCTCTTTTGGACAATATTCAATGAAGCTAAGGCTGTGCGACCAGCCCCGGCCGATATATGGGAGTTGTATTCCATTCTAGGTCTAATGTAGGAGTTGTAGAGGAGCGCTAGATTTGACGGGCTGAAATAGTTCTTACTCCTTTTCAGAAAGCCAAGACATTTCGGTGCTTCTTTGGCAACAGAGAAGATTACGTCGATTGCATTTCGCCCTTAAGCTGATATCCTGTAAAAAATCTTTTGATTTTTTTGAATTGTAAAAATATTATTCGTCAAATCAACTGCAACCTGATAGTCAACATCAGCATTTTTACCACAGAGAACTTTAAATTTGATGTTATTCCTACGTTCCAGGGACCTCGTCCATCTAATCCAACACGCTACCAAGCCATTTAAGAAAAGATCCTAAAAAATTACAGTTTTTAATAATATTTTAGTTTAGGAGCACGTATTAAAATTTTTCAATCTGCTGTTGGTGAAGCACCGTAAAATGAGCTCGAAGAAAGCACAAAATATCCAAACTTCCATCGTGGTGGAAAGTTTTCCACAACATTGTTTTCTTGCGAGCCCCAAGGGAAAGTCAGAGAAATTCCTATTAGGTCAATCAAGAAAGTTTCGTACACCTGCAAATACTCAGATTCGCCCATCGCGGCAGATGTTTCATGCGAAAGCCCGCTTTAATGATAACCGAGGTGGGAACGCTTGCTGCAGGTTCTGGACCTGGGTAGCAGGTCAGCGCTCTCATTTCCCTTGATCCCCAAATACCCGGAAACGCACTGTAGGAACAGCTTATCTACAGACGTCCTGCAGTCTCCCACTAACTCCACTCATATTCATCAACGCTGCCTTCGAGAGTATAGCAATGTCCTTTCTCTTGATTTCCATATCAAGGGCTATCTTCGCTAACATCGCGATGGCATGGCAAGGCCTGGAAGACATTGGCGTGCCTTCTATACGATTACTCGACCTTAAAAATGGCCAACTCTTTTCTCATAACGCCGATAAATTGACTAGGCCACTAGAACTCTGCGGACAACGCGATAAGAGTTGATCTATTGTGTCTCTCCTTAAAGTGATTAACCTAAATCTAGACTCTTTATGAGCTCGATTATTGCCTTGGGGGTTAGCTTGCAAACCTTATTTGGAGTGATAAATAACGCTGGATATATCCTTCGATATTCTTGATTGTGAGATAGTTGTGGAATTGACTTCTTAGTTTCTTGCATAGTGTTGTGGTAAGATTGTTCCAAAGTTACATGATTTTCTATCCATGATGATAAATAGTTATAATCTGTTTTATATTTACAGAAAAAGGCAGATCGCTGCCGAACTTACTTTTGATGGCAGAGTGTGCCGGTTTTTATGATTTAGGCAGAGTATGCCGATTTACTTTAATATGGCAGAGTATGCCGGTTTTTATGATTTAGGAAGAGTATGCCGATTTACTTTAATTATTGCAGAGTATGCCGCTGTTTATGATTTAGGCAGAGTATGCCGATTTACTTTTATTGTGACAGAGTATGCCGATGTTTAATGAGAAATCAAATAGAAAGTTTTAACGATCAAATTAACTCTGATTTTTAATGACCCATGCTTGGTTATTTATTCAATTATTTTACATAGGAATCAATACGTTCAATAATTCTAAAACGGAGGAGTTTTTGCCAAATTGCAAGAAATGAAATTACAAATCATAGTTGCAGTGTCAACAATTTTGATCACTGAACTTCTTTATGAATCATTGATTGATTTGTTATAGCGATGACCGCAGACACATTTACAATTGAACATTTTGCTTGCAAAGCGAAATTTGCGTGTGTTGCAAATTTCTGTTAAGGTCGAGCAATTTGTTTTGTTTTTATTTTCTTTCGTTTATCGTTCCGGTAATTGTTTATTTTCCTTGTCTGTGGTCATGGCCTTCCAGTGCATTGGTTCGGTACGTAATATTACCTATTTCAGGTGACATAAATTTAAATTGAAAGATTTATACATACATATATTACATTCATTATTGGATCGGTATTCTAGGTGACGTAGGTTTAAATTAAAATATATTATACATACATACATTACAGTGTATTATATATTGATAAAACCTGAATTTTAGCTCCGTGATTGATTTTATAAAGTTATTTAGATTTTAACACAACCAATTACATTCGGACCATCAATTAAATTCTCATTAATTATTCGATATTCCTGTTTCCAGGATTGTACAGTCGAAATTTAATTAAATAATCCGATGAAATCATCAATCAACTGAATTGAAGCGGAATTCGTAGGTAGAGTGCTTATCCTGTAATATTGGAATTACGGAAAACGCTTTTTAATTTTGTTAAAACTTGGAATAATTTTAACGTTGCATAATTATGGAAAGCATACGCATCGCATTTTGATGTACATAAATTACCACCTTGCTTTATGGACTTTAATGTTTAAAATGAGGCTACATATAATAACTTGTTGACTCCCATAAAATATGGATTGCGCTTTTTTAAATCTACAGATTGCATATAAACAATAATATGCCCACAAGTTTCGTCAACAAAATTTACATAATGTAACCTATATTATGGCAATGCTGAACAACAGACATATAATGCAAGTGAGATGGTTTTTCGATTTTATGATTTCGGAGTTATTAACGTGTGAGGTGAGTTAAAAAAATTATAGGAAAATATGTAAATTACTACATGAGTTTATTTATGATGAATATATTTAAAGGCTCTACCTCCTACAAGCACCTCATTGATTTTATTTCCTCTTGTAGAGTAGGTACATCTGTTTTAGTTTGGAGTAATATATAGTAGAGTAATTTTAAATCAAATTCATGAATTTAAAGTTTACCGGGTACAAGAAGCCTCCGCTGCATATTCAAAGCTTCTCAAAAGAGAAACATTTTGAGAGAAACGACAGAATATAGTCAACCATGAATTGAACTAACAACAAGAAACAGGATCCGATGAAGTTGTTGTCGTGTACCTGTATGGACGCTGTGAGTGGTTATAGTAATTTTTACTGTCCAACGAACTATTGTAGGTAGAAAAGCGATAAAACGCCTTTAACGATTTAACTTTCATTTGAATTGAAAGACTCTATCCAAGTTATTAATTAAGTTTAAAAAGATACACAATCTGATGACAGTAGATTAGTAAAATTTAAATGAAAACGAAAACACATTACGGTCCAGGTATTTGCACGAAAATTCATGCGTATAGCCCGCTTATTTTAAGGTTCTCTGATATTCTGTATCGCTTCACAAAAATGGTTCTAACTTTTAAAATATCAAATGATTTTTTATGAAATTTTAAACGGAAACTTTTACCTGATTACTAAGTAGAGGGGTAATATGTTTTGCATGTGTGTACTGTGTATGTTAATATTTCATGTGTGTATGTTTGGCGGTTGCCAAGATTTGTTGCCGCAAAGTGTCCACAATTTCCACGTTTTCTATAGGAGGGAACTGCCCTGTGTAAATAACAGGTTTGTTTGAAGCAGGAATTGTGGTTGATTGAATGTCTGCTTGAAGCAGGGAATTGTAATGTCTTGCAAGTCTGCTTGACGCCAGTACCGTTTAGCTGTTAGAGTTTGGCTACTAAAAGTAGACCGTAAGACTATTCGAACTTCTATGCATGCAAAAAGTGTTCATTCATAGTAACGTATAGTGACTGTGTTTGCAGCCCCAGTATTTTTTTTAATTTCCGAAATTTTTTCATGGTATAATTTCAGTAACCAAACTCAATATTTTTGGTGGTCAGCTATTGAATCTTTCCAAGGAAAATTTCAGTTAATGTGATACTGTGTATGTATGTATGTATGTGTTATGGTCGTAGCCTACCGCATGTAGCAATATGCTGCACTCAGACGAGTTGCACGCATACGGCCGGCCCCTAGCCACATGAATAGCGAAGAAAGACGCGCTGAAGACCGACGAACAAAAAGAAGAAGAAGAGGCTAGACATCTGTCTTGTGCTTGTCATAAAAAGTTGCGCTCGTGTTAAGACGTAGCAAAATTGTATAGTGTATAAAATCGCGAATTTCCTTGTGGCATCGTGCTCGAAATTGGATATATTCAGGTGAATTTCAACAATGTTTTAAATAAATAAATAATTTGCCTTAACATATTTTTTGGATATATTCAGCAATTGTGGATAAGACCTTATAAGCCGAACAAGGTGAAAGGTCAAGTTAACCATCGGATACACAGGTCTTCAGTATATAGCTAGAAGTGGTAATCTAGAAATTTGAACTCTACTAATAGGTAGAAGTGTTGATGTAAATGTTAAACTTGCTGATGGTGCTACTCCATTGCATAGAACCACACTGAGGGGTAATTTGGATATTGTAAAACCGCTATTATAATACGGAATAACTGCTTGGTGGCTTCAAGACGTCACTCAATTTTGCGACTGGTATATTCAGTCCTGGTTCAATAACAAATTTTACATTTTATACATCCAAATTACATCGAGAGTATATATTATCGGACATCCAGTCATCACCATATCACCATGGATTACTGAGATCTGCGATACCCAGTAGTAGCTTATTTTTGTTGATGCGATAATAAAATTCACATTAACTGGTAGTCGATAAAATTCAGGCGATTTGTTCTTGTGAGCTGACACCACATTGTACGTTCGTACCTTAAATAATTTTTGTGTGTATAATAGTCCGGCGGAACATCCAATGAGGCGCCTCGTCGGTGGACCCCAGCAATAAAATCATGTAAGTTTTCCTTTCTTTTTAACGTATGCATACTGTGTTAATTAGCTTGCTCATATAGTTTTTATGATATAAGTTGGCGATATAATGGGGCTGTCAAGGAGAAATGATAACGAACGTTAGCAGTGAATAAGTGTATATCGGTCTACATAATTAGCATTACGCTTCCCAACCTGAAGATTGATGTTTTTTTTGCTTAAATAGTATTGTTAATAGATAAGTCATAAAGCTGCATTTATTGAAAATTGTTACGTATGTATACTTAGGTATTCGCGTGCTGTAAGGGCGGCGTCTCTCTCTATCAAAAGGGTAACTTCGGAAGTTAAGATTAAAATACTTTGATTGTCTAAAGAAATGTTATTTATATTTTTTTAATATCTACTTGGTAACTTCCAACTTAAATTAATTCGAGAAATTATAAATTATTATTAAGCCAATGAGATCAAGTTCACCCCTTAAATATATTGTTACAAATTTTCTTCTACTGTGGTACCTGACCACTTGGCCGAGCGGTCTCTAATTTAGTCAGGTTAGGTGTGAGCATCGGCGTGTAACGAGCCGGCAAGCGCTCAACAGATTAAACAAAAGAATTTTAACTTGCTCCTTGTTCCTGTCAGAAGAAACACTCAGGCTTACTCAGGCGTTGCTGCTACTTTTGATTTTGCGGCAAAGCAACTTTTATGTAGCAAGAGCTCTTTGTTACGATCTTCCTATTTCCCCTTGTTATTCCTTGTCGGCGCTTACTTTCTTTTTGGGTACTTGCACAATTAATGAAAACTCTTTTTTCAGTTTCTGCACTTGGCTTTACTAAGTTTAAGCGAAACTTGGCGCTGACAAAAAAAAAAACAATAAAAAAAAATCCAACTTGTACTTCTATGCTTTACTTTTATTTCTTTCTTAAATTTTTTTGTTTTTACGTCCTTTTAGCACGAGCGTCTCCTACTTACAAAAGCTTGGCCTACGTGACTTAATCTATTACATTATTTTTTCCCTCTTTTTCCAAATATACTTAGGCTGACCTCTATCTCTAAAAGTTAACATCAGGCAATTTGCTTCATTTTAACAATCTTTTAATGTTGGAACAAGTTTCATCTAATTTTAAATTTACAGCGTGCTAAGATTCATTTCAATAGTTTTTCAGGTTGGTACCAATACAAACAATTTTTCAACTAGTTTTACCAAGTCTAAGATTTACAGTGTGCTAAAATTCATTTCAATAGTTTTTCAGGTTGGTACCAATACAAACAATTTTTAAACTAGTTTTACCCAAGTCTAAGATTTATAGTGTGCTAAAATTCGTTTCAATAGTTTTTTCAATGTGGTACCAATACCTATATCAAAATTGCTGTGCTGATTTTATATTTTCCATACTTGTCAACATTTATATTTGCTCTTTAAATTCATTAAGCTTTAAGCTTTCATACTTGTCAAACCTTTTATTTGCCCTTCAAATTCAATAAACTTCCATTTTTCATACTTGTCAACATTTATATTTGCTCCTTAAATACAATAAACTTTAATTTTTCATACTTGTCTAAATTTATATTTGCTTTTCACTTCGTTAAACTTTCATTTTCACAAGTGTCAAAATTTATATTTGCTTCTTAAATTCAATAAACTTTAATTTTTCATACTTGTCTAAATTTATATTTGCTTTCACTTCGCTAAACTTTCATTTTCACACGTGTCAGTTTTTATTTGCTTCTTAAATACAAAAAACTTTTATTTTTCAGACTTGTCGACATTTATATTTGCTCTTTAAATTCAATAAGCTTTAATTTTTCAAACTTGTCAAACATTATATTTGCCTTTCAAATTCAATAAACTTCCATTTTTCATACTTGTCAACATTTATAATTGCTCCTTAAGTTCAATAACCTTTAATTTTTCATACTTGTCTAAATTTATATTTGCTTTTCACTTCGCTAAATTTTCATTTTCACAAGTGTCAAAATTTATATTTGCTTCTTAAATTCATTAAACTTTTATTTTTCATAATTGTCTAAATTTATATTTGCTTTTCACTTCGCTAAACTTTCATTTTCACACGTGTCAAAATTTTTATTTGCTTCTTATATTCAATAAACTTTTATTTGTCAGACTTGTCGACATTTATATTTGCTCTTTAAGTTCAATAAGCTTTAATTTTTCATACTTGTCAAACTTTATATTTGCCTTTCAAATTCAATAAACTTCCATTTTTCATAGTTGTCAACATTTATATTTGCTCCTTAAGTTCAATAATCTTTATTTTTTCATACTTGTCTAACTTTATAATTGCTTTTCACTTCGCTAAACTTTCGTTTTCACACGTGTCAAAATTTATATGTGGTTCTTAAATTAGAAATGTCCTTTTCCATCTGGGACGTGTCAAAACTCGACTTCCTATTTATGATGACATATCTAAGTACAAGTCCAACAAAATGTTCGGGCTTCGTGCTGGTAAGTGTGGGTTGCCCTCTATTACCATCGGTTGAAGTAGTCTCTGAGTTGGAGTAGATTCTATTCGGGAATGTAATAACGCGCTTGGGTTAGCATAAGAACGCGCTTAATTCTTCTTGAGACCTTGGTAATGCATATGGCTAGATGAGATGGGAAAATTCAGGTAAGTCGTTCTGTTAGAATTCTTCCTCTGTTAGTATACCGGGGTTCAACTGATAATTTATGTCTGGTTTCAGCAAGAGCGCAATATTCTTCCAATCGCGATTACTCGAATGCTTCTAGCAGAATTTCGAACATCCGAACGATTCCATATGCCTTTCTACAACCAATAGCCCCTTATTGCTGTTGAAATATTCTAAAGCGGCTCGGCCGACCTATTTGTGTACTGTCAGCATTTATAACAACATATACTTGCCTGTATCACATATCCGTCGGTCAGTCAACATTTCCTCGAAGAAAAATGCTATTCTGAGGGTGCATAGGGATCCTCAACCTAAGCAAAATGGAGGAAAATAACTAGGTGAGTCGTTTTGTTACACTACCCTCCCCTCATAAGCTTGTAGCTCCGACCAAGCTAACTGATTCCTTAGGAGTGGGCACCCGGTATAACTCTTGCATTGGGAAGTAAACGAAGTCGGGGGACAGAACAATAAAATCGTTCTAATGCAGGCTAATTCAGAACGAGTTAGTAGGAAACTTATCTACTCTCTTAGTGCAGAGACAGGTTGAACAAAGATCTCGTCCTTATAAATTTTCCGCAGCCACCACGGATTGTAGGAAGAATGACGAGAGGATGGGAAAGTTAAAACGTCCACTGAAAGATAGCCCAGAAGGGGTTAGAGCTATAGACGGTCAAGCAAAATTCATCCACTCATTTAAGGTAGAGATGGGTTCTACTAGGATCGTGTCCTCTTAAATTTTCTTCAGCTATCACGTATTATGGAAGTAATGAAGAAAGGATAGGAAAGTTAAAACGTCCACTGAAAGATAACCCAGAAGGGGTTAGATCAATAGACGGTCAAGCAAAGTTCATCTACTTATTTAAGGTAGAGATGGGTTCTACTAGGATAGTGTCCTTTTAAAAGCTATTCAGCTACCACGTAATGAAGAAAGGATAGGAAAGTTAAAACGTCCACTGAAAGATAACCCAGAAGGGGTTAGAGCTATAGACGGTCAAGCAAAGTTCATCTACTCATTTAAGGTAGAGATGGGTTCTACTAGGATCTTGTACTTTTAACAGTTATTCAGCTACCACGTATTATGGAAAGAATGAAAGGACGCCACTAAGGCTTTGTCGGACTTGATCGATGCATGGCGAGTCAGAAAACCAAAGGTGCACCAAAGGTTGCTGGGCTGCGACAGCAACTCAAACAATCTGGTCTACCAGCACACCTCCGACCCTCAACCCCAAGACCAGTCGGAGAAACCTCTGCAAACAGTAACCTAACTAACTGATTGCAGGACCTCTTCCGCACTGGGCATCTCCTTCTGACCGCAGATCGACATTCGTTCGAGGGTGTGCCTCAAAGTCCCCAACAGGGGTTAACATTTTGTCAATTTTTGTCAAGCGAGGGATTGTGAAAAAGTGGACTAACGTACAACAGGTATACCGGCCGCTAGGTTGGGTAGGTCCTAGGCGGCACATTGGCATCCTGTAGTTACCAGTTAAGCTGGCTGGATGCCTTCTTAGGGCTACCAGGAGACGTATTAGTGGTTATATGGAAAGGTCGTTTCTTTCGCGGTATGGCGCCAGTCTGTCGACGTGGACAGCTCGCATCTTTCTCCCGTGACACAAATTTATCTTGAATACCACTTCGGTTACAGCCTCGGTGATCTTGTACGGCCCCTCCCAGTTGCACTGCAGTTTTGGGTACCGTCCGACTACGCGTCTTGGGAAGTATAACCAAACGAGTTGACCTACTTGGAAACTAGGCTTCTTCGACCGCAAGTCGTAATATGTCTTCATACGCCGGCTCGCAGTGTTCAGCATAGCTCAATTATTCTCATGGATCGCATTCAGTGGCGTGGGCAAGTTGTCCATGTACTCGCTAATCGACCTAATTTCGGTAGGTGGGCCTCCCAAGACTATCTCCAGTGGTAAACGAAGTTCTCGACCAAAAACGAGTTTAGCCGGCGTTTGTTTAGTGCTATCCTGTACACTTGCGCGATACGATAGTATTAGGTAAGGCACGTCCTGCTTTTTTTTTATATTATTAAGCCAAGCTCAGGGGATATGTTTATGTTCGGGTACCTTACCATTAACGACGTAGGCCTTTGGTTCTTGTACCAAGACCTCTGATGGGGGAGCACAAGCGCATAAACTTGTACACCAAAATATATTGTCCGAGAGTAGATTAGCTGAAAATACTTGGGATAGGAGCAAAAATAACAACCGTTCGCTTTGCGTTTTTAAACAAAACTAAATTTTATTCCGAACTAATTAACTTACATGAGTACCTTCACCGTGTGAACAACTTACGTGGACACGATACTCAAGTTGCCACGGAATGTGAAAAACAAAAATGCAATGTACGAATGCTGATGAGTATAATTGCGACAAATGCATGCTGATAAGCTAATGTGAGATATTTTGAATTATTATTACGCGGCTGGATCTTAACATTCTCCCCGCAGTTGAACTCCTGGTTCAACCTACCCGTCATTCGATGTTGATTACGAAATCTTCACGGCGCTGCGGTTGTCTCGGTAAGGTCTTCGGTTTGCTGCGAAGGCATTTTTGCAAGTCTTCTCGATGCTTGTAGAGTAGTCTTCCTCTATTTTCAATACATTGCATGACTGTGTATATGGAATTCCATTCAAAAGATCGGATTCACAAGAACACACGTTGGCTCTTCTGCGATAAATGGGGTGAAGCTGCTTGCATAGATATACCCTTTCTTCTACTGATTTGCACCCCGCCAATTCTTGATCGGTCAACGGATAATGTTGATCTCTGTGGGATGTAACGGCCAAGTTCGATGCACATGATCGTATTGAGATGAATGTCTCATTTACATAGACCGGAATTGGCCATGTCTTGAACAAATCGAACTTCTCCAAGTTAATTAGCGGTATCATGAGCGTGAATATGACATAATCCTTGACGGCTCGGCCTTCGACACTTATTAATTTGTACAGCGGTTAGATGCTCCCTTGACTTGTTGGCAGACTTAAAGATGTTGGTAAGTGGTTTTGGATGAGTCGTACTTGCTCTCTCAATTGAGTTGGTGACAGAAGTCGCGGGCTTATTTGGCCGTGATGAGAATCCGTTAAGGCATCGAAGATGGCTAAATGGAGTCTTTGAATATTACTCGCAATTAAGGTCATCTGGATGGACAGTGATGAAAATAACTGCATCACCTAAAATTGCTGGGTCTCTTCACCTGCATCAGAAATGCGGTTGATAGTCTGTGTCATTTGCTCTTCTAATGCCTTGTATTTTTTATTAGTAGCTTCTTGGTCTCGTTTGACTATGTTAACAGTGGAATCAATGATAGATGTTTGATTCTTGATCAATTCTAGGAGATGCAATTCATTTCCCTTTACGGCCTCGGTTGTTTTCGCCATGTCTTCAGCGTATTGGGAGTCTAACACCCCAAATAATGAGTTAGCGATGTTGCCTACAATGTCAATAGCACCTCTTTTCTCTCTTATGCTTGAGTTTTGTGTGGGAAGTAGATCGTTGTCGACTGTAAGTTCCTCTTGAATGTGTTGAAATTGCGTGATGACTGGTGTGCAGGAACTCTTGTGTTTTAGTTGAGTGCAGAGGTGCTCTAGAGTTTTTACACCCCTTTTAAATGTGTCGAACTCGCTATGGGCTGAGATCGTAATATGTCACCAAATTCCATTCGGTAGAGATCAGTTTCGCTGTTCCCAAGTGTTCGAAATGTATACCAGGCCGTGAGCTTCTACTGAATCTGCCTTTAGAGCTGGAAGAAATAGGCAGACCAACCAAGTTGATAAATGGTGCAAAATCGCTTAGAGAGCTCCTCTTGTTCACTACCTTATAGTGGCGAAGTTGATTAATTTCTTCGTGAAACTCCGACTGCTGCATTAGCTTTATGAGCACATAGAGTGCAGAGTCGAGTTCCTTGACCATAAGAGTTGCATCCTTTGATGAGGGTGATGCCTTCGACCCCTTCACCTTGTTGATAAATTTAATTACATAAGCGGTAATTCGTTGCAGCCGTCTGAAGGAATTTCCATGCTGAATGTTGCATATAGGATTGGTGACTGATTATTAGTATTGAGTGTTGTGGCGACGGGCAGTGAGGACCGTTTCCGTTCTAGTTCACAAGGAATCTGCAGATTTTTGTTGTATATCGGAGGCCACATTGCTTTTTCGCCATGTAAAAACGGGGGGCCGTAAAACGAGAGATTATGTGCCTTCAGCTTTTCAGGTATAGTTCCCCTTGATAGCACATCAGCTGGGTTCTCCTTCGAACTGACGTGGCGCCATTGCTGCGTATTTTCGAGTCCTTGAATTGTCGATATGCGATTTGCAACAAAGACTTGAAATGATGATGAAGTGGAAGTGGAGTTTTCCAGCTTTAAGTCTCTCTTAACACGACTTGCTAGCTCCGCAGCTAGTTTGGCAGCGCAGAGCTCGAGTCTGGGCAGTGTGACTTGTTTGATGGGAGCTTCTCTGGATTTGGAGCAAATGAATCGGACGAGAATTCTCCCATCGGAAGTGATTGATCGAATGTACATGGCGGCGCCGTATGCCCTCTCGGATGCATCCGCAAATGCATGAAACTGTACTGTTTTTGGAACGTCGCCTCCGAATACGTGACTAGGGAACTGTATGTTTTCCATGAACAGCAATCCTTCGTGAAATTTAACCCACCTTGTGTGTAGCTCCATTGGAAGGGAAGCATCCCAGTCTAACTTAA
Organism: Dioctria linearis; assembly: GCA_963930735.1. Taxonomy (NCBI): domain Eukaryota; kingdom Metazoa; phylum Arthropoda; class Insecta; order Diptera; family Asilidae; genus Dioctria; species Dioctria linearis. The sequence goes on along the minus strand of OZ005743.1, from coordinate 54,299,131 downwards.
GTTGCCACAGTCTCTGTAGAAATATTTTATCAGTGACGACGATTGGTGATATTATCCCGAGTGGATTAAATAGACGAGCTATCAGCGATTCGACACTGCGTTTCGTGACTCGTGAATTGTCAATACGACAGGTTTTCACACAAAATTGGTCCGATTTTGGCAACCATATAAGGCCTAGGGTTTTTAAGCTTTCGTCCATTTCCTCACTAAAGTCTAGTTGTATTGCCTGATTTTGCGGTGGTATGTTTTTTAGTAATCGGGAGTTATTCGAGCACCATTTCCTGAGTTTAAATCCCCCTTCAGTTAGCAATGACATGAGTTGCGACTGTGTCTGTATCGCCTCATTGAGACTATCGCTGCCAGTTATTACATCATCTACGTAGCAATTTTCTAGTATGGATTTTGACGCCAAAGAAAGTCTTCCACTTCCGTCATGGGCTAATTCGTGCAGGCACTTTGTTGCCAAATATGGAGCTGGCGTTGTGCCATAAGTGACTGTGTTTAATTGGTAGCATTTTAATGGCTCTTGCGGGTCACCCCTCCAGAGGATGAGCTGATATTTTCGATCTTCTCGATGAATCAGCACCTGACGATACATTTTTTCGATATCTGCCGTGAAAACAAATCGCGGCATTCGAAATCGGAATAAAATCGAAAATAGGTCATCTTTCATCGTGGGTCCCACATGCAAAACATCATTTAAAGATAGATTAGTGGATGTTTTTGCCGATACATCGAAGACTACCCTAAGTTTAGTAGAAGTGCTTTCTGGTTTGTGAACACCATGGTGTGGCAGGAAGTCGTATGGAGTCGTTAATTTCTCCATGTCAATTTCCTCCATATGACCCAAACGTTCATATTCCTCCATGAATCCCACATAGTGTTGCCTAAGTACGTTGTTTGTAGCTAACTTTCTCTCCAGAGACAAAAATCGACGTAGTGCTATATTCTTTGATACGCCTAATTGTGTGGGATCACTCGCAAATGGTAGTTTGACCAAGAAGCGTCCTTCATGGTCTCTTTGAGTTGTTTGGTTGAAGTAAACCTCACAACGGCTTTCTGCTGGCGTTAAGCGAGATTTTGGTTCTTCGACCTCTTCCATTTTCCAGAATTTTTCGATGACATGGTTGAGGTCTTCGTCGGTGCATATTGCACACGTTGCTGTAGTTAGAGGTGCTCTTTCAACCCTTCCCGCAATGATCCAGCCCAGAATGGTGTTCTGCAAAATTGGTAGGTCTTCTGATAGTTTTATCTGCCCGATGGACAATAATTGATGGTAGAATTCAGCTCCTAGCAGGATGTCAATTTGGTCTGGACGATTGAAAGCGGGGTCTTCTAATTTTATGTTGTCTGGTATGGCCCACGAAGAGATATCCAACTGTCGTGTTGGCTGAGGAGAAATGATACTCCGAAGTATGAATGCCTCGACTCTGGTAGAATATCCGTTCAACCTTGACTGGAGTAGCACATTTACTCTTTGATGCGATTGCCGCTTTCCTTGCCAATGCCCTCTATGACCAGAGAGTCGGAATTGGGCGCGGGACCAAGTTTTTTCACAATCCTTTGGCTGATAATATTTATTTCGGAGCCCGAATCTAAGATGGCTCGACATTCTAAGCTGCTTCCATTGCTGCTAGTTAGTATGACTCGTGCTGTACCTTGGAGCTAAGGTATTAGAAGCTTGTTGTGATTGCAGTCCCTCACAGTCGTTCAGATGCACTAACGTGTTATGCATCTTGTTGCATTTAGTGCATCCACGTGATTGCATTTGACTGTAGTATGTCCTGATCTCATACAATTGAGGCAGAAGTTATTCCCTCTCAGCACCTTTAATCGGTTTGATGGCGTTAATTTCAAAAATGTGGTGCATTGGTAAAGTTGATGGTTGCCCTTGCATGACACGCAAGCTGGCGGTGTAATGGCAACGGAAGTCATTGATTTGGAAGTGTTAATCCTTCGCTGCTCATCTACATTTTTGCTCTTGTGGCCTAAGGCCTCCAGCGATTGGAACCTACCCTCTAAGAATGACAAGAAACCCTTCATCGTTTGCAGTCCCCTTGGATTTAGTAATGACTGCTCATATAATGTGTGGCTAGCCTTGTCTAGCTTTTTAACCAGTATATGGAGAAGCAAGGGATCCTAATTTGTTGTTGAAACCTCTAAATTCTCCAATGCTAATAAGCATTCTTGTGTCGTATCGTGTAACATTTTCACAGCGGTAGCTCACACGTTGTCAGATGCATGGGAAGGTTCTCCCAAAAGTTTATTGATAAGGCCGGCTACTAAGATTCGCATATTGTTGTAACGATCTTGCAACAACTTCCAGGCCGTTGTGTAATTTTCCTCGCTCAGGGGGAGATGTCTGATGAATTTCTCTGCCTCGCCCACCAAGTTTGTCTTTAAGTACCACATCTTCTGACAATTCGATAGTGGTTGATTATGGACCATTTGCGAGAAGAGATCGTAAAATTGGCGCCATTTAAGATAATCTCCGTCAAATTTGGGCAAAGTCATCCTTGGCAGTTGGAATGTAGTACCTTGTTGCACCAAATTTGGTGTGGGCACCACATCGATCCTTGTAGAAAGCTGTACTAGTTTGTAATCTTTCTTCCAAGCCGATGTACTCATTGACATCATAACCCATTGTGGCGGGATCATCGGTCATTTCCCACAGTGAATAGTTCTGATTCTCAATTTGACACCAATGTTGACTGATGGTTTCAGCTTTGATTTTATAATATTGTCGTGGATGAGCGTCGTCGTATTGAACCCCTGCGAGAACTCTCCGCAGCGATTGGATAATGCCTCTTTGTCGACGTATTATTTTATTGATTTCAACTGACTCGAGATTGCTCTGTGCCATGTTAGCCTTTTCTTCAGATTGAAATGGCTTTGGCATTGTTTGTTTTGGAGGTACCCTTAAAGATACGTCTTGAGTTTCTGAGGCCTTGTCGACCTGTTGTGTTTCTAAGCCCTTGTCGTGCTGTTGCAGTTGATCTTGTTCTTCTTTGTCGAAGAAGTCGATCTTTTCGTTGAAATGCTTCCGGTATTGCTCGTAGAGCGTCCATATCGAATTGTAGTAGTCCTTCGCGAAGTATGGATGGTCAAGAGACAGCTCGGGTAGTGATCTAAGTTCATTGTCGGTTTGTTCAAACCTTGACCATGCCTCTTCCAATCTCCTCGCTCTTTCTAAATAGTACTCTCCTTTGGTTTTCCTATCTTTCGGATCCTTATTGTAGTTGTCTATAATGATTTCTAGCGCCTTCCCTAGCTCAGCCTGTCGTTTTCCAAACTGCTCCATGATGTAGGATGATGTCACACTTCTGAGACAGCAATGAGTTTCACTTATGACGTGAAATCACGTAGGGGTCACCAAATGTTTATGTTCGGGTAAAATTGTTTTACCTTATCGTTAACGACGTAGGCCTTTGGTTCTTGTACCAAGACCTCTGATGGGGGAGCACAAGCGCATAAACTTGTACACCAAAATATATTGTCCGAGAGTAGATTAGCTGAAAATACTTGGGATAGGAGCAAAAATAACAACCGTTCGCTTTGCGTTTTTAAACAAAACTAAATTTTATTCCGAACTAATTAACTTACATGAGTACCTCAACTTACATAAATAAAACTCAAGTGAAGATGTGCACTTCACCGTGTGAACAACTTACTCAGCACTTAGTCTTATCAGCATGAATATGCCGGCATGAAGCTCTCACAAGAAAAGATAATTCAAGCCGTGGACACGATACTCAAGTTACCACGGAATGTGAAAAACAAAAATGCAATGTACGAATGCTGATGAGTATAATTGCGACAAATGCATGCTGATAAGCTAATGTGAGATGTTTTGAATTATTATAACGCGGCTGGATCTTAACACTACTCATCAATGTAATTATACTTTACTGTTTTTTAACACAATTAATAATCTTAATTTTACGGTAGTTACTCCAATTACCGGTTGATGGGGTTGGAAAAGTATGGTCTTGAAATTATGATGAAATTATATCATGGTTAGCTCGACGTTTCAACTTGTTGCTATTCTGCATTACTAATTTGAATGTCACCCAATATTGGGAAGAACATCTAGTCTGCTTCAACCCTTTAAAAATCTTTACATCAAGCAATTTTGTACTGCTCTTATTCAACTCGCAGCTACTGTTTCCTTTGCTGTAGTATTTCCTTCACAACATTTACGTCTTGTAGTGATCGGTTATTATTGAATTCTAAACGTTCAAGATCTTTTTCCATTTATCATCAATAGGAATTATCGCTACTGCTGTCAGTTTATCGTCTTTGAAATTTATATGAAATCGAACGCTAATTTATTCCATTAATTATTTCGATATAATCTTTTCATGTGCAGTGCCTTTCTTGAAACCTTTGAACGAGCTTATAGCTTTTAAGATGTGATCATAATAGAACGTATGACCATTTCTTGTTACAGGCGCTTCTTTAATTTCATTTCAATAAACATCTCAAAGAAAATCGTTTCCCTGAGTGTCGGTGATTGGAACAATTGATGATGATATTTGTAACAATGTTACACCCAGAGAAAATTTGTAATATTTTTGACAACTACTAGTTGTTAATTTTATAAATTTGTCACCTTTACGTGGTTGACTATCAGTAATACAAATATATGCTAATTCCACATGAAATGTAGTAGCTTTAACAAATTAGTGGTCGTCTATACAGCAAAACATGGAAGTTTTTGTTGTCATTTATATTAAATGTTGTAAAAATTTATTGTTAAAATTACAGTTAATCTGAATGTAAAAATAACAGCCTTGCTTTAGATTTCAAAAATCAGTGATAAAATTTAGAATAAGTGGTTGTAAATTCAATGGTATGAACTTTGTGTGATATATGTAATTTACTGTGAATTTTACAACATTTTATAGCATCAATAAATTCAATCTGTTGCAGTAACAACTTCGCAGTACTTTTGATTTCTTTTTAGTAGAATTTATATTTTATGCCCTTAATTCAATTAGAAATGATAAAAGACACAAAATTTGTAGATGGTGCGTATCGTTGCAGCTGACGAATTATAGCATTGCGCGTTCAGGCAATTAATAGTTGTGATTTTTTTCTGGGTAAAATAAGTATACAGGCAGTAGTTTTGCTCGTGTTGTTACAAAATCGGTTAATTGTGCTTATTTTGTCAGTCCTATGGGAGTATTAATTGCGTATGCGCACACGGGGCACTAATCTGATTATTGAAAACGGTATTGTGTAACATAAAAATGGAAAATGTTGAAAGTGAATTTGACGTTAATAAATTTATAAACAGTGTTGTAGGTGAGGATAAGGAAGCTTCTACTCAAAGTGAAGGAACATTAATTGAAACAGAGCAAACATTTATCGACAGTGAAGTGTATGACATAATAAAAAATTTTAATTTATCTAAATCTGTAATACCTTTTCTAGCAGGTAAGTTTCAATTAAATGTGTGGCATAAAGTAATTGCATGCTCATTAAAAATAAACAGATAAAGCCACTAGTTAATATCACATGTGACAGATAACACTGTAAAAGTTGTTACCGTTATTTTCTTCCCATTTTCTTCCCATTCTTCCTATATTTTAAATTTTTTAGAAATAAGTGAATTTACCAATATCCCACCGTCTTGCATGAGAGTGAGTTTCGGATATATTACCTAAACTTTTACGGAAAAGCTCTTTTAAAATATTGAAATTTGTGATAATATTCCTACTTTACTCAGTTATTTAGAAAAAAAACATTTATGGTTTGTGAAAAAAAATGTGTATTTATTTGAAAAAAATAATTTTGTTTAGAATACTATTTGGGGTTTTTCCTACTCTGAACTGCTTTCAACTTAAAAACTTTAAAATTGCATATTATTCAGGCCGAGGATTAACTAAAAGAAGCCTATTACTTCTAAAATCACAAAACTTGGATAAAATCTTGGTGGGAAGAACTGGGATTACAACTTGATTTCGAAGACGAATAGCAGAAGTGGATTGACTCTCAGGTATGTTAAAATCTCTTTTTTTATTTAATTATTATAGAATAGACAAATTAATTAGTTTAATTTTTTCAAGAGTATTATTTGAATTTTATTGATTTTTTTCTTTTCATTATTTTTATTAAATGAAAACCGTTTCAGATAAATCAGTGTAGTACCATTTCCGGACCTTCAACATCTTCAGTTAGAGCTTGGTTACAAGAAGTAACCTCAGACACTTCATTCGGGTCGGAGTCTTCTCCCGCTAATTCAGAAAGTCTGAAGGTAATAAAATATAACACAAACTGAATATATGTATATAAAATAATTACTCTCGAAGCCAGTAAAAGAAATTCTGTCGATGTCACTAGCAGGGCAGCATATTTTACACCACCAGACAAAAACAAATTTAATAACGCAGCAGGAACAACGACAAATAGTACATTCAATTATTGAATACTATAATATCCTTAATCGAAAGCTCCGATCTAATGAACTGGAGAAAATATCAATAGACATTATTGATTGCTTTCCTGAAGAAAAAAAGGTAAATAAAACATTCATGCTATTAATTTTTGTTTCATTTCTTTACTTATTTTTTAAAGGAAACTTACTTTATACCCTGTGTTCAGAAATTAGGAAACACTAATTCTGTATTTAGGATTACTTGAACTTAGAAAACGCTAAGTCAAGTATGTAAAAAAAACTCTCGTACTGAAATGAGGTTTCACTGATTCCAGTACTGGGATAGGATTGGACAGAGGATTTGAGCAGAAGATAACTACAGCCGATTAGATTGTAATAAAAACTGAATTTTTATTTATAGAAATGATCCACCTATATATATATAACAAATTAGTAAAATAAAACGGAAACAAATAATCAATATTCATGGTCAGCAATAACTGCTGACTTACAAATAATTTTTTACTTACATTCAATATTGCAACAACAGTCGGGTCACCGTACTACAAAAATATTTATTTGAACAATAAGTGCAATTGCTTAGTAAGCGAAAAGCAAAGGTGAATTTACATTAATTACGTGTAGGGTGACTGACCGACCAACTGCTGGTGAATTATGATATCTTATAATCAAATTATTATTTCTTTTTTTTTTATGCTTGAACATCCTGGGCCCCCTTGAAGTCTCCAACTTCAAAGCTGTAATCTTGAGCTGCTGGGTTCCTTCTGGGTAGTGGGATTGATTTACTTTTAAGCATCAAGGTCCGGTTGTTCGTACAGTGCGTTAGGCTTAGATAAATGATAATAACACTGATGATTCCTACGGTTAAGTAACTATGGTAAATTGATGTACATCGTGTGGTTGGATATCTTGTAGTTTAGTTTGATGTACTTTGATGTTCTTGATTTCCTTGATTAAGCTATCAAAGTCCTCTCCATGTGTTGTTAACCTTGACCGGTAGAATACTGGTGTTGAATCTTCCTCAAAATTGTCAAGATCATCTGGAATAATATTAAAATTTGGTTGAAATGACTTCTTATCTGTTCGAGTTTGAAGATCATTAGATGTTTCGATTAGCAACTCATTATCTTTCATTGCACATCCGTGTTGCATGGATAATATTCCAGTTCCATCTAGAGTTTTATATATGATATCATTGCCACAGATAAACGTGGGATTGTATGTCTTATCTAGGCAAAATAACCATTGATTGGGTGCAGCTAGTTCAATCCATATATTTGTTGGTTTTGTAATCGTTAGCGCGCATGTTCTATGTAGTGTTCTTTGTGTGAATAGTTCTACCTCGCAGATATTTGATGTCGGTGTCTTAATATGGAGTGGACGGCGTTGTTCACATAAATGATAGTTTTTTCCAATGTCAAAACATTGCATTAACTCAAATTTGTTCATCAAATAAAACCGATCTCTGAACAGGTTCGTCATCAGGAACTCTGTTGCCGGCGCTACAGATACAAATGTGTCATTCACTAATGTTGGCAATGAAATTAGTCGGTATAACTCAAAGGTTGTGGACCGCACCAATGGTACAATGAGTTCAAAAATAATATAATCGTTCTGAAGTTGGCATTGAATTTAAATTTTTTATATAGTAATGACACACTAATTTGGCCATTGAAGGTTGGTAGCTGGATTCCTGATGGCAAATTGTCCTTGATAATTGATAATTGCATTCGAAGTTGCTCAGGAGATTTAACTAAGGGACTTGATCGTCCATGATGTGTATCTGTAACTACATCAAGAATAGCCACTTGCATGAATTTACATTCGTTAACAAGTGGGGCGACTAAAATTGAAAGAGTGTTGAAGGTCTGGATGCTTCTCTGCTGCTTTTGTTCTGAACTCATATTGCGCATTTTCTCATATGCAAGCTCCAGTGCTTCTTCTTCCTTTTTGTTTGCTTACATCTGTCTTCTTCAGACTTTTTGATCACATTGACGGTGGTTTCAAGTACTGATGTTTGATTTTTTATGAGTTCATGCAAGTGGTCTTCATTATTTTTTATTCTGTTAATAGTTTCAGTCATTCTTTTGACACGGAATCTCATAATGATTGTACTGATATCTTCTTGGATCTTGGGTCCATTTAACAATAAGTCATTGAGTGATAAGCTGGTTGTAGTTTTCGCAGAGCCATCGAAAACTACTCTTAGTTTTGTCGTACTACTTGTTGGTTTCAACACACAGTGGTGCGGAAGGAAGTAGTAAGGCCTTGTCAGCCTTTGTGGGTCTAATTCTCGCATGTGTCCCAATCTGATGTATTCGACTAAGAATTCATTATACTGTTTTCTTAATTGTGGTTCCTGTGCCAGTTTTCGTTCGATGCTTATTAATCGTTTGAAGGCCAATTGCTTTGATTCACCTAACAATTTTGGATCGGTCAGGATTGGCAGATTTACAATGAATCATCCCTCAGCACTTCGACTCACTGTTGATTCAAAATATTCCTCACATTTTTTGTCAGATGATGACATCATTGGTTTGTTCGGGCACTGTTCTAATTCCCAAATTCGTTGCAGTTGTGTCCCTAGATCAGGATTTGTGATTCCACAAAATGGTGTTATATAATCAACACTTGATACCTTGCCTAGAACTATCCAACCTAATGTGGTGTATTGTAGCGTTGGCAGGTTCTCATTTATTCTGAGTTGACCATTCCTGATTATTTCCCCATACATTTCCGCCCCCAAAAGGATGTCAATCTTTTGAGGTAAATTAAAATGTGGGTCTGCTAAAGACATGTTGTTTGGAATATCCCAACTGTCAATATTTATGTGTTGCTGCGGCTGGTGCGTTGAAATCTCCTTGATCACAAAAACTTCCAGTTGAGTTGCATAATCACTGACTTTGGACTTTAACGTAATGTTAAGTCTATTGTTTATTTTAACTCTTGAATCACCAATACCCGATATATTCAAATTCACCTTGTCGTCTGATAATCTTAACTTTTTTCGAAATTTCTCCGAAATAAAATTCAATTGCGACCCGGAATCTAATAACAATCTGCATTGTATTGATTTTCCATCCTTGTCGATGACGTTTGCAAGAGCTGTTCCCAGAAATACGTATCCAGCGTAAGCGTCCCGAGTTTGAGCTACTAAATTGGTTGCTGTCGTTGCCTGACTAGTGGATGGTTTCATAATCTGAGTCCCAGCGTGCTGATTTGTTTGACAATGGAGCAACGTGTTATGCCTTTTGTTGCATTTTTGGCAACCTCTTCACCTGCACTGACTGAGATTGTGACCACTCTTATGGCAATTTAGGAAACATTTAGTTCTTTAGCCTTTTCTTAACGCTCGAATGCTTGCATTCTCAAGAAATTTTCGCAGAAGTATATTGGATGATTCTTCTTGCATACAACACATTCAATTTGATTTGTCTTGTTAGTTTGGTTGGTAATGAAGACAGAGGGCTTACTTGATTTCTGTGGATATTTTGAAATCAATGATTTTTGGCCCAAGGTTTCTAGTGCTTGAAACCGCTTTTCTAGAAAGCTCAGCAACTTTTCTACTGACTGTAAATCTCGTGGCGATGACAATGATTGTTCAAATAATGCATACGTGTTTTTGTCCATTTTTTTGCACTAGAATGTGAATGATGATTGGGTCCCAATGCTCCTTTACTGAAAGTCCCATGTTTTGTAGAGTAAGCAGACATTCTTTTGTAGTATCTTTCAGATTTTTTAAAGATGACGCAGATTCTGTCGTACTTTGAGGTTGTGCCATTAATTTCTCTAAGAGCGCTGTTACTAACAATCTTTTGTTTTGATATCTATTCTGTAACATGTCCCATCCAATTGCATAGCTGTCTTCTGTCAATGGGAGATGTCTGATTAATTTTTCAGCTTCACCTGAGAGGTTCATCTTGAGGTACCACATTTTCTGTGAGTTCCCTATTGGCTGATTATGAACCAATTGTGAAAACAGATCAAAAAATTGCTGCCACTTTAAGTAATCTCCATCGAACTTGGGTAGGGTTACTTTCGGAAGTTGTAGGCTTGATTGATTAGTAGGCATGGTTTAGCTTGTATTTATGTTATCTTCTATATCTTCATTGATTTTGATTAATATCTCATGCACTTTCTGTTGAAGTCGAAAATATTCATTCGTATTATATCCGCAACTGGTAATATCATCTGTATTTTCCCAGATGCATTTGTTGTTGTCTTCTATTTGTTCCCAATAATTTGTTATTGTGCTTCTTTTCAAATCGTAATATTGTTTGGTTTGATCTTTACTGATTTTAATGCCAGCAATAATATTTGTGAGCGTAGTCATTACGCTCTTTTGTCTTCGTAGCAAACGAATAATGACGTCGCCATTTCCTTAGTCCGTACAGTCAGTATTGCTACTTGCCGTGATTTTGGAAAATTCCCATGAGTTTTTAGCTTTAAAGTGGATTTTTCATTGCACCTTTGGATGTGCTTGAACTTGCATGATTAATTACTGTTGTTAATTCGGTTTTGAAGTCATCATATCCCTTTTTTACTATTTGATAATAATCATTAGCAAAATATTTGTGACCGACAGTTGATTCATCGTATAGATCTCTAATTTGATCATCGTTTGCTTCAAATTTGGTCCACAAATCTTCTAGTGCTTGAAGTTTAGCTTGAAGGTATTGAAGACTCTTCTTGTCCGGAGATTCGCTTCGGTACTCGTTTGCTAGTTTTTCAATGTCTTTCCCAAGTTGCGTTTGATTGACCGCTAAGGCTTCCATGATTAACTCTTAACTTGACACAAATTTTCGTTTTTCTATTCACTGCACAAGGTAAACACAGTCTTCTTTTGAATAGTGCTCTATCTTTAACGGGGTCACCAAAAATGTTCAGAAATTAGGAAACACTAATTCTGTATTCAGGATTACTTGAACTTAGAAAACGCTAAGTCAAGTATGTAAAAAAACTCTCGTACTGAAATGAGGTTTCACTGATTCCAGTACTGGGATAGGATTGGATAGAGGATTTGAGCAGAAGACAACTACAGCCGATTAGATTGTAATAAAAACTGAATTTTTATTCATAGAAATGTTCCACCTATATATATATAACAAATTAGTAAAATAAAACGGAAACAAATAATCAATATTCATGGTCAGCAATAACTGCTGACTTACAAATAATTTTTTACTTACATTCAATATTGCAACAACAGTCGGGTCACCGTACTACAAAAATATTTATTTGAACAATAAGTGCAATTGCTTATAAGCGAAAAGCAAAGGTGAATTTACATTAATTACGTGTAGGGTGACTGACCGACCAACTGCTGGTGAATTATGATATCTTATAATCAAATTATTATTTTTTTTTTATGCTTGAACATCCTGGGCCCCCTTGAAGTCTCCAACTTCAAAGCTGTAATCTTGAGCTGCTGGGTTCCTTCTGGGTAGTGGGATTGATTTACTTTTAAGCATCAAGGTCCGGTTGTTCGTACAGTGCGTTAGGCTTAGATAGATGATAATAACACTGATGATTCCTACGGTTAAGTAACTATGGTAAATTGATGTACATCGTGTGGTTGGAGATCTTGTAGTTTAGTTTGATGTACTTTGATGTTCTTGATTTCCTTGATTAAGTTATCAATGTTTTGATTTTCATTTTTGTTCATATGTTGTGTATTTATCAAACGCTTTAAAAGAGAATATAACTTTATTAGCTACAGATATTACATGTCCCCAATACATATTAATTTTAATGGCAAACATATGTTCCGAAATAAAACTTTATGATTATTTTTATAGTTATGTACCATTATGTAAATATTTTATAAAAACTTAATATTCTTTCTTATTAATAAAGTTAAAAATTTACAAATATGTTTGTTTTAATTAAAATACTTCCAGTACCATCTTTGCAGAAATTGCATAGCATTCTTTTAAGTCGCACATTTAATGATTTTATATTGTTTCACTTTAATAATTGCATCCATCGTCGTGGAAATAATATCACTTGCTATGCTTACAGGTAACAACATCCTCAACGTAAATATTATGAAAAAAAACTGGAAATATTACATAAGTGTAATAATATTACACGTAAAATTTACAGCGCATTCAAATAAATTTCTACGTTTACCAATAAAATTGAAAATAAAGCGGGGTAAAAGATATATCCTCTGGTTGCAGAATTTATTACTTCGTCTTAGCCTCATAACTTTTGCAGTGGAAATAATCAATGATTGTTGTAATTATGACAGCTTCTTTTGTAGAAACACTGGAATATAAAACTATAAATTTTACGGTAGAAGCTATTAATTTAAAGTTAAAAAAAGTGACAGTAATACTAAGTCAATTTCACAGCTAATAGTTACAAACAATAACATTGTACAATTTGACAACTACTTGGCTTTAAAATTGAAAACTGTGGAAATAGGGTCGATTTTGATTGCGAAAATCAATTAAATTTACAGCAAAATTGATACTTTTACGTGTATTTTTCTCTGGGTGTACTTATCTCCTTTTATGGGTACGATGGAGTTCTCTCAATTATATCGAGAGTCCATCCGTACTGAAAGAATATTGTTTATCATCAACCTTAAATGTCCAACTAGAAATTTCGAAAGTTATTTTTTTTCAAGCTTTCCAATTATATTTTTTATTAATGAAGCTGCCTTTTACTGGGCTAACTTCCAAATTTGTGTTCATGTGTACGCAAGTTAAATAAATAGTCCAGACCTCCGCATAATCATATTGTTTATCTCATTTCCCTTTTCCGCTGCATAGTTGGAAGTGTTCCTTGCGCTGGTGTGCCGTATCATTACCCTATTTATCTCCATCGTTGAGCTTTTACACGCACTACTTTTCTAATTAACCTCTTAACTCTTAGTACTAAAGTAACTGTATGTCTATAAATTCCAAATTTTAACATTATATTTTTCTCATGTTTATTTCCATTACCCTTTTGTATTTATATTTCTCATTTTTTTAACTTGTCTTTCTTTTCGATCTGTTATTTCTTTGTGTTTCTTTTGTTTAATTTTCATTATTTAGGTAAACAAAAAGAACTCACTTTTTTCTTATTTCTTTTTCTCTTTTTTCAAACTTGTCTGTCTTCTAAATCTCTCTTTATTCCCATTATTATATAATTTTAAACTTTACACATTTATTACATGACTTAATCGCGCTTATAATTTTGCCAATGATTTCATAATATACTTTTCTAATAATACACATTAAAAATTATTTTCTTTTAGACATTTGTTTTTTATTTGTTCAAATATTTATGCATTTTCTCAGTATCATTGGTACCTTTATTACTTACTATCAATAATATATTCCTACATATACATAGTTTCTAATCATATTGCTTTTCTTCTTATATTATTTTCTTATTTTTCTTTATACTTTTTAACTATTAAGTTTTCTTTCAGATACCTTTTTTTATTACATCTTATTCTCTATATATTGTTTCTTGTAGATATTTCCTTACCTATTGTTCATATTACTTTACCTGAGTTGTGGTATTGTTTCAGTCCAATAAAGCAGGCACTAGACTATCCTTATATCCTTGCATTTCTTTTCTTCACCTGTAAATCTATAGAGCTATGTCATTTAAATTTTGTAAAATCCGCCTCTCAAATCACAAAATTTGAAGGCCCCTGTGGAAAACCTCGGCTTATCGTCACTTTTCCCGGACACTTAACAACACTTACCTCAGTAGGTGTCTTGAAACTTTCAGTGGAATTCCAATGTTCCGCACGACTGCAGTTTCGATGCCATAATTTCGTCTTGAATTCTGTTCTAACCGATTTATTTCTATATTCTTGAAATTTAAGCTTTCCTCTTCGCCAAAGCCCCTGAGCTTGCATTTGTGGTGGATAGAAACTTTTCCTACCCTCATAACTCCATGCAGATCTGTCGGAATACTTAAGCGGTTCTTGTTTATTCGAATAATTTGGTGCTTTTACCGGACAGGCTCTTGCATTAACGATTCTTACAAATGCAAGTCTATCCTTCAGACTATTTCCGCTGTGTTGACTGGTCAATCTGTCGCTAGATTCTTCGGTTATAGACTTGATAGGCTCCTAACTTTCATAAGGCGTGATCGGATCTTCGCCCAGAAGGGTACCAGAAGTGGGTTCTGCCATTTAGGTTCTATTTTTTCTGCCGTGTTGATTTTTTCCTTTTCTATATCGGCAGGATATGGATTTTCATGACTGCTACTCTGCCAAGCTGTGGATCCCAGTTGTGCACAAGCTGCGATATTTTCACAAGAAGCACTTTCTTCTATACTTTTGCTGGCATCTTGTATCTGCAGCTTCATATTTAGGCAGTCGATTGTAGCTCTGCCACTGAGGAAATCCATTCCAAGTATACCGTCGGCTGGAATTGAGTCCGTATCACTAATGGCATTAAATCTGCAGACATGCTGGCTGTTCTCTATTTGCCACTTTGCCTCACAAGTGCCTATGGAACTCCTACCGGATCCGAACAGTCCTCCAATTCTGATTCTGTGATGTGTCTGTACGGGCGTAGTCCTTTTTATCATATTAACCTTAATTATACTACAAGTAGATCCAGTCTCTATTAAAAGTCTCCACTTACCTTCTAATGCTATGTTCGATTGGACTATTATGACAAACTTACTCTGAGAATCTAATTTTTCGTTGGCCTTCTCTGGTGGATATTTCTAGAGACAATTCTCCGTATAGTGGTCCCGTGTTCAGCAGAACTGGCAGTAAAGCCCCTCCCCTTCCGTAAGAAATCTTCCATTAACGACTTCTTTAATATCTGCGACTCTGACGTGATGTGTTCGGGAGTTGGAAATGAGGGATGCTTCGCGCCTATATGGCTTGCATTCTCTAGAGATATGCCCAAGCATTTGAAGCATTTGATATTCTTTCCACTGAGAAATTCCGGTACTCCCTTCCGCCTTTCTGGTACCATGGCTTGAAGCCTTTCCGAGTCCTTTTTCGTAATAGGTAGCTTCCTCCTGCACCCCTTCTAGCGATTCAAATTTCCGACCCCAGTTCTGCAATCAGACCTCTATCTCCTCCCGGGTATTTTGCCGAGACCGCCGCTTTTATCAGATCGAGCAATTCCTTCATCCGGTCTGCGAACTCCTTGATATCTTCGCCGGGCCTCTGCCTGCATGCCAGCATTTCTGTTCGCAATTCACTAAAAGATTTTTTAGGCATGTAAGCTGATTTGATTACTTGCTGCAAAGAATCAAAATCTTTTGGCTCTTGCGAATTTACCAAGTAGTACGTGTCGTCCGATAAGCGATACTTGATACACCTGATAAAGATCTTCTGCTCTTCTTGAGTCAGTCGATCGTGTAGTTCTTTACTACAACTCAGGAAGCGATATACCTCCTTCGAAAGCCTGGATGATCTTTCTCCGGATAGCATGGGCACATACTTGGATACTAGATCCATTACTTTTTCGGGCACGTCTGTCATATTGCCTTGCTGACTGTTCTCCCCGGATATGTTTCTTTCCTGGTGTCGTTCGGTTCCCTCTCCATTGATGCGCTGTAACACGAGAAGTTGTTTGTTGTATGTACCTACGTGTATAACCGTAGTAGCTAAATTAGCTTTGCTCCCAGTGTGTATATTTGGAGTAACTAAATTAGCTTTGCTCCCAGTGTGTGTGTGTTTGGAGTAGCTAAGTTAGCTTTGCTCCCAGTTTGTGTATTTGGAGTAGCTAAATTAGCTTTGCTCCCAGTTTGTGCATTTGGAGTAGCTAAATTAGCTTTACTCCCAGTTTGTGTATTTGTGTTGAGTAGCTGATAAAGATCAACTCCTCAAATGATGTAAGTGTAATTTCCATCAATTTCACAAAAAAATTAAAATCACAAACGCAAAAATTTAAATCACTAAATGCCTGAAACGTAAAAGAATTAAAAAAAAAATCAATATATAAAATAAACAAATTTCCACCTTCTTACAAAAAATTCTTGACAGAAAGTTTGCAACAAAAAAAAAACACACCAGCAAGAAATTCTCAAAGTTCTTACCTAGTTTCACCGGCTGCGCCAATTGTCGTGTCCCAAAAGCAATCGATCGATAATCCAACGATTAATTCTAATGAAACTGCTAGAAAATGACAACACTCGAGTTACTCACGTATAAATCTTTATTTTACTCGACACTGACCTAACTTAATACATAATTAACACAAAGCTAACCCGAACCAAACGGTAACTTGACACCTTAGAGTTACAACACGACTGATCACATAACGGCACTCGCCAGACACCAGTCATTGATCTTTTATGCCCCAATATTCGGAAGTAAACTTTTACTTGCAACGCGGATGTAAACAAACGACAACAATCTTGTCGTTTGTTCTGCCGGTTGCAGCACCTGAGTTGCTTAGTTATAAACAATCGCCTTACATAATAATTACCATGCGAGGTTAATTATTATGGTATTCGTCGATTGCTCCACTAAGCGCTCATCGCAGCCAGCTGGGGCCGGATTCACTAACTCGGAGAGTTGTGGAGTTGTGGAGATGAGAGTTCTTTTGCCAATTAACTCTCCACACGGAATTCTGTAACTTGTGGAATTTGTATTTAGATTTACCACACTCTCTATCCAACTCGGCCAAACTCTCGGCTGTGTTAGTTGTGGAGAAGTAAGAAAATATTTCCCAACTGACAGTATTATCTGCTTTATTGTCCTTTGTGAAGGTACCAAAGCACCTAGGATTTTTAAATTGATTTATGGATTCACTGCATATCCTGGCTATGTTTCCAAAAACAAATTATGGAAATGCTTGCAATACTTACAGAGAAATAAGGATTTTTGTGTCTCAAGGTATTTGGTCAATTTGGTCGTCTTCCAGTATATTAAAGATATGCACGTTAAAGCTTGTATGTAGGATGAAATCGTATCTACATTTTGTTCCCTAATTAGATATGTAATTAGTTTTTGACTCCGGTAAATAGGTTTTGAGATACTGCAAAAGAAGTGATTCAGGCCTTCTTAAGATGAAAAAATGACCGTTTTCTGGCACAAAAACACAACTCATCATGAAGAACTGGTAAGTCGTGGAAATTCACTTTCCATGAGAAAAATGTTCTCACTAGACTACAAAATATAGGAACTGGGGTGTATATGACCCACGTGCAAAAAATCCGTCCTACGGCGGTAAAAAGTCAGTTATGAAGTTAAAATGATCAAAAAAAACTACGCCACTCGATTACCCGTTTCTCCCTCTTTAATTTGATACCAAACATGACGTATTTTGGACAATCCCCAATGGGGGTGGTACGACCCCCCCCCCCCCCCCTCCCCAAAAGCCCCTCCCTCAGAAATTGTTCACCTATATTTTTTTACTCTAGTCTCTAAGTCCGTAGGAAAAAACCGCAATGCTCTACGACCCTCCCACACAGAGTTATCCGTATTTCAATATTTCGATACTTCTCACGTTTTCTTTAACTCCTCAAGTATGTTAGAGAATCTCGAATGGCGAGTTAGGGAGTTTTAAAGGGGGAAAACGAAAATTCCCATCTCCCAAATTCCCAAACTCTCCGAGTTAGTGAATCCGGCCCCCGTTGGGCTAATCAGCAAAACAACCGACAGTTGCAGAACAATACCATGCGAGGTTATTGTTTAGCAATCGCTGATTATTAAGCTGTGATGCCTTTGGCTGCTGGAAGAATCTTCCGTATATTGGGCCATAACACACCTACATAACTCAATTAATTTAAAAACTTGTTATCGATGGCAATTAAGATAAAATACAGATAAGTATTGAAATTATTAATAAATTTTTGCCGTTATACATGTTTTAGTGTGATGTATGAGCGCGTTGTTCAGAGCACAGTTTCTTTATACGTGGTCGAATTTTTGATAAGGCCACTCTTAGTTCCTCTTCAACAGATAAAAGCCTCTCTCGTTTTTTGCTTTTTATTTCATTTAGAGCTGCAAAAACCTAATTCACATAAATAAGAGGTGGAAAAAGGTAATAGCACAGTTAAAGCTTTTTTGACAATTTTGGAGTTTCTTTTGCTACTCCTATCCAAAAGCTGCTTAATTCCTTATCATTTTTAATTCGAAGAGTTCGAGCGTTCTGCATTTTCAAAATTTCTTCTTCTTCTGCTAGTGAAAATTTTGCCGTATCCAAATTGCTGCTAAATGGATCTCGTACCCAATCAAAACTACTAATATCGAGTGATGGAAATTAAAAATCAATTTTCTGATTAAACAAACTTAACGTATCAGCAATAAGCGTTAAAATTTCGGGATTGCAAGAAGTTTTTGATGTGCAGGGAAACATATCGAGGTTTCCTTGTAAGACTCGTTTCCACATATTAAGTTTATCCTTGAACGTACTTAACTTATCAGTAGAACTGAGAATGTTTTCCTGTTCTCCTTGAATGCTGGAATTTAAATAATTAAGGTGCGCAAAAATGTCCGCCAATAAAGCAAGTTTTGAGCACCAAATACCATTACTCAATAAATCACAATATTCGCTACTGTGCATTGTTGAAAAGATCAGAATCTCATTACGCAATTCGTAAAATCGCGAAAGAATCTTTCCTTTCGCGAGCCATCGGACCTCAGTATGGATGAGCAATTTCGAAAACAAACGTATGTTTTTTGGCTTACTCTTGATATAATTTATCATTTTTACTACTTGATCGAGTACTATTTTCAAATCAGCGACAATATATCTCGCTACTAAAGCTTCTCGATGTAAAAAGCAAGGAGTAGTTATAATATTTGGGTTGTGTTCCTTAGCAATTGTTAAAAACCACTTTCCTGAACCAGTCATAGGCGGTGCACCGTCAGTACAAATACTACTGCAAAGCTTCCATGAAATTCCATATTTTTCTAAATAATTATTAATAACATTGAAGATATCTAGACCAGTTGTAGTTTCTGTTAGTTCTTTACAACAAAAAAATTGATTGATTAAATTTCCATTACAAACAAATCGTACAAATGCTAAAAGTTGGGCCTTTCCACTAATATCCGAAATGCAAACATTTCTCCTGATGTAATAAGTTCAATTACCTGTTGCTCAATATCCTCTGACATACTGAAAATTCTCCTACTAATGGTGTTATTCGAAAGTGGTATTTTCCTAATTTCTTTCTCAGCATCCTCTCCTATCATAGGTTTTAACCATTATCTGACAAGCTGGCAAAATAAGGCTCTCAGCTATAAGGTGTGATTTTCTCTTCATTGCAATCATTTCGGCAACAAGATAACTGGCTTTTTGAGCTTTCTCAGATACTTTTACCGATTTCGAAAATGTCGTCGCTTGAATTTTTTTTGAATTTAATAGTCTCTGAAAAAAATCCGCTGTTTTATTAGATAAATTCGGGTTCATTAATTTAAAATGACGTTCTAGTTTATTGGGAACTATTCATTCATTTGCTAGCTTTTCGTCGCACACAACACAAATAGGAATCGGATATGTCTCACTACCGACCCATGAAAATCCCATTTTTAAATAAGATACATTATATTTTCGGCAAACTAATTTAGCTATTTTTGTGAAATTTTCTGTGTCATTTTGAGAGGTACATTTTAAAGTTGTTGGTAATACATCTACCATTACAGAATCACCTGAATTTACTGCAATATTTAATTCCCTTGCTTCTTCGTTTGCTGGTCTTTTTCGAATAATAAACATTTCCATTTTTTTAACGGCTATAATATATTTTTGTATTTAAACTTCAATTGTTTTTTATTTTTATAAATACAATATTATTTATATTAACCAGAAATACTTACCTAATTATAAATCTAACAAATTATGATCTAAAATTCAGTATTGGTAAGACTTTTAAATAATAAACTTTATTATTTTTTATAGTATGTTTAAACTTGAATCACAGACTAATACAGATATCCAGTGCCTATGGGCAAAAGTGATTCTCTGCAATATTCAAGAAGAAGAATGCAAAAAGCAACTAGTGTCGTTTGTCCATAGAAGTATCTGTCTTTTTTGTTACGAAATATTTTTTTTTTTTTAATATCAGCTGTTAGCGCGCGTTGATCATATTCCATATTCTTTCCGTAATTACTTACTCTGCTGCAGGTAGGTATATATAAGACCTTGCTCCTCCAATATAAAATCAACGATGCTTTCACCCAACCTGATGTAATTTACTGGAATTTTTTTCTTTAGAATTGGTATGCATTATGCCCGACAACAGGTGCTTGGACGGCTAATAATTTTTGTAAGCATCGAAGCTAGATTTCTTAGATTGCTTCTTCTTAGAAAATGTTTCGGCACAATTTTTATTCACTTTATTGGTCGACTAGACTTTTTTTCAGCTACAATACTTTCATGTGTGCCGTTGCCGGCCTTCACAAATGCATACAAATTCTAAAGAAAAAATTTCCAGTGAAGTTCTAAGAAAAAATTGAGGTCTTCCCTACTTCAGGTCGAGTCAAAGAATCGTTGATTTTATATTGGAGGAGCAAGGTCTTATACAGGGTGTTTCCCCTTAGGAGGTCCATAGAGCGGGAGGTGATAGTACTCACCTAGACGAACCAAAAATTGTATGGCAGGGGGGGGGGGCAATATCAACCGTTTAGGAGTTACAGGGTGATTCATAAAAAAAGCTAGGTTTCACAAAACACCCTGTATATTAAAAACTACAAGGCGTATGGTCACAGTTAAGGGCTTACTGTATGCAGAACTTCATGGCCTTTCCAACTACAGCTCAACCAGCCCCGTAACCCTCTCCACTCAGAAGTTATGAAGGTCTAAACTAAAAATTTCGGATTTTCTTTCCTTTTTTTTTACTTTGACCTCTATTATTTTTGCAAAATGGCCGTTAACATAACTTTTTTTTATAAAAACTGTAAACTGCAGACTCTCCTCTTTAAGTTGACCTATTACATGCTATGTGTTAACTGTAGCCGTTAAACAGTTATTAACTCATAACCTATTCAGGTCACAACGAAAAAAGACGATATTTTTTAAAATTACGTGCTAAGGGAACAAATTATCGTTGAGAATAGGTTTGAAAATAGGTTTGAGAATAGGTTTAGAGCTAATAACTCTTAAAGGGCTTCAGATAGCACATTAGGTGTAATAGGTCAACTTAAAGAGGAGAGTCTGCAGTTTACAGTTTTTATAAAAAAAAGTTATGTTAACGACCATTTTGCAAAAATAATAGAGGTCAAAGTAAAAAAAAAGGAAAGAAAATCCGAAATTTTTAGTTTAGACCTTCATAACTTCTGAGGGGAGAGGGGTATGGGACTAATTGAGCTGTCGTTGGAAAGGCCATGAAGTTTTACATACAGTGAGCCCTTAACTGTGACCATACGCCCTGTAGTTTTAATATACAGGGTGTTTTGTGAAAACCTAGCTTTTTTTATGAATCACCCTGTAACTCCTAAACGGTTGATATTGCCCCCCCCCCCCCCCTGCCATACAATTTTTGGTTCGTCTAGGTGAGTACTATCACCTCCCGCTCTATGGACCTCCTAAGGGGAAACACCCTGTATACGTGCAGGCAGAGTAGGTAATTACGGAAGGAATATGGAATATGATCAACGCGCGCTAACAGCTGAAATCCCTTAACATGTATTTTGTTCTTGTATTTTAGAACACTTTTTAAATAATTTTTTTTTTAATTTAAAAAATTGAAGAAAAAAATTTACTGAGTATTATTAGCACGTAATTTCACAATTCTATATTCGTAAAATACATACAGACAAAATAAAACTAAATTAAAATAAGAAAATAGAAAAAAAATTAATTTTTTAGAAAGTCATAGGCAACTGATGCTCGAATTTAACTATTCTTCCATTCCTTAATTAAATTTGAAAATCAAAACTTTAACGGAAACTATAATTTTCTTAGTAATTATCACGATTAATGAAAAATACTTTTTTTTATAATTTTGCGACACAGTTCCCGTCCGCGACACACCTATTGGGAAACATTGCACGGATGAAAAATTTCTTTAAGCGCTTCATGATCCGTATATTGTAAAGGGATGGCCATAAAAATATTTACGAAATTTTTTTATGGCAAATATGATTGCCAACGCTTCTCTATGTAGTTGCGAATAGTTCTTCTCAGCAGGAGATAATGAACTTGATGCGAAAAGAACAGATTTCTCTACCCCGTTTATTATATGAGATAGTACAGCTCCCACACCATAAGCTCTAGAATCTGCAGCAATAATAATTTCTTTATTTGGGTCGTACATCTCTAAAACATTGTGATTCAGTAAGATACTTTTACTACGCTCAAAAGTTTCCTGACATTTTTTTAACCAACGAAATGGAATATCCTTTTGTAACAGGCTATACAACTCTTTTAGTTCCGTAGCCAAATCTAGCATAAATCACCTATAGTAATTTAACAGCCCTAAGTACGACTGTAATTCTTTGATATATTTTGGGGATGGAGAATCTACAATAGCCCTTACCTTTTCTTGGTTTGGACTAATTTCATTGAATTTTAAAATATGACCCAAATATTCTACACTTGTACAAAGAAATTGATATTTACTCAAATTAATTTTAATTTTATGCTGTTCTAAACGTTGTAAAACAGCCATTAATTTATTTTGACACTCCTCTTCTGTTGCACCACCTAGCAAAACATCATCCAGATAACAAAAGACCTTTTCTAAATTGACAAGTATTTGATCCATTACAGCTTGAAATATACTAGGAGCATTTTTGACTCCAAATGGTAAACGATTATATTGGAACAATCCGTTGTGCCTGTTATTAGTAAGGTATTCTTTACTAGCATCAGAAACAACTAATTGCTGATAAGCTCCTGATAAATCAATAACACAGAAAAAGCGACAATTTGAAAGATTCGCGAAAATTTCCTTTATGTTTGGTAGGGGATAATACTCGGTTTGCATAAAACGATTTATGGTAACCTTACAATCAATACAAATTCTTATATCCCCGCTATGTTTAGAAACTACAACAATAGGACTAGGCCACTTACTATATTTCACTGGTTTGAGTACATTTTCTATTACTAGTCGCTCTAATTCTATTGAAACTTTTTCTTTTAATCGCACTGGCACATCATAAGCTTTGTGGAAAATAGGTGGACATTGTTCTATTATCAATTACGCACTATAATTATCAATCATAAGGTTAGGGTTTTCTGATACCATATTTGGAAATTTTGCTTTTATTTCCGCTAAAATTTTGTTTGCATTAACTGTAGAAACAATTTTACCTGACTCTTTTCTTTACCAATATTTCCTACCAGTATATTTTTCCAATTTGGTTGGCATTTATTTAACCAATTTCTTCCGAATAATGCCTTAAAATATTCGCTTGTTTTCACTACAAATAAGACCAAGTGTGACAGCTGCTTCCAAAACACACTTCAACTTTTATTCTTCCTGCTAAAACCAGTTTTTGCCCTGTAATTGTAACAAATTGTGTAGTATTCTCAAATTCTAATTTAACACTACTTAGCTTTGATAAATATTCCTGATGAGATATTAAAGATGATGGTGATCCAGTATCGATTTCCATTTTAATAGGTACGTTTTCGATCATAACCTCAATGTCAGCTGAAGATTGGCAGATGTTATTCACTTTTGAAATGTGATTAATTTCCCTCGCAGACGATCTGTGACTAATTTTACTCCCCCGGCACATTTTCGATGTGTGACCTGGTCTATCACAATTATAATAGATCCATAAAGCAGCTATACATGTCCCTGGATCGTGATTTTTTCTACAGCGCGCGGTAGCAGTTTCAACTAGATGACTGTTTAGGTACTGACTGATGACTACTGTGCTGATGGTACTGATTTGATTTGCTTTCAGCAGGATAATGGCTTGATTTATTATACGAAAATTGCATTTTTCTTGTGCTAAATTGATTATTATTGTTGGGTGCTTGGAATTTTTTTTTGTATTACGTTCAGCATGTACTTTGTAGACTTTAGCTGTTGCCGCTTGAGATATTTTGTGACGTTCACGTTGTGACATTTCTAACGTGATTGCTAACTCGTTAGCCTTATCGAATGATAGCTATTCCTCACTTAGTAGTCTTTGTTGTATTTTTGGATCTCGGATGCCGACAATGAATTTATCTAGAAGGGCGTCTTCCAAAGCTAACTTCTTTAATTTTCCGCTTTCGTTTGTTGCATCCGGTATAAAATTACCAAATTTGCAAGTTTCGGCTAAGCTTCTTAGACGGACAATAAATTCGCTTAAAGGTTCCCTATGTTTTGGTTAGACTTTAAAAGATTTAGATTTTAGAACTTTATATACTTCTCAACCAATACACGTGATAAAATAAAATTTTTTAAGTCCTCAGGAACTATATTAACAATGAAGAACAGCTCTAAGCTGTCTTTACATGACAAAAAATCTTCTCCCGGCACATATGCATCAATTGATCCAAATTGATCAATTAGTTGAAAATTTTCCAATTTAGCTTCTTCGTTATCCTCACTGCCACCCATGTTTTAATTTCTCTTTCTTGTAGACAATAATATATTACTAATTACCTCTTTTCACAAGGCACGTGTGTGTGATTTAGGTTAACTAAACTTGATCCTCTCCTCGTCGCCAATGTATGGTATGTCTCCAACCCTTGCTTCTACGTATCGTCTCAAATAAAAGATTACTTCTTCTAGTCCAGTAATTAATATCTTTATTTCTAATCCTTAACCTAAGTATATAAAGCCTTAAGAGAAACCTTTGCTATGTGTCGGCTCCATGCCTAAGAGGAAGTGAGTCGCCATTCGCAAACGTCATCGCAGACATTACAATTATGTGCATTAAGATACGTCCCCATGAGCTCACTTAGTATTCCATCTGAAGATTTAGATGGCGTTTAGTGACATAACAGTGGCCTCACAATAACTCCGTTGGACTTAGGCGCTGAAGACGAAACCGTTTTGAGCACTTCCAATAATTTTGGATGTTGTCCTTTTGCTTGAGGTGGTGCTGGGATAGCAGCCATTGTAGCGCCTGACGTTCCAGGCATTTCTCAGATAGCATCCGCTGCCCTCGTTACCATCTTCTCCAAGGAACTTTGATCAGCCTTCTTTTCTGTGGCCTCTTGACTAGGGTCCTTAATAGCCTTTTCGGTGGGGTCTTAGAGGCTAGTTTTTGAAGAAGAAGACGCATTTCTGCTCTTCTTTCTCCTTCCTTTTGACTTGAGGGGATCATCTGTCCCCCCAGAATCACTGCTTCTCGTACTCATTTGGAGTACGGCAGAGCAGTATACACTTCTGTACTTTCAAAAAGTAATTATTTTTTAATTATGGCTTTTATTTTTAAATTCCTATTTGTATTGTTCCGAAATGTTTTTATTTGTAACCAAACACTATGCAAAATTTAAACCGTTGCCATGTTGTCATGGCAACCACAAAAATTATTTTAAAATTCCAAAACTGTTACTAAATTTGTATATTATTTCACTCAAACTCAATGATTTGACGAGCGAGCGTCACTATCTTGCTCACTCACACTTCATGTAATGACTCTCCGTCTCACTCAAACTAGAAGCTTAAAGTTATGGTCTTACGGCAAGCTTTGAGTACACTAGAATCATTTTTAGTAGGTGAAAAGAAATTTTTCGAAACTGGTTTCTTGAAGAAAAATGTTTTTTTGCCGTAATCTAAGAAATATTGTAGCAAGTGTTAAACCATTTTAGAATCCTTATTAAATGCGTCAACTTTTAAAGTTACCTGCCAAACTGACGTAGTACATTTTTTTTTCATTACAGTCACTTAAAGTTGGGTGAAATATGAATTTTCTATTCTTGGTTAGGCAAAATGGGACATTTTCTTCCAAGCTGCAACAGTAGGCTTAGAATTTAAACAGCAGGTTACATAAGCACTATTCGGGATTACATAAGAAAAATAAAATTGAAAAAAAGCAAAGATTTGTAGCAACAGGAGCTAAAAAACCCTCACAAGGTGTACATTTTCTCGAAAACAAAAGAAATGTCTATAATTTGAAAAATACATGACTTAGATTTTTTTTATATTTTTCTGGTAACTGTTATGATTTGGTCTATCACCCGATTCCAGCTTGACGTGGACTTACGGGACAGCCTGTATATACAAGTGAGTGCAGTCTCTAAGGTCAACATTTAGTTTGGAGTTTGATGCGGTAACAGTAACATTTTCTTTAAAAAGAATCGAAGGAGCTTTTCTATGGTATCATACTGTTGGAAGCCCCATACCTGAGCCTGAGCTGATCGTTGCACGGCGTAAAATAATTTAAGCTTATTATTATGTTTCCAAGTCAAGTTAATGCTAATTTTTGAAGATTCGAGACGATGGTTGAAATCTGCTGTTAGGCAAAGCCTAGGAGTCAGAATAATATCTAAATAAGTATATTCTTTAACTACTTCTAGCACTATATCGTCATAAGTCCAGTTTTCATGTCTTGTTCTTGCACCTCCCCCACGCTGAAAAACCATAACTTTAGATTTCTCCAATTTCACAACTAGATTCCATAACTTGCAATATTCTTTAACCTTATTAATCATTATTTTGAGCTTAGCGGGGTTGTCCGCAAGAACAACAATGTCATCTGCATACATAATAAATAATAATAATTTAAATTTCGTCAATTACAATTCCGGTTTCCAGAGAATCATTAAGATCGTTTATGAAAAGTGCAAACAAGAAAGGACTCAGAATGCAACCTTATTTGACGCGAGAGTTTGTAGGGAGGCTTTCAGAGAGGACATCCCCATTCCAGACTCGAGATTCCATACTTTCATAAAGGCTTTGGACTATGCGTATAAATTTTGTAGACAGTCCAAGCTGAGATAGTTTAAAGAAAAGATAGTGTCGATCAATAGTATCAAAGGCCGCCCGGAAATCAACGAAGAAAGCATAAACTTTCTTTTTATTTATTGACTGACACAGCTTGACAATACTTAAAAGAGAGAAGATGTTGTCAATCGTGGAGTAACCAGGTCAGAAACCAGCCTGGCTTTCCGAAAGAATTTTACGCGATCTTTCCCAAAACAAGGCTGTGTTATATAACAAATTAGTAAAAATTTTGAGAACAGCATCCATAAAGAAGAGTCCTCTATAAATCTCAACACGATTAATGCCCCCCTTTTTATATATAGGAAAGATCACTGATTTTGAGAATGACTCTGGTATTTCAGCGGTGCTATAAATTCGATTGTAGCAGTGTAAGAGTCCACTTAGGAAATTATCTGGTGCATTTTTATAAAACTCGTAAGGTACCCTATCAATACCAGGGGCCTTGTTATCTTTTAATTTGGTAAGAATATCTCGAAGCTCGTAAAGTTCCAAATCACGGTCCAAGTCAAGGTCTTCTACAAAGGCGAGCAGCATAAAGAATAGAATACATTAAAGTAATCCCTAAAGGAGCTGATAGTTATCATACCACTTATGTTTAACCCTTTCGGACACATCTCCTTCGCCAGCCTCCACCAGGATTTACTATCACTAACCGAATTTAGTTCTAAGGCAATACTGTTGGATTACATTTCTTTTTTGGACTTACATACTTCTTTGCAGTATTTATTGTACCTAACGTAATTTTTCCTAGCGAGCTCTGTTCCGTTTTTCCTAAAAAACCTTAACCATCTAAACGGAATGTCCTGGGCGCGCAAACATGTGCTATCAAACCATTTTTGTTTATAATTACGTCTCCCGGGACTTGCGCAGAGTGCCGAACGTTTAATAATTCTAACTAAATCCTCAATGGAGACGGTAAAATTGCATGAGTCACATAAATCAGTAACTGAAGGCTCCAATTAAGCTTAGGCAACAAGGCTATTGTTTTGGCGTCAGAAGCTGATGACATATTTTTTAAAACCCAAGACAAACGTAAGGGGAGATGATCCGAAAAAAGCTGAAGTGGCTTTGTATAGTTCCCCAAATGTTCGCATTACTCTCAAGGAATATTCACTCGTCGACTCCTTTGGCCTTTGTCTTATTCTTTTGAGATCTGCACGAGCTGCAGACCGCGATAGTTTATAGCGTTTTAGTAGGCAGGCTTTTAATTCCGACCAATTGTTAGATCCACCATATTCTATGATGTCATAAGCTGCACCAGATACTTTCGTTTTCAATACGTTGAAGAAAAGCGTTTTGTCACGGTCTTCTTTGGCCGTGGCAAAGAGACCGTCGCAACACGAAATGAAACGATTTAGGTCGCTTTTATCTCCACTGAATGTGGGAATTAATTCCCTAGCATCGGCTATTAATATACGAAGTTGTACTGCTTCGTTGGCAGGATTACTTGGAGGTGGAGTTGGCATTGTTGGGCTTCGTGTGTCTGTCGAAGAAATCAAAAGAGCTCCACTTCTTAGAAGAATTTTGAATGAGTTGGTGTGCCTTTCGTATACACCTACTAAAACTTTCTAATCGCGTTTCTGCGGGAGGGAAGAAGTATACGTAGTATAAGGTTCTACGCAACACACAAATCTATGAGGACAAGATTCTTCGACTTTACTACTTGAGTAGAAGATATAACGAACCGCTTTGATTTGCGCTGTGAAAGCCTATACAAATTATTCTTTGATTCCGATCTATGTCATCACCTCTGGTCTACTCAGGCGCGCTAATTTGCATAAAGAAGGGTGGAGAAACAAATCATTGGCTAAAGTAAATTTGGTTCAGTTTTAATATTCTTGGTTCATGAATTATTTTTTTACCGTTGTCTTCGCTTTTGTACTGCAGAGATCGCCACTTATTTAGTGAAATGTGCTAAGTCTTGGGAAATTGCATTTAACACGCTGGATGGTGCACATTAACCGTGTAAAGCACAGCTATAATTAAGCTGCCGTTTGAAGGATACCTTATTCTATGATGGGAATGAATGACTCAATATTACAATAGAGAAATATGATACAACCATCCTTATGTTAAATAATTCAATATACCGGCGTTCGGAGATGGTTCTCAGTGGTAAATTTATTAATTTCTAAGGAGCCCCTCTCTCTCCACTTATTACGATTGAAGAATTCTTTGTAAAGTTTTTACTGATTTCGGAAAAGAGTATAGGCACCAATAATGTTTAGCTATGTACGTCACTCGACTCGATATTGGAAATATTGTAGTGAGGGAAAAAATGAGTTGTTCAATCGTAATAACTCTGTTGAATTATGAGGGTTTTTCTTTCACCAAGAAAGTGCGCTTTGAATTAGGGAAAAGCGCAAATTTGCCATTCATGTGGACGAGGATCATTCATTATGCTCTTAATATTGTGAGCTGAGTTTTTAGAGAAAAAAAAATTGTGTAGATAAATCTTAGGTGGACAATTGAATTGAAATTATTTTTGTTTTTGTTGTGCTTTTTTTTTTCTTCTCCAGCTCAAAGATAAACTTTTTAAATGATTTTTGTGTAAGTTAAAAAAAAAAAATTTGTGAAATTAATATTTCAAAAATTCTAGCACCTTTGTTGTATTCTTTATTCATTTATAATAGATATATGGATAATAATGTAAAGATATGTATATATATATATGTAGATATAAAGATAATTGTCTTTTCCTTACTTGGTAAGTTGGGCTAAGCGTTGCCTCAAAATAACGTATGTGGTGAAGTCTGATGTTTCTTCGTCTTTTTCATCGGTCGCTACATTTTTCTGATTTCCTCCTTGAGTAGTCAAACTTCTAATTCAATCTGGGGGTCCATTTCTTGATATGGTCTTTTTAGTATTTGGGAGTCTTCTTGATCTGTTCGTATTATTTCACTGTTTGGCTTCTTTGTTACACAGGAGCCATAAACCTTTGTTATTATTTATTTATTTATCTATATATTATTTATTTATCTATTTATTATTTATTTATTTATTATATTTTATTTATTATTTGTTTATATATTATTTATTTATTTATCTATTTATTATTTATTTATTTATTATTTATTTATTTATTATATATTTATTTATCTATTTATTATTTATTTAATTATTATTTATTTATTTATTATATATTTATTTATCTATTTATTATTTATTTAATTATCTATTTATTATTTATTTATCCTACGGCTGCCACCAGTTGTTTTGTTTGGGGTGTTTCTACCCAACGGGAAACTAGGAGTGCTTGCTATCCCAGCGAAGATCACTAGTACCCTTCGTGCTATTTGGTTAGGATTTTACAATAAACAAAAACTATTCAAACGTTAGTTTAGTTTTTTTTCATTTAATGTTAAGTTTTTTTTCATAAAGCACAAAGTCTGATCAAACGTTCATTTAATTTTAAAAATATTTAAAGTAAAGTTTTTTTACACATAGCACAAAGACTGATCAAACGTTGATATAATTTTAAAAATATTTAAAGTAAAAAATTTTTTACACAAAGCACAAAGACTGATCCAACGTTGATTTAATTTTAAAAATATTTAAAATAACGTTTTTTTACACAAAGTACAAAGGCTGATCAAACGTTGGTTTAATTTTAAAAATATTTAAAGTAAAGTTTTTTACACAGAGCACAAAGGCTAATCAAACGTTAATACAAAGAAAGAACTAAGACTGATCAAACATAAATGATGTTTTCTTTTTTATCGATAAAACTTTCAGATTTCTATGATTACTGCCCCCGTTTTAGGTTCACCCTGGTGTTTTTATCAATTTCCAAATTTTTGTTAATTAGTGACCCGTATGTTGATTGATGGAAAGTTTTCGTATAATGTTAAGGAGGGGTAGCATGGGAAAACGTATCGAAAGTTTTTCATAATAAGACATTAACGAAATGCGCCAGTGATTATGTACATAAACAAGCGCCGTTCATTGGCTGGAAATCGTCCTTAATTCACGGCGAGGGGAAATGAAATGACTTTCTTTAACTCGTAGATATGTATCGTCAGTGAATTAGCTAATTAGCTGAAGCTCTTCAATGTGAAACCTATTTGAAGGGGAAACACGGCATTTCATTTAGTGAGGCACTGAATTGGCATAGGTACATACCTATATGGTTGACCGTCTGCATTGTAGGCAAGATAGGGGAAAATATGACAGATCCATATGTACATGCACTTTTACGAATGGGTACATAAATATTGGGGTAGATCATGGTTTGGAAGTGGCTCGTGTTTCGTCCACTTGAATGCGAGTTGAAGGCCAAAGAAAAATTGTGTTTTTGTCATGAGAAATGCGTTTGAGGCAAAAATTATCGTTTAGTTACATGTTGATTCGATTGATTTGCCGGAAAATTTGTATTGGGTTTCTTGCTATTTCCTTTGGGAAAAATATTTTGAAATTTGTGCCTGGTCAAGTAAAATATGTATTGGGTTTCTTGCTATTTCCTTTGGGAAAAATATTTTGAAATTTGTACCTGGTCAAGTATTTGTTAAAAGAAATATTAGTTGTTTTACGGAACGCATTTCTCATACCATTAAAACCATCGTAAATTTACGGCCCATGTGGAATGTTCCTCAGCATATGAAATTTCCGTTAACACATGAATTCGCTTTCAGTGATATTTAAAAGGCCGAAATCGTATTAGATTTTTATCCAAGATTAATGTACTTATTGCCAGGGCTTGGAATAGAGAGATCTTTAAGGCACTAATAGGCAATGAGCCTGCTGTAGGCTCATGACAGAAGTAGCTTCGTCGCATTGCTATTGCAATTAGTGTCCGAAAACAGCTTTCATCACCATCTTGCTTCCAGATTTATTTTTCCATTTGTAAACGATATCCCGACAGCGTACGTACTTCTAAAAACAGCAACGTCAGATGGTTGAAGTATATGTGTTGCGTTTGGGTAGAGTGCGAAGTGCAAATTTTATTGTCCACGCATACCATAGCAATCTCAAGCGTTAAATGACTCTTATGGCCGACCACCAAAAGTAAGTGTTAATTTTATGTTTTACTTCCGTAGCCAGGGTAAAAAAACATTCGCCAGATACTCAAACTTTTTAGACAAATAGCTTTAGAATCCTACACCTCTCAAATAACGATCTAATGCGATAGAACGACTACACATATGTTTTAATAATATTTAATAATATTTAACACACTAACTTTACTAATGAAGATGATACCCGATTGAGCATCATACATGTACTCACAAGCAACAGAATGAGATTTGGAAGTCGTGCACCATGAGCTCATCTTGCATAGTATCATATATGTTCTAAACAAAGAATATAGTATGTGTTTTAGCCTCCTGCACCTCTAGCAATACCTATTGCGAAAAATGAATAAAAATTAAGTTTCGCAACTTAATCC
The DNA here is from genome assembly GCA_963930735.1 of Dioctria linearis. Classification (NCBI taxonomy): domain Eukaryota; kingdom Metazoa; phylum Arthropoda; class Insecta; order Diptera; family Asilidae; genus Dioctria; species Dioctria linearis. The sequence goes on along the minus strand of OZ005743.1, from coordinate 54,266,579 downwards.
GAAGGGGAGGGAAAATGTGCTCAAAATATCAGAAAAAAATCTCAAAAAAATTAGCAAAAAAGAATTTTGCAAATCGGATAATATTTAGCCTGAGATATGACGTGGGGGTGGATTTGTATTTCGATTTCGCTTGGCCATCTGGAGCTACGACTTGCAAACATTGTGAATTTGAACGAAATCGGTGATGACGAGTAGGGACCCTCACCTTCTTAAGGCACTTTCACATCAAAAACATGAACAGAAAAATGTAAACCGAAAAACTCAATTTATTCCACTTTAAAACAAGATTTTTGTTCTAATGATTAATAAAATCCAGAAAATAGGATAAACTAAGAATTTTACTGAGAAAATAGTTATATTTATTTCAGATTTTTAAGAAAAACACAACTTTTATGTTATATAGGCCGAAAAACTTTTTCGGCGGAAAAATTCGTCCGATAAATCATAAAAGTTGTGTTTTCTTAAAAATTCTTAGATAAATATAATATTTTATTAGTAAAATTATTAGTTTATCCTATTTCCCATGATTTTATTAATCATTGGAGCATAAATCTTGTTTTAAATTGGAATAAATTGAGTTTTTCGGTTTACATTTTGCCGATTCTTGTGTTTGATGTGAAAATGCCTTAACGGTGATATACAGAAACACAATATTTTTTGGGCCACATGAAATAGCAAATCCCTCAGTCCATTTTTATAAGTCAGTGGGCAGTAGTGATGGTAAAAGTTTTGGTAAAAATAATTTCGCTAAAAAAATCCGAAAATTACAGTAAAGTGCAAAAAATAATAGATAAAGGCCTCAGAAGGGGATTTCGCTAACAGAAACAAAAAAAATCATTCCAAGAGTCAGGATTGGAGGAATATCGTGGGAGTAATTAGGAGGAAGAAAAAATCATCCGAGCATATTGGCTTGGGTAGCAGATAAGCATCAGAGGCGATACCACAGGTACCATAGGCTTTTTAAGTTATGTTAAATTGTTCAGGCAGAAAGAAGCCCGAACTTACGTACACGAAAAAAGGAGCAATATGATATCCGGAACTTGCGAATTTCTGAAGGAGACCGTATACAACTCGTACCACCATCAATTTGCAACTTTTCTTTCTTTATTTATATCCTTTTCCGCATACTTCGGGCCAGCTAATAGGCTCATATCATTGATCCACCAAACCAGTATTATACGGAATCTCCTGGCTGCAGCATAGACTTTTCCTTTGAATTTTCTGAAATGAAAAGGGGACCCTTTGCAGCATTATTTCAAGATGATAAATATACGAGGACAATACGACACACGTATAACCGAAACCAATAATCCCCATGCCAGTTTTATTTAGGCTACTTGCAATTACAATGTAAAAATCAAATCAGCGAACGAATATTTTGGAAGAGACCCGAGACACTCTTAGAGAGTCCTAAATCATTATGGGAACTTTGATAAACGGCCGTGGTAAGTGTAATTTCTGAATATTGTTATAATATGTTTATAAGAGACGTTAATTATTATGAAAATAAGCATATCAAAGTCAAATCCAAATGTATTATATAATTGGAATTTAGTTGATACTAGATAAAGTACACATATACACAAGTAATTCACATTATTAGGAAAATAAGCATATTAAAGTCAAATTAAAATATTATATAATTGGAATTTAGTAGATATTAGATATAATACACATATATACAAATAATTCACAGTATCAGGAATAACACTTAAGAGAGATTGAAGTAGTATATATTATGGTGCAGAAAATCCCGGCCAGATTTTTCCGGGTTTTGTTTCTTTAATTTTACTTACAGAGCATGGTTACTTTCCAGGAGGCCTTCGTGGAGGAATCTATTTAATTCGCCATAATCATGTGATGGATACTAAAACGTAACTAAAAGCAATCCTGTCTGGGATTTTCTTCAAATTTCGTTTATTTGTAATAATAGATTTTTGTTTGCCTCATTGGCCTGAACGGATTTGGTTTGTTGGTAGGAATAGATTTTTCCCTGGCCTCATTGGCCTGAATTAATTTTGTAGTAATAAATCTTTTTGCCTCAGTGGCTATAAGCTGAAATTGTAAGCTAGGATAGTTTTTGTACGAACCAGTATGCTACTGAGGTGCACGCAAGTGTAAAAAATTATGTGCTCATCAGAATACAATCATTCTGAGTACTTATGGATAGTGGTTCAGGTAAAATAAATTGTATATTCGTACGTCAAATAATGGAACGATAGATCTTTTTCTTTCTTCCTCTCACTCTCATGGAGCCCATCATCAGAATGAAGGTTGATTAGGTCCGCTCTTCCGCTTCTTTCAGGTCAGTACAGGGACACTGAAAACAAATTGCTGCCCTCAGTGTCATATAGGCGGTCGGGGCAATGGCAGTGAAGGCAGAACATCTGCGCCTTCAAATAAGTAATTGGTGAGTAGTGTAAAGGTCCCTTCAGGACTGGAACTGGATGTGTCTGACGGCCTTGTTTTGAGTCAGGCACGAAGTTTTTTTGTATATGGCTCGTGGCACAGCAGCAGGTTTTCGTGGAACCTTCCCACACTCTCCGCCAATAGTCGAGGCGAGCTAGCGTGCCGCCCTGCTGTCCACCGAGTGATCTGTCAGCTCCTGCTGACAGCCTGGACTTCACGTCCAAGTCAATCACGACTTTTTCCTGAGAACTGGGATTACTTTGTGGATATGGACATTTGGCTGTCAGCTAAGTTGTCTGACTCGGTAATCTCACAATCAGTGAGTTAGTGAGTTAGAGTTTTTAAAGTCTTTGAAATTTTGTTGTGATTAAAGTAAAGTTTGGTGATTTTCTATTTCGAGTAAAGTAAAAGTTTTTGATATCATTTTTATCTGCCGTTCAAGTCTGAACAGTTGTCGAATCTATTTGAATTTTGAAATTTTGAAATGTTGAGATCTTTCCCGGTGGCCTGCTGCTATACGGAAATGGTAGGAGGCCTCACGAACGAATTTTTCGTTGATGTTCTCACACAGGCGTGTCTTTGTTGGCCAACTGGCTGGACAGAGTCATAGGTCTGTGAAAAATTCTCTGTAATGGACTGTAGTAGAATGTTTGTAGAGGGATGCCGGTTTTGATTGAAAATTCAGTGTATAGTTTAAACTTAAAAAAATATATTTAATAATTTGTGCTATTTCAGGTTCTTATATCTAATATCACACTTCAATTAATAATTCAGACTTAATACTAAGTTAAAATTTAATAAAAAACAACAATTCAATAAAACTTCATTTAAAATTCAATACTAGTTCATTTTGTTCCAGCTTTGTGGACTGTTATGTGCCTTTCTCCTTATTCCTGAAACGAAGAAGAAGAGTAAGATGAGTGAGTGGGCACGAGACAGTTGTTGTGGTATGAAATAATTAAAACTTGTGCTTACCACTAACAAGAACGTTATTTTACAAACTACAATAATTATCTTTAAATGATTTTAAATACCAGTTCACTTTATAATAATTTATTTCATTGTGCTGATGTACACATCGTGTGACCAACGCCATGACTCGCTTTCAACTGTCTCCTTATTGGCCGTTCCTTCCGATACAGGTGTAATTTGTATATATAGTTATATATTATATAGGTATATATAGTTCAAATTATGCGAGCGCACGGAGTTTTGAATTTTTTAAAACGAGTCACTACATGGCCCTCATCCGAGAAAAACGGTGGATTTAAAAAAAAATATATTTACATACTTTCGATTATTTTTTTTTCTTTTTTAATTCAATTTGTTATATTATACTAATCAGATACTAAAAACAAAATGCTATTTTTAATACGTAGGTACTAAAAATGCTAATTCTTGCATTTTTCTTTACTTTACTTTTATTTTCGTTCAGGGAATAGTTCTTTTAATCAATACCATATCGCTGACGTCGTATGCAGGTTTGAGTCGGTCTATTGATATGCTTTAGTCCTTACCATTAATATGCAATTCGAAATGTTTTCGCAGTCGTTTAACAATTTTGAACGGACCTTCGTATGGTTGCTCTAATCCTATTTTTACTCTGTCTACTCTCACAAACGCATTATCACATTTGTAAATATCGCGAGGCACATAAGTTCGCGAATTTGGCTGGGCACGAGGAATTTTGAACGTAACATGACGCATTTTATTTCGCAAATCTTGAACTAAATTTGATGAATCTTCTGTATTGGTATTTTCTGATTGCACGAACAACTCGCCTGGGACTTTTAAAGCCTGGCCGTAAACTAGGTAAGCTGATAACGCACTAAGGTCTTTCTTTACTGACGTTCTCATTCCTAGCAGCACTCTTGGAAGTTCTTCGCTCCAGGTTTTAGCATTACCTCTGGCTTTCAGAGAATTTTTAAGTTGGCGATGTACTCTTTCCATCATTCCGTTGCTCTGGGGATTATAACTAGTTGTACGGATACTATGACTTCCCAGCAGCTTGGTTAATTCTGAGAACAACTTTGACTCAAATTGTACTCCTTGGTCCGTAGTAATTTCTAATGGACACCCGAACCTAGAACTTCGCAACTTCTTCCGCTGTACTTGAGGATAGGCTTCCGGCCATCGCGTAAACCGGTCTATTATTGTGAGGATGTATTGTTTTCCTTTGGATGGCGGTAGTGGACCTACCAAATCCATGTGGATATGCTCGGGTCGACCTCTAGGAACATTGAATTTCTCAATCGGGGATTTTATGTGCTGCTGTATTTTCGATTTCTGGCAGGGTATACAGCTCTTAGCCCAAGCACCGGTGTCGACATTCATACCTGGCCAAAAATACTTTGAAGCGCATAGCTTTCGGCTGTCACGTATTCCGGGATGAGAAATAACGAGCAATTTTCCAAACGCCTCTCTTCTGTCGTGACCCAATATTCAATTGGTGAAATTGTGACATCACGACTCGAGCTAGCAGCAGGTGTACAGGTAATTAAATGATTTGCAATAACTAAGCATTTTACTTCGCACAGTGAAATGCCTGGCGATTGCGAATTGTTTACTTGAAAACTGTCACATCCACTTCTGTATGTAACTGGGCATTGAGTCATGGTTAAGTAATTCACTTCGTATAGTGAAATACTCAGCTGGGCTCACTTTTTGTTTACATGCAGTATTGGAGGCTCCCGCTGTCGGCAGTGATTAACGTAATACTTTGTAATTATGATTGCAAGGTATTGCGCTGGTCACTGGGTCAAAGTCGCTTCCACCTGGTTGAATTGAGGTGAGCACGGTCGTTTCGATAGATCGGGTTGCGTAGTTAAAATTTGGTTTTATTAAAGATAGCGGTTCGGTATCAGTTTAGTTTGTTGTAATCCGAGAGTATAATCAGAAGTATCGATCACGGGTGATACTCCATTTAATTTATATCGTATTAGAATTTAACTTAATTAAAGAAATAAAGTTTGTTTTACAATTGAATTACGCGAGTGTTTTTACTGGATTGCTTTGGAACACGACAAATTGGCGCAGCCGGATAAAGAGTAGGTAAGTGTTATTTTTTTTTCTTCAGTGAAATAATTTATTTTTCTTTTCATTTTTATTTTTTTTATTTTTGGGAGTAAAGTTTATTAGCTGCTCCATATTTTTGTGAATAGTGGGAGTTATGCTTTTTTAGCTACTCCATTTTTTTTTTTATTTTATGGGAGTTAATGCTTTTTAGCTGCTCCATTTTTGTGAAGTGTGGGAGTAAAGCTTTTTTCAGCTGCTCCATTTTTGTGAAGTGTGGGAGTAAAGCTTTTTTTAGCTGCTCCATTTTTGTGAAGTGTGGGAGTAAAGCTTTTTTTTAGCCGCTCCATTTTTGTGAAGTGTGGGAATTAACGCTTTTTTAGCTGCTCCAGTCTTAAGCTAATTTTCTTTTCAGGTTAGAGTTATGGGAGAAAAACAAAAAAGGGGGAATAAATTATAGTGATTGTGGTATAGCATAAGATTGTTGTTGTGTGAGATTGTTTTTGGTTAGGTGGTCTGAGGTTTAGTTAATACATAGTGTGATAGTGTGGTGTGTAAATGGAGTAGTCATTGGGAAGTTTTCAAATGCTAGGTGAAAAATTTTAGGTGGTAGTACAATTGCAGGTATTCGGGCGCTAAGAGTCGTTAAACGTATAAGAGGGTTAGAAAATATTGAATATTAGGAAAGATCATTGGTGATAACGTCTACCTTTGAAGTTATTGGTAGAATTGAACAAAAAGCAGACCCTAGCAAAGACGAATGAAGGACAAGTGCCGAAAAATAACACGAGAAACCCAGAGAAACTAGCAAGGAAAACCATGGCCGATGTTTATGATAAAGTCATGGAGTTGGTGTCCAGATATATACCAACGCTTTCCGGAGAAACTTTCCGCCAAAACTGTCAAAGGAAGTTCACCGTTTCTTGAACTGCTGCAAAGATCTTTACGATCGTTTAAAGGCCGAGGAACAGCCAATCTTCATGAAATGTGTAAGATATCGGTTGTTAGCTGACGCATATTATCTAGTAAGTTCAGAGGAGCCGAAGGATTTTAAGGCGTTACAGCAGACAATTCAAACTGCCTATATGCCAAAAAAAATCGTACTGTGAGCTGCGAGCTGAAATGATAGCATGCGTACAAAGGCCCGGTGACGGCATAAAAGACTATGTGGATAGACTTAAGGAGCTATTGTGTCAAATCAAGGCGGATGTTCGGCTTAGTATCCAGGCAAAGACGGGGGATTGATAGCGGAACTTGAGGCAGACGCGATGGCAACGTTCAAGGCAGGTGTTATGCAGCAGACTACTCAGCTATATTTGACGGGACGCAAATTTCAATCTCTGGATAAAGTATATGAGGAGGCAGAGTACTTCGAGATGGATGCTAGGAGACTTAAAATTAAGGAACTAGGGGAATGGAGAAAAGCACCGCAACACTCCAGCGCAACTCCACAGGAAAGTTGGAAAACCGAAAATTTTAGCAATGTAAGGCAGAAACAACCCGAAGGGCATCTCCAAACAGTACAAAGACTAACAAGGAACTGTGAACCTTCAAGCAGGACCACGCAGCAATTTAGAGTTGCCAAATGCTTCGAATGCGGTCAGCCTGGGGACTTTGCTAAGGAATGCCAGTAAAGAAAGCAACCTCATTACTGTACTGGATGTCAGGTATACGGGCACGAGGTATCCAATTGTCAAATTCATCACGTCAGAGTCGCAAACTATGCAACTGGCATCAAAAATGAATTCCATTCAGGAAGGGAAGGGCTCTATTGCCAATTCTGCCGAACACGTGACCATTATACGGATATCTGCGTAAAGAAGTATTTAGCAGAGAAAGAAAGGGAAAAGTTAGAGGCTCAGAATAAATTTATCATCACATTTAAATCGGACGTAGCTTTAGAAGGTGAATTAAGGCTTTTAGTAGATACTGGATCTTCATGTAGTATAATTAAGGTCACTACAATAAAAGAGAAATACGCCCATACAGACACATGAGAAAATAAGGAATGGAGGACTCTTTGGGTTCGCTAGGAGGTCCATAGGCACGTGTCAGACGAACTTCCAGATACATAATAGTCAGCAGGCTTGTAAATTTATTGCAATTGGTGATACTGATTCAATTCCAGCCGACGGTATACTTGGAATGGATTTCTGAGGGACAGAGCTGTCATCGACTGGGTAAATAGAAAACTGTGGTTACAAAACACAGGTGAGGTAAACAAAGAAAGCGCCGTTGTTGAGAATGTCGCAGCTAGTGAACAAGTGGTACCAAATTCTCCGCATTTCTCCAGCCGAAGAAGCCCTTTACATTCCAGAATAGAGGAGGTAGAAGTGAACATGGCAGAAATCATCGGGCAATGTGTTAATAAGAAAGACGACGAATGGAAACTTAACACAGGCAGGGTAGAGACAGCTCAAGACAGTGCGAGAGTTCACGCGGTAAGAGCCGGAGAATATAGGGAGGAGAGGAGGAGGCGCGATAAATATAATGGGTCCGCATGGACAAACCGGAACTCGGAAATTTTCCAGACGATCTGCATGGAACCATAGAGACAGTCACAGTCGACGGCGATCTCAGTAGACCTCGCCGCAAAAGGGTAAATTAAAGCGACAAAAATATAGCTTGCAAATAGGTACGATAGCGCCGGTCCGAAGGAGGACCAATATGAAGAATATCACGCCTATCTGGGCCAGTTCGTATAAGGTAGGTAATGGTTATGACCCAGGAATCGGGGGACTCAACCACAGAAATGTCCAACAAATTCCCTCCAATTTCGGAAGAAATTCGATGTGCGGAAAAATGAAGAAACAGAGATTTTAAAGTAAAGAGAAGCTTGAAAAAAAATAAGAGTTCTAAAAGAAAAAGAAATTTGAAAAGAAAAAAAAACAAGAAAGAAAAAGTTAGAAGAATAAGAAATCTATGAAGATAATTATTAAATGTTTCAAGTTAAAAAAGGAAATAAAGGAAAATAATATGTCAAAAATGTTTAAAAATAAACGTAGAGGTTTTTAAATAAGAGTCAAGAAAAGTTAAAAGGAATAAGAGATTTAAGAAGAAGTTTTTAAAAAAAGGAAACAATAAGAGTTAAAAAAAAGCCGCAAAAGAAACAAAAGTAAAAAAAAAAAGATTTAAAATATATAGTATATAGTACATAGCGCGGAGAAAATAAAAGGATTGCCATAGGTTAAATAAGTATTGGTAAGATCGTCAAATCTGCATATTCAACACTTCCAGAGCACAGGCGGCAGCAGAAGGAGGGGCTCTATGAAACGAAGATCGGAGTACGAGCGAAGTACAAGAAATTAGTAAGATGTAGGGGATAAGAATAATTATGTTCGGAAAGTTACGTCAACGGATAATTTACACTCGGGAGATGAATAAAATAATTGTTCGAGGTGCACAAGGTACACATTATTCCTGTAACAGTACATGAAATTCACACATCTGATCTGCATGCCGAATTAGGATTTTCTGCCGAACTTTTATTTTTAAATTAAATTGACTATCAGAACCAGCTTAACACAAGCTGCTGCATGGACACGTTTAATAAATAAACGGTCAACAATACATGCGTTTCATCACTTAGTCGGTGTTAGTATTAGTATGTTACACTAAACATAGACCAAACACCAGATAAAATGACATGCAATGCGACATAAAACAAAAATACAAAAATCTTAATTAAATCTAACTAAAAAGATTAAATATTATACATATAGACGTTTTTTTAAAGATAGGCTTCGAGTCTTCCACAACAAAATGCTCAGCCAAATTATTAACAGCAATGCACATGCGATTAATTGGTTCATACTTGCCAAAGTTAGACCTTGAGGAATTAACATGCAATAGAGGTAGCATTCTTAAATTGTGCCTATTATCACGGAAAGAGATTTTGTCAAGTAACAACGGGGAATCAACATTCGCGTTTAAGAGTTGGCGAACAAAAGTTACATCGGCAACCATGGGACGTTTCTCAAGTGAGTGCATATTCAAAAGCTGCAAGCGATCCTCATAGGGTGGAAGAATCAATGTATAATTCCAGGGTAGGTGCCTGAGAGCAAATCGTAAAAAGTTTCACTGAACAGACTCGATGCGCTCGATGTGTGTATCGTAAAAAGGAGACCAGACCTGGCTAGCGTATTCAAGAAGTGGTCTCACAAAGCAAGTGTATAAACGCAATGTTATAGTCGGATTCGAAAACTCTCGGGACCAACGTTTTATAAAACCCAGCATAGAACTACTCTTTGATACCATGTAGTTTATATGGGAGACAAAATTCAATCTGTGGTCACATTTGACACCCAAGTCATTGACAAAGTCCACCCGGCGAATCGAGGAATCCGAGAACTCACAATCATAAGTGATTGGTGTCTGATTCCTATGGAAAGTCATAACCTCACATATGTCGATATTGAGTACCAAATTATTGCTCTCGCACCAATTGTAAAATTTATCAAGGTCACCCTGTACCTGTTCACAATCGTGAACTAATATCGTCAGCATAAATCAAGACCTTACAGTACCTTATAGCAGAGACAATGTCGTCAATAGACAGAATACAGAATAACGGGCCCAAATGACTCCTTTGAGGTACGCCAGACGAAGCCTTCAAGACTCTAGAGATGGAATGGCGAAATAAGATTTTGTATGTTCTGTTATCTAAATAAGACTCTGTCCATTTTAGAAATGTTGAGGGAAACCCATACTTTTCTATTTTAAGGAGTGTCACGTAGTAAGATAACTTGTCAAACGCTTTACTAAAGTCTGTATAAATACAATCTGTCTGAAAGCCTTTTGCCAACCCGCCAACGGTATCCGAGACAAATTCCAGCAAGTTAGTAGTTGTAGACCTACCCGAAATAAACCCATGTTGGTTTGAAGAGAGCAAATTCATACAGGAAGTTGATAGTTGACAGTAATGGTAGATTCGAAAAATTTGGGCATGCAAGATAATTTGGCAATAGGCCTATAGTTAGAAATTTCATTTTTACTACCTTTTTTGTGGATAGGTATGATAAAAGAATTTTTCCATAGCTGAGGGAAAGAACCACTATCGAGCGATTATTGGAAAATAATTCTCAGCGGAACTACCACTGCAAGGCAGCATGACTTAAAGAAGGCAGGAGGTATCCCATCAGGACCAGTTGTGAAGTCATTTGGAGGCCCATTAATATGATCGAGTATATCCTCTTCTGAAATTGAAGGGATAGTGAATGAAACTTTACGATAGTCGTTCATATGACTGAAGTTGCTATTTTGAGGCTGAAAATTTGACGAGGTAAAGGCATTGTCAAAAAAAGAAGCAAACATATCGCAAATTTTAGACGAATCATCACTAGCATAATCCTTGTACCTCATGGTATTGGGGTAGTTGTCCGTTTTTTTCTTCATATTAATAAACTTAAAAAATATGCGTGGGTCACTAAATAATTTCGTACGCATGCTGTGAATATACTCATCATACAGTGTAGAGGAAAGTTCTTTGAAGTCATTATATGATGTGAGTTGTTGTGACTTATAATGTCCTTATTCCTCATATAACTTTTCCACAATTTATTCATTCTATTTTTAAGACGCCTCAGTTCTTTATTGAACAATGGTGGAGATGTTCTTGAGAGCCGCGAGAGGAAAATAAATCGAAAAAAAATTATGTAAAATTTAGAAACATCTTCGTCAACATCATTGCTAGACAGTAATGTGTTGAAATCAATAGATGTAAGTCCACTAGAAAGTTCTCCATATCACAAATTCCTGAAAAGGGGTAAAAATTTAAATATTTTCGAGAAGTAGCCCTATGCTACTTCTCCATATTACAAATTCCTGAAAAAAAAGATAAAATTTAAATATTTTCGAGAAGAAGCCCTATGCTACTTCTCCATATTACAAAAACCCTGAAAAGAAGAAAAAAACGTAAAACCTGAAGGGAAAGCATCAACAAGTAAAATATTTTAAATGAAAAAAAAAAATCCAATTTGTGTAAAATGCACACAAATTATAATTTTTCTACATAAAACTTACCGCTAGCCAACCAACATTCCAGGCACGCAACTGTAATGCGCCTAGCTGTAAAGCATCACGTGATACCATCACGCAATGCATTACAGTTAGGGCTTACAATACCGTGATTCCTGGATCCCGAATGCCGGAATCCCGGACGATTTTTGTCCGTTATTAAAAACCGGTATTTATGTAAAAATACCGGTATTTTGGTATTACATTAGTTGATAAAAATTGAATTTATGCACAATATAAATCTAATTTAAAATAATTTTTAAAGTTAAACAAACAATTTCATTGTATTAAAATCTATATCAGGCACATTTATTACACATACCGAGCCGAGTATGGCACCATCGAGAAGCGGCGGTGTCGGCAATATAAAGCGTGTTTATGATACCGAGCCGAGTATGGCACCATCGAGAAGCGGCGTTTGTTGCTGTAATGGAAACATGTTGTTGCTGTAATCCTATGATATTTGAACAGCACGCGCTTCTGTTTACATTCGTTTTGGTCTGAAGAGATTAAGTGTGAGAAACTCATGCTGGATTCTCAGATATTTTCTGGAAAAATGAGAATTTTAGTTGAGAGATTAATGGTAGTGTGACCTGATGTATATTATTATGAATAGTTTGAAAGGATTTTGAAGTTATTCAAGAACATTTTATCATTCGGGTACTCTCGATTTTTGTTTTTAGCTCGTTGTCTCAGTTGCACTACAATAATGCATAGCCAAGTTCTTTTCCCCCATTCCATTCATGCAAAAGACGAAAGTATATGACATTATTTGTTTCATTCTAAAGAACACGAAAAATTTCCAGTTTTGTTCGGCTGTTTCTTATCTTCTCATTACTCATTAGGTTATCTTTGGAATAGGTCTCGTTTATACATTTTTCATCCCGTTGTGTCTTGTGGTGTGTGGATTATGTGCACTTGTTTTCTGGTTTTATTTCTAATAATTGAAAATTATATAACGGTATTTAAATACTGATTAATCCATATGAATTATATGATACGGTAAGTTTATATTTGTATTAATGTAAGTTAGAGTAGAGTGTAATTAATATACAATCATTAAAAAAATTGTAAGCTTAACTAAACGGCTCACACATGAAAATCTAGAAGATACAGAAGATATGGAAGTTGTGCAAGAAACATCCCTTCCAATATCTTCCCAAATTCGTAATGAAACAGTATTAGAATCTGACAAGGTAAACGTAAACGCATTAAAGAAAAAACTACAGGCAGCAATAGACGACACACTAAATACTTCACCCGTGCCTGCGTTTAAAAAAATTCCAGGTCTAGAACAAAAAATAAAAGATGAAATTACCTTTTTTTTTTAAAAAACAGGAACAAAAGGAACGTATTTACAAAATGTGTATGATTTCTTAATGACAATAGTGCCGACAAGTGTAGAATCAGAAAGAGCTTTTTCGGCGGCTGGTTATATTTGTACGAAAATTCTGTCCTCGCTTGATGATGAAACGATTGATTGTTTATGTTTTTTAAGAGCATACTTTAATAAACAAAACGCAAGTTATTAATATTATTTCATAAATACTTTCAATTAAATTAAATTTTTTCTTCTTTAATTATATAATGCCATACGAGCCTATTATATGTAAAATGTAACATAGAATTTAATATGTACTTTTTTTTACTGGCACGTTTTTTTGTGTTTATCTACTCCAGTAGTTAAACTATAAGAGTTCTGGACCGCTTTTTAAGCCTCCAGGATTTCGCCACAGATGGCGCCACCGTCGCTAGGTGGTTTGAGTCCATACTAAATGTAGGTTTGTGTCTTGGCTTTATTGGTTTGTGCCTTGGATTCACCATTGTGTCTTGGGTGCGCCATTGAGTCTCGACTGCGCCCTAGCAGGATTAACCGGTACTACCGGGATGTATCATTTGGTCTTGACTGCGCTCTAGCGACATTAGCAGGTACTACCAGCATGCTCCGGTACTACGGTTTTCTAGCGACATCTGTTCAGGCGCAAACGCCATTTCTTGAGTAAGGTTCCCTAGCGGCCTTAGTCGCAACTACCAGCATGCCTTGGTTTTGCTGTTTTCTTTTATTAGCGGGAGAGTTCAGCATCATTCGAATTTCACAACATGACATCACCCTGAACAGATTCTAGAAGATGTCAGTGAGACATTAACCGATACTGTCAGCATGCTCCGTTCATTTTTTCATGTACTAACCTGATTAGAAATTTTTTGATTTATAATTACTTGGATACCAACTTGTGTGATGTTTCTTCTAGGATCCTCCTGTAATTACATGTGGGATTATTCAATTATGCGGACGTTTCCAACAGCTTTTAATATACTGCGGCAGGTTACGTACTTCCTATTTAATTAAATCTTGCGGAGTCAGGCACGGTCAAGATTTCCAATTTCAAGTTCTGGTTGAGGACTCCTCCTATACGGGGAAGTTTATTTTACCCTTGACTGTCAATGCTGTGTGCCTAGGTAATGTCATTTAACCGCGCTGAAATCCGTTTGGAGAGGCGTTACAGCCCCGAAATTTTCTCTCGGAATCCTGCAATAACTTGCTGGAATATTTGCAACGTAACTAGCTGGAAATATTCTGTTCTTATGTTTTAGGTTGATGGGAAAATGTTATTTCTCTTCTTTCACTTTTTGTACTTTCGCTGTCCTGCCGACTACGCTTTAGCCTTTACTTAATTTATTGTTGGGTTTCTTATATTTTACATTTATCGATTTTTGAGATAGCACTTGGTGGAATATGTTTCTATTAGGCATCTTTGTTTGAAAAAAACAACAACAAAACACTTGCTCCGATTCTACAAAAATTTATTTTTATTTTTTACAAAAAATTAAGTAGAAGCCTACGCTTTCGTCTTATTAGGACATCATCAGGGCTTGCACTAAACCTAAATCTGGGTCAACTAAGCTGAGCTAGTTACATCCATACAACTACGCTAACCAAGTTACGTACATACACTAACCGCTACATGAAGATCCTGCAATAACTTGCTGGAATATTTGCAACGTAACTAGCTGGAAATATTCTGTTCTTATGTTTTAGGTTGATGGGAAAATGTTATTTCTCTCCTTTCACTTTTTGTACTTTCGCTGTCCTGCCGACTACGCTTTAGCCTTTACTTAATTTATTGTTGGGGTTCTTATATTTTACATTTATGGATTTTTGAGATAGCACTTGGTGGAATATGTTTCTATTAGGCATCTTTGTTTGAAAAAACAACAACAAAACACTTGCTCCGATTCTACAATAATTTATTTTTATTTTTTACAAAAAATTAAGTAGAAGCCTACGCTTTCGTCTTATTAGGACATCATCAGGGCTTGCACTAAACCTAAATCTGGGTCAACTAAGCTGAGCTAGTTACATCCATACAACTACGCTAACCAAGTTACGTACATACACTAACCGCTACATGAATACACACAAACGTTACAAAAATAATAAGTTATTAGAGCTAGACACGAACAAGAGATCACAGATGAGTTGTATATAATTTGTGGACTAATGTTATAACTTAACTAGGTTAGGATTTAAAAGGGGGCTTCTATTATAAAAATCAATCTGGTCATTCAGCAAAGTATAACCGTCGTCATTAGCCTTTCTGATTTCAAATATTTCATACCTATCCAATACTGGGCCTCCATTAAAATTATGTAAAAGGCTTATATTTTGGGTAGTACACTTATGTCCGGTAGATTTTAAATGTTTGGCAAGACCTGAAGTCGGATTATTTGTGTTGGATAAATTTATATGTTCTCTGAATCTTAGTTTTAGAGATCTTTTTTGTTTTGTCTATGTAAAACCCCGAGCAATCGTTACAGCTTACTTTATAGACTCCGTTCCTGGCCATTGTAGATTTCTTTAACCCCAATTTATTATTAGTTAATACGTTTTTTTGGTAAATTTATTAAAGAAGGCTGGATTAATCTGCTTATTTGCTAGAGGTTTTTTTAATTTTTCGGAAATATTCGGTAAATAAGGAATTTTTCTCCATTTCTTTGAACTATAGGTTCATTAGACTTAGGTATTGGAAAAATAGAGTTCAGGATACCACTTATCTTTTCTTTACTACGAGAAGTTCTTCACTTCTTCCTGTCCGTAAGGTTTTTTTTCTTATGGCGAGCACTTCAAAGAAGAAATTTTGCCACGTGTCCGGTTCTTCTTCTTCTCTTGCCTTCCTTCGGACTTTATTGTTCTTTGTCAGCAGATTTAGGCAGTGCCTCGATGTTACCAGTGGCAGCACATTCGCCATGCTAATTAACCATTAATTAAGATGAAATTTTTCCACGTGTCCGGTTCTTCTTCTTCTTTTGCCTTCCTTCGGACTTTCCTGTCCTTTGTCAGCAGATTTAGGCAGTGTCTCGATGTTAGCAGTGGCAGCACATTCGCCATGTGGCACAATGTGCGCCTGCTGTCTCTATCCGGTGCGTACATGTAGAATGTTGCTATACGCAGCACACTACCACCAACTGAACATTCTTCGCTCGTTGTATCGAGCTATTCTTTTCCTAAAAATAAACAAGAAGGAATCCACAAAGAATCAAAACTCCAATGAAATAATACATACCTAATTAACCATTAACAAGTGCTCCACAAAGTTCCGACAATATCCACAAAGATCCCTCGATGACGTCACAAGCTAAAAAGAACAAAATATTATTAAAAAATTAATTAAACTCAATAAAACAATTCAAAACTCACCTAAATTACATGTACCTCCAAGTATAAACACAATTGACATTACGTCAAACAGAAGATCTCGCCGCAGCAATTGGTATAAACGTCGCTATGGCAACGCCATGAGGAGTACATCACGTGACCAACCTCAGCAGCTATAAAAAGGCGACGAACGATAGCAAAATAACCAGCGTCAGGAAGCAGTGTAAGCACGACAGAGTCAGAAAATATGTCTGAGGACGAGCCAGAGACTGAAAGTGAGGAAAGTGAGTACCACGAAGTAAAAGGAAATAGGAGACCGTGCAACAATCCATCAATAACGAAGGATAATGTTAAAAAAAACTAAGCCATCTACTGACCCTAGGATGTCCAGCAATTACTACCAGACACTGGACACAGAAAACAGGTTCCGAATCCCATCAAAGGAAAAGTCAACGAATGAAAATTCGTCGAAACTAGAACCGAAGCCAAACAAACCTCCACCAAAGTATTCAATGATGCGCTAAACTTATTACAAGCCTGGCCAACATTTTTCATGAAGTTGAGTAGTGGAAATAAGTGCACTTTTAAACCCTTCACAGAAGAAAACAGGAAGGCGTTACTGAAGCTACTAAATGAAGTCAAGGTGGAATCCTACACCTTCACCCCGAAGGAAGAAAGGAAGACGACTCTAGTACTGAAAGGAGTTCAGCATACCTTCAACGAATAGGATGTAAAAATTGCCTTGGAGGAAAAGCTTCAAGGATATAAAATCAAGAGCAACTACGCGCAGGAAAGCACATCGATGCCTTCATTGTAACCTTCGACGCGAAATACGACGTTAACGAGATCATCAAAGTGGACCGACTTCTCGACCAGATAGTCTACTGGGAGAAGCACATCGTGAAGGGAATAGCCCAGTGTAAGAGGTGCCAACGCTTTATGCATGTAGCCAGCAACTGTACGCAGATGTACCGATGCTTCAAATGCAATAAAAAACATGGACCAGGAGAGTGCTCCAGAAACAAGTACGACGTGCAGACAAAACCGTATTGTGTCAACTGCGAAAAGGAGGGACATCCAGCTAACTATCGTGGATGCCGAAAATACAAGGAAGTCAACATTATTAAAAACCAACGAAGGGAACAGCAGAAGCAGAAGGAGCTCTTTACCAGGGAAACGGTAAGAAATTACGTCAAGCCAGGTATGTCGTTCTCCCAAACTGTCAGTAACAAACAATCCATCCACCATAATACCAAAACCTGCCCCAAGGGCAACTCAAGTCCCTAAGACAACGCAAGCCCCAAGGCCATCACAGAAGGAGGCAGATAGCTTCTGCACTCAAGAAGCCAAAGCCCTTTTCGGGTGTGATCTTTTCACCCTTATGGGTAAAATTAATAATTTTATTCCCCAATATAGGAAACTTTCTTCCCTTGGAGAACGTCAAAGTGCTTATTATACCCGTTTGTAACACCTCGAAATAATGATGGTAGAGCAAAATGAATTGGACACCCACGCATAATATTAAAAGTTATTTTGATTTTTGCATGTCCGTCCGTCCGTCCGTCCGTCTGTCTGTCTGTGCGCACGATAACTCGAGAACGCGTATACCTAGAGAGCTGAAATTTTGTACACTTTAAAAAAAAACGTAAAATTAAGTTCGAAAATGAGACAAATCGGGCAACTTCTTCGTGGGGTTGCCATACAAAAATTTCGTTTTCCACTTTATATTTGGACACTGCCTGAGAACGCGTCAACGTAGAGAGCTGAAATTTGGTACGTATTGTTTTCATTGCACTAGCAAATAAAATTTTAAAAATGGACTAAATCGGGCAACCCATTCTTGGTGTTGCCATAGAAAAATTTATGTTTTTTATGTATACTGTGAAAACGATCAGTCCAAGACATTTTTATTGTACTAAAAACTTTTTCAGAATAGGAAATCCTATAAAATTGGCTACAATCATTTTTTCTGTCCGACGAACCGTTCTAGAAATATATGCGAAAAACCACTGCAAAAATCAAAATTGCTCAAATGGGTACCCACACGAAATTTCATACGGACATTCATCTATTCTAGGGTATCATAAGAATTGGTCTTAGACCAATATTAGCTTTTTTAATTGTCTTCAATTTGCCTTTAGCCTATGTCTAGGGAAATAAGCAAATTGAAGATAATTGCATTAAACTGCAACTCACTAGTAAGGCAGAATAAAAGAATGGCCTTAAATTCGTTCCCTGCGGAACAAAAACCCAACTTTGTTCTTCTTTCAGAGACACATCTCAGTCTTCGCCACAAACTAGTTTTCGAGAAATTCTCGACCACCCGCTCAGATAAAACTGATTCTGCACTTGGCACGGCCATCCTAATTCACGATGGGCTTAAATCTGAACAAGTTAACTCAGACCACTATGCAACATAGAATGCACAGCAGTTAAGGTCTTTCTTACCTCCCAACAAACACTTCTCCTCATTTCCCTTTATAGCAGATGTGGTGCTCGGGCAGCGCAGATTAAAAGGAACCTTAGCTACCTCAATAATATCTCCAAAGATTACATCTATACGGTTATTGCAGGAAATTTCAACGCCAGGCATCCAATGTGGAATGACCCGCTGGAAAGTTCATCTGGCAAGACAATTGCAAATTGGCTCAATCGAAATCAAGATAGCCATGATTTCATTGTAGCTGCGCCAACCACCCCAACCTTCCCCCGATCAGGTTCCTACATAGACTTTTACCTTGTTTCTTCAAGTTTGATTAATCTTCTTCGCCAAATTAATAACTTCAACTGCGTTACACATCATGACCATCAAATCTAATTCGCCGGTAAATATACTGACGATGGCACTACCCACCTCCACGACTTTGGTAGACGTGAACTGGAATGATTTTCAGGACAGGTTGACGACCCTGTATGAAGACAACCTCCCCCCAACAGTAAAAACCTAAGAAACTCAGAAATAGATTCCCAAATAGATTTTTTCACTAATTGCCTACAGAGCAATATAAACCATTTTTCAAAGACTACAAACACCAAAAACTATTTTTAAAAATACCTTCCGGCAAATCTTCAAAGTCTGTATAAATACGGACAAAAACTGCGGAAAATCCTAAACCGCATTTATCACAGAACACTAAACTCTCAAAATGCGGCCTACCAGTCTATTCTCTCCCAAGTCAAATGCTTATGGATTATCATCGATGAACAAACTAAATTGTTCTGCGATGAACAGTTTAGGCAAAGACTTAAAAAAATCAAACCAGACCCACAGACTTTTGAAAATATTAACAAAGTCTGTTCCAGGAAGCCAAAACTCCCGAAAGTCATAAAGAACAGCCAAGAAACGCTAGTTCTCCCACAGGAAAAATGTGATGCATTTGCATCATATTTTCAAGACACTTTTAAGGATAACTCAATCCTTAGCACTCCAGCCTTCTCCTTGGAAGTAAACAGCAGTGTTAATACTTTTCTGAACGTAAACGGCTCTATACCACAAACCTTCTTCTGCGTGGATAACCCCGCAATCTATCCTGAAGAGCAAAATATTTTCACCAACCCTCTGCACCTTTTCGTCGTAACCATGACAATAAACTCAAAAAAATCGAGTGGTCCCGACAAAATTTCAAATACAATTATTAGAAAACTTCCACCAAAGCTCTCGACTTTCTATCAACAGTGTTCAATAATTGCATCAATAATTGCTACTTCCCAGAAAAATGGAAAATTTCACGCATTTTCCCAATCTTCAAAAAGACTTCATCAAAAGACATCAGGGAGTTCACGCCCATCTCCTTAATTTCAAACTTAGGAAAGCTTTTTGAGAAAGTCATCAAGCAACAGGTTATATACACCTGCGAAGAAAAAAATATCCACCAAGACTCCCAATTTGGTTTCAAACCACAGCACTCCACCTTCCATCCACTAATAAAGTTTCACACGGATGCAACGAGAGCCTTAAATAGGAACGAATGTATCGTAGGCTGCTTCCTTGATGTCGAAAAAGCATTCGACTTAGTATGAACAGCAGGGCTTGTTTTCAAATTAAATCAGTTCGGTTTCCCCCACCTCAATTTGTTGTTAATTCACAGTTTCCTAACTTCTAGGAAATTCTATGTGGAACTTGATGAACATAAATCACCACTTAAGGCATTAGAAGCTGGTGTTCCCCAAGGCTCCATTTTAGGCCCAATCCTCTTCAATCTCTACACCTCCGACCAACCTCCAAACGGAAACGGGACAACACTCTTATATGCTGATGACTCCCTCACGTATGCCCAATCTCGCTGCCCAAATTTGGCTATAAATAAAGTCAACTGATTTGCATCCGTAAAACCTGGCATTGGGCGAAACCGCCAAGCTGCAAAATCTAAGACCATTGATGCCATCTACAACAGGGGAAAAATAAAACCCACACAAAGTACGAAATACCTGGGCATCAAATTTCATGAACTGTTAAGATTCAATGACCATGCAAAAGCGACCATTAGCAAGGCCAATTTTGCAAATAGCTTACTTACCCCAATAATATACTTCAAGGACGGCCTCTCAACTCAGACCAAACTTCTGTTGTACAAACAACTCATTAGACCTGTTATTACTTACTGCTTCCCTATCTGGCATACTATTTCTCCCACCTATATGGAAAGACTCAGCAAGCTTGAAAGAAAGATTCTTAGAGCTTGCACGGGATTCCATAGACGAACCAATGGAAAATTCTTTCCCAACAGAGTAGTCTATGAGGCAGCCAACATCACTCCAATCCAGGAGTATCTATTTGAACTTGCGAACAAGCAAGTTAAAAAAATAGCAAACCACCCAAACCCACTGATAAACAACCTGCCTGACCTTCTCATACCGGGAAACTTTAATTACCTCTCACCCCTGCTCTTAACGAAGACCGAGGCTAGAAACATCTACCAACTAGATGATGGTAAAATAAGTTTCTACGACCATAAAGGTGATTACTATCGCGGGTAATCACAGTTCAGCCACGTTTACTCAGAGAGTGTCTCTGAAGAAAACCAATGCCTTAGGAACCATTGATTCCTAACACTCCCAAAAATCCGCATCCTATCCTCTCATATCTCCTTGCCCCGCCCTCCTACTAACAACTAACTCCATAAGGAGAACGACATGAGGTACGACTGATAAGGCGCATCAGCTGTAATTGAAAAGAAGTCAATAAAACTGAAAGTTCGAAAGTCACAAAGGACAACTAGCAACAAGAGGAAAAAAGACGACATTAAATTGAACTGAGGGCTAAAGATGAGCCCCAACGAACAAACGAGGACAAATAGAGAAAACATCGAGGGAAACTAAGACAAAGCAAATAAAAATCGGCGCAAGACACACTTGACTTGACTTTACTTACAAAATAACCCATTTCCAAATCAGAGTTTATCTGATCAAGTCCTAAGCCTTGGAGCCTGTTCTGAGCAAATCCTAATCCAAACCAGAAGTTAATTCTGAAATCCAATAGAAGTTGGTTATATATACATAAATTGAGGTTGACTCAATCCTACAAACAGAAGTTAATTCTGGCTGTCCTAAATACTTGAGGTTGACTCAATCCTAAAACAGGAGTTGAATCTGGCTAAACAAATATTTGACGTTAACTCCATCGTTATACAGAAGTTGATTCTGGAATACTACAGTTGAGGTACATAAACAGAAGTATTATAATCTTAATCATGGTACATATGTATATACATGAAGTTTACATTACAATTTTATCAAAATGAATTAATTTTAAAAATATTCTTATTAGCCATAATAACCTCTTATCCTTATCTAACGATTGCCCGTGCCTACCCAGGTACCAATTAAGCCAAGTGATAACAATACACGAGTTGTCTTTACAAAATACATTATAGCTGCTCTAACCGGACGAGATGTTTCCCACGACGGTATGCAAGCTTCCTGTTGGCAAGTTTGCTGCTGTTGGCATGACTAACTCTATATTGTCAGTCCCTTCCTTGTTCGGCTCTGTTGAGGTGGCTCTGGTATATTTAATGGATGTCTGGATGGTAGGTAGTATCGATACTCTGGCAATACTTCCTCGTCCTTGCTGACGTTTCCAGCGTCTTACATTGAACATCAGTCCTGCTACTAAAGTTGAGCTGACGAGGCTTATCAGCGCGGTCAAAGACGTGGCTGCTAAATAGATCTGGTGCGGATGATTCTGCTGCCTGTGAAGTTCCTCGCTCCTGATGGCACTCTGAATCTTCTCACTTTTGTGCAAACTACTCCTGCTAATACTGCTGACATTTTATCGCCTTTGAATTTCCAGATTTTATTTGAATGCTCATTTATCCCATCTATAGAGTGTTTTCATCTACACTGCATTCCTGGAAACCATTATAACAGTTTGTAGATTTTAATGTGTGATCATCATAGAACGTATGACAATTTCTTTCTACAGGTGTTTCTTTAATTTTATTGCAATATACTTTCAAAGAAAATTGTTGCTCTGAGGGTCGGCGTTTGGAGCGATTGATCAAAGTGCTTAAAAAAATGTCTTTTAGGCACGATGGAGTTCTCTCAATTATATTGAGAGTCCACGTGTACTTAAAGGTTTTTTTTTAATATCATAGAGTACTGTATATATGTATTCTTGTACATATACCATATTACAGACCGCTCAACATTAAATTATGCGCTAAAAATTCTCTCTGGTTCCCTAATTGTAGCTTTCAAAGTAGAAGAAGATTTGTCAGTCTGTGTGTCAATTTTTGTGCGCTCCGTATTTAATTAGTTTTGTGATCTAATTTCTAATGGTTTTTTGCCAACTCTGTGTGTGATCTGTTGTTAATAGTTCGGTCAATTTTGCTTATTGTTTGTTTTTTTCTTTTCCGTCTGATTTTGCAAATTTTTTTTTCTGTGTATTCTTTGTGACCGCTTGCTGTGGGTAATTTCTATTTTGTTTTATCTGCTGCTTGTGGTCTTTTGCACTGGCATTTTATTTATGCATTTCATTTGTGGTAAGCTTGGTTAATAATTTTCTGTGCTTCAGGCTACTTATACACTTAATTTAATAATAATAATAATTTAATAATTACAGGAATTTTTTGTGGTTGTTATATTTAGTTGTTTACAATCTCTCTCATAGTTTGATCGCCATCTGTCAGTCAGAGTTCCCACCACTGTGCTACGGAGGCTTTTCGTAGCTTGTCCTCTACACAATCCTTCTTTTTTTTAATTAACGCCTAAGTCTCTGCTACTCTTCGGTTATACAGCTTACACTATATAATCATGACCACATGTACTTTATGTTCGTCTGCCAACAATGAAGATGTCTTCATTTGTGACGGAATTTGTGGTAAGTCTTTTCATTCCTCTTGCCTGCGCCGTACTCTAAGGAGTTCTCCTGTTTCTGTCACAACCTGTGGCGAGTGCTTAGCGATTAAGCCGTCTCACGTTCTACGACCTAGTTTTGTGCAGTGAGTAGATACGAGTGCCGCTGGGCAATCTCATTTCAACTCAACAAAAATTACTTTTGTGATAGAGCCTACAGACAGCAAGTCGAAGCATTAAATTCCAAATTAATTCTTTTAACTAGATGGCGGATTCTGAAGCGCTTCATCATGCCGTGGAATTTTCACCGTGAGTATTATTGATTATTACACATTTAGGACTTCCTTTTTATTGATATTCTTTTCATGTAGCTATATATAATTTCAATTTAATACTATAATTACGTATCTATACCGCTAATTTAGTGAGATCTTTATACTTTGAAATGATAATACGTTTAAGTAGACACTCTATATGTATAAATATATGTATAATTTAACGATACACTTCCCAGTATACATTTTGAATGGATGATCCGGTTGAGTCAACACTCTACATACATATATCTATATATACGATTCTGATATACTTACTTGCATATATTTAAGAATGATGGCCTTTTGATTTACTAATGTTTCTACATATGTATATAGTTAACTCAATAGTATACATACCTATATATACATTGGAGTGATGATTTTTTTGTTAATTTTGCAATTATAACGTAAATATGAAATTTTGAAAGTTTTGATTCTTCCTTCACTCTCCCGGAGCCCTCTCACGCAGGATGACGGTTGTCTAGGCTCCCCTAGTCTCTCTCTCTCTACAGGTCAAATAGGGACTCTGAATAATTATGCCCCCCAGAGTCAGATGGGAGGATGGGGCAGGCAAAGAAGGCAAAACATCTGCGCCTTCGATTGTATACGGGTGGGTGACGTAAGGGTCCCTTCAGGACCGAATGTGTGCCGCCTTTTGTTTAGTAGGCACGAAATTTTTTTTGATTATGGCAGACGGCAGCGGCAGGTTTTTTCGTGGAACCTCCCCACACTCTCCACCAGTGAGCCGAGGCGAGCTAGCGTGCCGCCCTGCAGTGAACGCTGTCCGTCGATTCATCTGTCAGCGCCTGCTGACTGTCTGGACTTTACGTCCGATGTCCATCACTCTTCATAGTTCCATAACATCGTATTGGACGATACATTGATGTATTTGTATTATGGTTGTGATTCGGAGCAAAGGTACCTGAGTCACAACACCCCCTCCCCACTCGATGATCTCTTTTCACTCCTGCAGCTTAGGCAAATGCTTAACTCCTTCCAAGGATTCACTTCCGGTCTGGATAATATCTCCTTCGGTATGATTAGGCAGGCACCTGTAATCTGGCACGCCAGGCTGACGATACTGCTGAATCGAGCTTTGACTCTTGACAGATTTCCGACAGAGTGGAAGCTTGCCGAGATTCCAGCAATTCCGAAGGGAAACATCCGCATTCCAAGCCCCGCCGAAACCAGATCTATTTCCCGCCTTAAAACCACATCTAAACTCCTTGAGAAGCTGATGGCAAACAGGTTAAGTTGGCTTCTGGAGCAAAGGCTGTGTTGAGTCAGAACTCTTTAGTCCTGACTTTATTGATTGATCAAAGGTTCTTGTACCTTGATCTTGAAGTGGGCGAAAACGGTTCGTGTACCGCAACACCAGTAACAAGTTGTTAATTAAAATTAGTGATTAACCACAGGTTCTTGTACCTGGATTTTGGTGATGATGATAGACGGTTCTTGTACCGCTACACCAGTGAAGACTCTACCTTGATAAGAAATACAAACGTCTACATTTAATGCTAACAAAAAACTGGTTTCTTTATTGCCAATATTATATATATTACAAAATAATTTTACCTAACTTACTTATCAGCCAGCAAAAATTACCTAGTAAGCATTTCTCACGATTGAAATATTCGAGCAAAATATAATTTCTCATGCAAAGCTCTGACGAGAAATATTAGACGTGTAAAATATCGTCTAGCTCAGAAAGAAAGGAAATATTTTTATTTGTGGGAATTTTCTTGTATGAAGTGATGGCTTTGCATATGATTTTCTTGCGTGAGAAATGCTTACCCTTCTTATTGTTGGAATGTAGGTAATTCAAGAGTTTGCAATATCGAAGTTCACGCCAAATTCGGATGCAGCTTCTTGGTCAGTGTTGGGAGGTGTCTTGTTCTGGTGTTGCTTAGTCGATAGCCAAGTTGGCCGATATTTCCAGATGAGGTAGATGATCACCACTATTACTAGCAGCAACCTGGTGTACCCAATTGTGAATTGATGATAATCATGCGGCTGAATTTGGGCTGGTAGATCACTATGAAGGTCTAGTAGCCGTTTCTTGATTGCCTCCAATTCTTTCAGGTGAGGTTGGTAGTCCGAAGTATAATGGAATGCAGGTGCCAACTGTTTTGGTGTCAGGTAGTCCGTCAGGTTGCCAGATGGTGTATAGGACATCCTGGAGCTGGATGGATATATATTATGTCCTTGAATTGTAATTAGTCGTTGCTTGATGACACAGTTGCTTTGGATCATTAAAATTCCAGATCCTTCAATTACAAATTGGGAGACATCGTTGTTGCAGACGACGTTTATTGTGGTTTTTTCCTTTAAAGCATATATCCATTGATTTGGGTTATGCATTTGAATCCAATGGGGTCCATCGTCTATTTTCATTAATTCGCACGTAGGCGATTGAATCAAATGGTTGATGAAGTTTACTTCACATGCGCTGATAGCTGAGATGTTGGTCTCGAGTAATTGATGTGCAGGAAAGTAATTCTTGTTCTGTTAATGGGTAATACTGGTCCCGATGCAAATTAATAACCAAAAACGGAAATGTGGGTCTAATTGCCACAAAGCTGTCGTTTATTAAGACTGGCACTGGTGTGATCTTAAACAACTCGAAGTCTTCTAAGGCCAACAATGGAAGATTGAGCTGGAATATGAGATGCTCTAATGTAGCTCTTCCTTCAATAGTCATGAGGCCGTAGTATTTTAGTATGTCATCCTGCGATACTGGTAATCTCAATGATGGTGGAAGATGACTCTTAATTTTGATGAGTTCTTGCTTGAGCTGAGCTGGCGAAATCAATTGTGGACTGATTTTTCCATGATGAGTATTAATAATCACATCTAAGATGGAATTTTGAACTCTGTGAAAGTTGGAAGCTAAGAGAGTTGTTTGTATAGCTAGAGATGTGAATAATTGTGATAACTTTTCTTGATGGAGCTCTTCTCTAATTGTAGTTATTTGGTTTATTAGGTGGTCTACATGCTTCTTAAGGTCGCGGAATTGTTTATCAATTGCTTTTTGGTCCTTCTTCATTACGTTTATAGTTGCGTCTATGATAGATGTTTGATTTTTGATCAAGTCTACGAGATGGATTTCAGTTTGTTGAATACCATTGATGGTTTGAGACATTTCTTTAGCGTATTCCGCATCCAACACTCCGAACAATGCATTTGCCACGTTACCAACAAAGTTTAAGGCTCCTCTCTTAGCTCTAGTTACTTGAGGTTCTGGTAGTAATAACTCATTGTTCGTGGTTAGTTCTTCGTGGAGATGTCGAAATTTCTCCAGAATATGTGAACATGAATCATGTGGTTCGATTAAGCTGCATACCTTGTGTAGATTTTGAGTGCTGTTAGTGAAAGTTGTAAATTCCTTCCAGTAGGGTGCCATCTCGTAATAAGCTATGAGCTTCCATTTGCTAGAGATGATGTTGGCAGCTCCCAGGTTTTCGAAATGTATGCCTGGTTGAGAGCTGAATGGGGTGATTTTGATTGGGGAACCTCTGACTATTGGAAGAACAATACAAGCAATTAGTAATGTTACTACGGCTGAGCCCAGAGAATGTCTTTGTTTCTTTCTTATATTGCTACAGGCTCTATCTGACTTGCTTGATGATTCTTTTGGGTTCAAGCTGTTTGTTGCTACAGTTTCGGGCTGAGTTATATTTTCTTGACTCCTTTTAGAGGGTAACATATTTTTCTCTGTACCGGTATTGGTAGTTACCTCATCTTCTATTGTAAGTGGTGCGAGTTTGTGGATGGCGCGGCGCAGTACGCCAGTTGAAGTTCGAACGTCTGCTACTTGTATTAAGCCATCGTTTCCCTTAATGGTGTTGATGATTCGCCCCAAGGGCCATTTTAGTACAGGCAGATGGTCGTCCTTGAGAATGACCATGGTGCCTAGTTAAAGATTTTGACAACGTTGCTTCCATTTGTATCTGTGCTGCAGATGATGCAAATATTCGGTAGTCCAACGCCGCCAAAATTAGTTCTTGAGATGTAATACAAGCCTCCAACGAGTGAGAAGACTGGCCTTTACTGGGTTCGCCGTAGGATCTATCGGACTTGTGATAGGTTCTCCTATTAGGAAGTGGCCAGGAGTCAATGCTGTGAGATCGTTTGGGTCCGAAGACATCGGAGTAATTGGTCTAGAGTTTAAAATTGCCTCTGCTTCGACTACAGCGGTTTCCAATTCTTCATACGTTAATGATGCTGAAGATAGCGTGCGTTGTAGTAGGTGTTTGGCTGACTTGACTGCAGCTTCCCAGAGACCGCCGAAATGTGGAGCACGGGGTGGAATCATATGAAAGTCTATGCCACTACCACTACATACGGTGATGATTCTTTCTCGTGTTTCATTGGTATTGAATATTTCCTTCATCTCTTGCAGTTGATTTTTGGTGCCAACGAAATTTGTGGCATTGTCACAATATATATTTTTACAATGCCCTCTACGTGCCATAAAACGTCGGAGCGCTCCAATAATTCCTTGGGCGGTGAGATCGCTGACTAACTCTACGTGTGTAGCCTTGGTTGCGAAGCAACAGAATACTGCTATGTAAGTTTTTTGGGGTTTCTTTCCCCTGATCTTGAAGTGAGTCCAAACTGGTCCGCAGAAGTCAACACCACTGTTTACAAAAGGACGTGCCGGTTGTACCCTATCTACTGGTAAATTTCCCATCAGTTGTGATAGGAATTTCGGTTTGGCTCTAACACACTGAACACAATGCTGAACTACAGAACGGGCAAGTGTTTTACCTCTCATAGGCCAAAATGTCTGTCTTGCTATCGATAATAGAGTTTGCGGACCTACGTGCAGATTCTCCTTATGCAAGTCATTTAGCAAAAGTTTTGTAAGCGGATGGGAGTACGGTAGCAGCATCGGATGTTTCGCATTATAGGATAGGTTAGCTGCCTGCAGACGTCCTCCAACCCTTAGAATTCCTCTTGGACCAATAAAGGGCGTGAGGCTGCTGAATGGGCTATTTTTAGGTACTTCTCCAAAGCATTTTAAATGTGCGATGTCTTCTGCGAATTCCTGGTATTGCATGGATTTGACAATAATTGTTTGGGCTTCATCCAACTCTTGTGTGCTGGGGGAAATGTTGTTTGTTGGCCTCTGATTGAGACGCCTGGTATTAGCTATGAATCGCAATATATAGACCACAATGCGCTGAAGCTTTCTGAAGGAGTTTTTGTGGTCCATAGTGGTGATGAGGTCTGCTGATCTTTCCACTACTGAAGTGGTCAGCACATTTCGTCTTTTCTCTTTCAGTATCGTTTTCAATTGTCTTCTTTGTGTATGGACGGAGGCCAATTTGTTTCTGTGCCGTGCAGAAATAATGGTCCATAAACCAAAGAGTGGATGCTCTCATTTTTTCTGGAGCAATCCCTCTCGATAGGATGTCAACGGGATTCTCCTTGGAGCCAACATGTCGCCACTGTTGAGGTATGGTCAGTTGTTGGATTGCGGATACTCGATTTGCTACGAAAGTGTGGAATGAGGATGAAGACGAGTGTATCCAACCAAGAACTATTTCAGAGTCTGTCCAGAAATGTATGGTTTCACTCTTGATTGCCATGTCCTGTTTGATTCGATGAGCTAATTCGGCCGCAAGCTTGGCTGCGCAAAGCTCAAGTCGCGGTAGTGTGATTTGTTTGGCTGGAGCAACTCTTGATTTCGCGCACAATAAGCGGACTGTTATAATATTATTCTCGTCCATTGCTCTGATGTAGGCGGCAGCTCCATATGCCTTTTCCGAAGCATCGGCAAAAATGTGGTATTGTATGATTTTTGGAACTCTGTGTGAAAATATATGTCTGGAGAACTTGATGTCATTTAAAGCCTGCAGTCCATCGCGATATTTTAACCAGGAGAAATGTAGTTCTTGAGGTAGTGCTGCATCCCAGTCTAGTTTAAGTGCCCAAAGTTTCTGGAGAAATATTTTCGCTGTAACTACTACCGGAGCCATGATACCAAGAGGATCGATATCTGAATAGGCAATTCGCTTTGTGACCTTGTTCGTTTTATTCCATGATGTTTTTATACAAAATTCGTCCGTTTTAGGTTGCCATACCAAACCAATAGTTTTGATATGATCCTCAACTGTGTTACCAAAATCCAATCGTATCTCTTGGTCTTGCTGTTGTATGCTTTGTAGTAAGCGGGGATGATTTGCGCACTATTTTCTTAATTTGAACCCTGCTGACTTTAGAATCGATACCAGTTGGGATTGTATTTCAAGTGTTGTGCTTAGGCTGTTCGACCCTGTAAGAACGTCATCTACATAAAAGTTTCGTTTGAGAGCCTCGGAGCCCAGTGGGTGAGAGCTAGCGCGTTCTTCTGGTAGTGTCTGCAAACACTTTGTGGCCAGGTACGGAGGTACATGTCGTCCCATATGTCACAGTTCGTAATTTTAAGCATTTTAGATTCTGGTTTGGTTCAGACCTCCACCATATGAGATGGTACCTTCTATCAGCCTCATCTAGTTGTACTTGCCGGTACATCTTCTCTATATTGGCGGTGAAGACAAATCTAGGCATGCGAAATCTCAATAGGATGGAGAAAACGTCGTCCTGAATGGTCGGCCCAGTTGATAGAATATCATTCAATGATATATTAGAAGATGTTTTAGCCGAAGCATCAAACACTACTCGATATTTTGTGGTGCTACTATCGGGCTTCGTGACACAATGATGGGGCAGAAAATAATATGGCCTTTGCACTGTGTTGAAATCGACTTCCTCCATATGTCCAAGCTTGAGATATTCTTCCATGAACTGACTGTATTGTTCTCTTAACTCATTTTGGTTGGCTAATTTGCGTTCTAAGGCTATAAATCTTTGAAAGGCGATGTCTTTGGATTCACCCAGCTTTATTGGATCGTTTTGGAATGGGAATTTAACGATAAAACGGCCGTTTGCTTCTCTTTTGCTCGTTTGATTGAAGTATATTTCGCATTTTCTTTCTGAAGATGTAAAATTCTTATTTGTTCCTTCTGTGTCCTCTATCTTCCAAAATCTTTCGAGTTGCTTATCCAATTCTTCATCTTCACTGCATACTCCGCTCGTAGAATGAGTTTGTGCTGCTTGAGTCGTTTTGCCGGCTACTGTCCAACCGAATACCGTATTCTGCAAAGTCGGTAATGCGTCTCCCAGCTTGATTTGTCTCACGGACAAAATGGAGTAGTAGATTTCTGCCCCGATAAGGAGATCTATAGATCCAGGGTTATTGAATCTGCAAGTGGAATGTTGTGTGGCATAGGCCATGATCTTGTATCTATTATTTGTGCGGGCTGCGGAGATATTATTCGGGGTAATACATGGGCCTCTAATCTTGTGGTAAAACTGCTGACAAGCGATTCCAATATGATATTTACTGTGCTGAGTCTGGTGCTTGCGTTGGCCAATTCCAATTACATGTTCCGATGTCTCTGGTAGCTCTAATTTCTTTACTGTCTGGTCTGTTATAAAGTTTAGTTGGGAGCCTGAATCTAGTAACGCTCTGCATACTGTAGATTTCCCATTACCATTTGTTAACTTAACCATGACGGTACTCAGCATTACATATCCCCTCTTATGCAGGGTTGTTAGAGAGATGTATTGGTCAGCTGGTTTATTGACTTCTAATGACGATGTATTACTTGATGACTGAGCTCTTGTAATGGTTTTTGATGCACTTCCTTGGGCTTGAGATGGAGAGGTAATGGCAGAAGTTTGCCTTGCGGATATATCTGGAATGTGCAGGAGCGTGTTGTGTCTCTTGGAGGACTTCGTACAACCTCTGGCTGGACAAGTATCTGGTTTGTGTCCGACCTTCAAGCAGTTTACACACCCGTTTATTCCTCTGAATAGCGTTAATCTTTTGGCTGGCGTTAACTGGAGGAATTTTGGACAAAAGAAGAGTTGATGATTGCCCTTACATGCAGGGCAATTGAATCCTGTAGCGATTCCTGATGTAAGTGAGCGTATGGTGTGAAATCTTCTTTGAACTTCCTCCATTGATTTGCCTTTATGTCCAATTGCTTCCAAGGACTGAAAGCGAGTTTCTAAAAATTCAAGAAACTCTTTCATTGGCTGCAGTATTCTGGGTTGTTTTAAAGATTGTTCCCACAATGTGTGTGTGGTTTTATCTAGTCTCTTGACTAGTATGTGAAGCAGCAGGGGGTCCCATTGGCTTGTTGCAATTTCTAAGTTTTCCAGAGCGAGTAGACACTCCTGTGTGGTATCATGGATTGCCTTTATAGAAAAGGCGCTTTCACTTGTAGCTGCTGGTTGCGATAATAGCTTGTTTAGCAACGCTCTGACCAGTAACCGTGTGTTCTCATAACGTTCGTTTATGATTTTCCATGCAGCGACATAATTTGCGTCGGCTGTAGTAAAATGTCTTATAAGTCTTTCTGCTTCCCCTGATAGGCTGGATTTCAAATACCACATCTTCTGGCAATCAGCAATAGGTTGTTGGTGCACTAATTCGGTAAACAGGTCACGAAATTGTCGCCACTTCAGATAGTCGCCATCGAACCTTGGTAGGGCTATCTTAGGAAGTTTCATCACAGTACCAAGATTTGTACCTGCACTGGTGGTTGTTTGCATGCTCATTTGCGGATTTGTAGCATGATTATTGAATGCTTCATGCAGTCGTATGAGTGCTTTTTGAGTTTCTTCTTCTAAGTTGAAGTAATCTTCCACATCATAGCCTAGTGCACTTGGTGCATCTGTTTGCTCCCAGATCTGATGCTGGAGGCATTGTAGTTCATCCCAATAGCGTTCAATTGTTTTTATTTTAATTTGATAAAATTCCTTTGATTGAAGCTGATCATGTGTGTGCAAGGCTGTTAGAGTGCGTTGTAAGCCAATTACATTATCGTTGGGTGAGGTTCCTTGAAGTATATTGGACAGCATGGCCTCAGTTCCAGTAGCCATTGGGCTTTCACTAGTATTGCTGTCCTCTGAATTTTCAATTGCATCTTTCGCAGCCTCTGAATTGTTCTTGCTGTCTGAATCTGTCGACGTAATGTCTGCTTGCTGGTTCTTGAAGACGCCAATGCGAAACGTAATATCTTGTATAGTCGCCTCCAAGATTGATTTAATTTTATTGTAGTAATTCTTGGTGAAGTAAGCGTGGTTAGCTGCTGCTCCATATTTCTTCCGGATATCCTTGTCTGTTGCCTTAAAATCGTTCCCTAATTCAGTTAGCGTACGCAACCTGCTGGTTAGGTATTCCAACGTCTTCCGAGAGGATGTATCCTTACTATAATTTGTTGCCATCCGGTCTATTTCTGCGCCAGTGGTTTGCTGTCGATCAGTTAATTCATCTAAATTGCTCATGTTGATTTCTGGCTTTTCCAATTATCAATAATGAATTATCTTCTGTACACGTGAATAAATCACGTCGGGGTCACCAATGTTGAGTCAGAACTCTTTTGTCCTGACTTTATTGATTGATCAAAGGTTCTTGTACCTTGATCTTGAAGTGGGCGAAAACGGTTCGTGTACCGCAACACCAGTAACAAGTTGTTAATTAAAATTAGTGATTAACCACAGGTTCTTGTACCTGGATTTTGGTGATGATGATAGACGGTTCTTGTACCGCTACACCAGTGAAGACTCTACCTTGATAAGAAATACAAACGTCTACGTTTAATGCTAACAAAAAACTGGTTTCTTTATTGCCAATATTATATATATTACAAAATAATTTTACCTAACTTACTTATCAGCCAGCAAAAATTACCTAGTAAGCATTTCTCACGATTGAAATATTCGAGCAAAATATAATTTCTCATGCAAAGCTCTGACGAGAAATATTAGACGTGTCAAATATCGTCTAGCTCAGAAAGAAAGAAAATATTTTTATTTGTGGGAATTTACTTGTATGAAGTGATGGCTTTGCATATGATTTTCTTGCGTGAGAAATGCTTAACATTCTTATTGTTGGATTGTAGGTAGATTATGCCATGCATAGACAGGCTGCTTCCCACGGTTTGGAGCTACAGATCTGACAGACGTACTCAAAATCTTCTGCAGGAACTGGAGCACAACCTAAAATGCGCCTTAGCTAGAGGTCAACACACTGTATTGCTGTCCATCGACTTGGAAAAGGCATACGCCAGAACACCGAAGCACTCCGTCCTCAAACAGCTTATAGACTGGAAGGTCGGCACGCACTTCACCAAACTGGTTGAGTCATTCCTCACAGACAGAAGAATAAGAGTCAGATCAGACGGACACTTCTCCTCCACATTCACCTTGGAGAACGGCTTACCGCAAGGTTCGCCACTCTCAGTTCACCTTTTCTCCACATTCATGCACTCACTGTCATCTCAGCTCAGTGCTAGACCTTTGTTATCACATTTATGCAGACAATATAATATGCAATATGAATTCCATCCTAACTCAGACCCTGAAGAAAATCTCAGTTTGGTCAGAAATGAATGGTGCCAAGGTGGCCATAAGCAAACTAGAAGCCCTGCACGTCTGCAGAAGACGGAGTTGCCGAGAAGTTGAATTGTTCTTTGACATGGCTTCCATCCCTCAACAAAACGTCCTCAGAGTCTTGGGTCTACACATCTCTAAAACCCTAGATTGAAGCAAGCACACCAGCATGGTGGTGGAAGATGTCAACAAACGCAATAACCTCCTCAGGATCATTTGCGGTAGGAACACGGGAACGGCCATAGACGCTTTCCGCACCACCCCCATAGATAGCTTTCTTATAGAGGCAGGCTTTCCCACCTTCATCGCTGGAAGAGACCAGCTCATGGCCAGTCTCTTCCTGAAAAACTTCCATAACCCTCAAGCGCCCCTTCATGATTTAGTTGTGGGCAGCCTGTTCACACATTTCCGTGCTACACACACAAAATCGGGCCTCCACAAAGGAATGGAAATCGTCCCCACTCCTCTCAAATCCATGCACCTCGATCCCAACCTCATCAACCCGGTCACGCTCCCCCCGCCCTGTAGGATCAAGACAGACCACATCATCGACTACGAAGTACATTACCAAGACAAAGACAACGATACGCAAAGACGGCTGAACACAGAGCTCAAAGCAAAACTAACTGAGCGGGTACAACGTCTTTTACACAGATGCCTCGAAAGCGGACTCTGCTGTAGCCATGGCAGTCGTCGCAGTCTGCACAAACGGTAACCTGAAAATCTGTAGGAAGTTACCGGACTGGTTCAATGCCTGCACGGCCGAACTAACAGCAATTTGTTAGGCTACCAGGTTGGTAGCCACCCTGAAGGGCACCACGGTGATTTTCTCAAACTGTTTTTCAGCGATCAAAGCGATCCGTAACATTAAAAACAAAAACACTCTGGCAGCCAATGTCAGAGGAACAATTCAAAATCGTAGCATCTCGATCGCCTGGTGTCCTCTCCATGTGAGCATTCCAGGCAACGAGAAAGCAGACTGTCTGGCCAAGAGCACATCTGAGATCATTATCAACCCTCCAGCGTACAAAGCGGCCCTCACGCAATACAAACGGCTACGAGACGCCGTTAGACAGCTGGTTTGAAACAGCTCAGGCCTCGCCAGCCGCCACAACACCACCAATTGTCTATAAATGCTCGATCTACCCACACGAAAAATGATCGATATCGCCAGAATTAGGCTGGGGCACTTCCTTGCCATTAAGCAACACCTGTTCAGAGGACAGCCAACACCACCTTGGACCTTTTGCGATGGCGCAGCGCTCAAAACACATCTTTCACGAGTGCGGGGAACTATCCAAACTACTCTACGAACGAGGCATAACGACAAGAACAACTGAACTCCTGAAGTACTCCAGACAGACTACCAACGGACTAATCCCCGCACTCAAACAATACCTAACTGCCAACGGACTAACAACGAGACTCTAACGCACGACATACTGAACTCAAACGAATCCTAATGAAATCCTAGCCACCTCCTCCACACTAAGCCACAAAGTCTAGCATTAAGATAGAACGTAGATTTTAAGCATTAGTGGCAAATTATTATAAAATAATGGAAGAAAAAAAAATAAAAAAAATAAATTAAACTAACACAACATAAACAAATCCTATTAGGTAAGAAACAACTCGATAGAATTACACTAAACTAAGCTCAAAAAAAAATACTAATACTAAGGTTACAACAAAACAAAAGTTACTAACTTTTAAATTAGCTTAAATAGCTGTTAGTGCCCGGATGGCCTCGACGCCGTGGACGATTAACGTTATTGTCATAGGCTTAGGTAACTAAGGTTATCCAATAAAGATTTTTATGAATTTGAATTTGAATTTTTTAAACAAAAATTATTACCTCTATAAAAGTATTACGAAATCAAACTATCAACATCCCAAAAGTAGATACCAAGTATGCTAATATTATATGTACTAGTAAGTACTGCTAAATAACAATGCTCCTAAAAGATTACTAAGATCGGAGCTTTACCCTTATTGTTTTGCCAATAAGCCTCTTTAACAAGTTAACGAAACAGAACAAAATTCCTTTTTGTTCTCTTGAGAACAAAAAATCAAAATTTCTATCGATTTTTTCTCTCATTCAAATAAAACTTAAAACTTTTAATTTTGTTCCCAACAAAATAAAAAAAAAACCAAAAAGGAACAGTATTTTCAAACGTTATTTCAACCCCCCAAGTACTAACATAAATACTCAGCTTAATAGAAATATCAATGTCAATTAAAGGAGACCGAACAGTAATGAGAGCATTGGTATTTCGTACCAGAATGCGATTTGGACATGGAACTGAGCAGATTTCGTATATATTGCCGTACTTCACTGTCATTACTATTAAGAGAGACCATAAAAACTACTCCGGTAGCTACACAGTCATTGGACACGGAATGGTCCAATGAGAGCTCACTCATCAAAATCGTTGACAAATTTTTCCACAATTTCCGCTAAGGAACATGACTATACCACTGACATATATAATATGGACTGACTACGTCCATAGAAATGTACTGCAAAAAGTGGGCTCACTTCTATATTGCTGATGCTTTCGGTCTAAGCACCAAGTACCAACTGAGAGAGAACTGTAAACAACAAATAAATAAGTGGGTCTGTCGAAATAATGTTTTTAAATTAATTATTTGGGTTAATTACTGATAAAATTGTTTTACCAAACGCAATTAGATATGCAGTAGAAATTCGAAATATTTTATTATAATCGCTTTTCCAGCTGCAAGCTCATTTTTTCAACTTCCCGCCAATGATTTTTTTCAATGTTGGCACCGGCGTAAGATTTTTTTTGACATTAGCAACTGAGCCCACATGAAATAGAAAGTTAGTCAATCCATATTATATATGTCAGTGGGCTGTACCTTTTGTTACCGACGTAGACAAGGCAGGGTTCATTCAAGGAATAAAAAAAGGAAAATGTGTAAAAATAAACTTACTAGGTTAAAAATTAAAACAAAAAATCCGCTCATGGAGCAGTGTTTTTTATTTTTTTATATATTTCTAAAGCCAGCAAGTTTTTCTCAACGTAGCTTTGAATGTGTATTCCTTTCACTATTACGCTTTCAGTAAGTGTTCATTCATCGAAAATGATGCCATGAAATTTTCACGGCAAGCTTTCTAAAAAACATGGGCTACATACACCTCATAGATTTCTTTCATGAAAAATATGAATTTTCACAACGGGACAGGTTTTTTTATTTAAATATTCTGATAAAAACCAACAAGTTTTACTCAACGAAATTTTGGGTGTGTATTCCTCTCATTATTACGCTTCCAAGAAGTGCTGACCTGTCGAAATCGGTGCCATGAAATTTTCACTCACAATCTCACAAAAAACATTGACTATAGCCCAAGTTTTTCTTCTTTTTTTTATCTTTTCTCTCCGAAAAGAGATCTGAATATGTGATAAGTATCATAGCTTTCGATTCAATAAAGGACAGAGAGCGCATTTTAATATAAGAAGTTCACCTGCCCTGAATTACTTTTATTAACGAAACTAGAAGAACTAAGTTTACTAACGAAACTAGACTTGTTTTTTGGAGGATTAACATTATTTTCTTGGGTTTTTGGTCAATCCACATTGATCATTTTGATCATACTACCATTTAGGAACTGCAAATGAAGGAAAACCCCTATCGCCATTATTTACACTGCATTATGTTTGTACTCAGAAAGAAGCAATAGGCACACGTCATTGGTTCTAGTTGCTTACATACCGATATGCGGAAAAATTCTGCATTTTTTATTTACTGCCGGTCATTGCCTGATGCGACGTATTGCTGGTGTTTACTTCCGCAGACGAGTTGACCAACATAAAAATAAGCTCGTGAATGCATAGTAAGCTAAAGCGGCCTGTTTGAAATGGCGTTAGCTGCCAAATGGTGTTGCAGTGCTAACCTCAGCGAGCGGTCAATGTAATTTGGGTGGAAATATGAGACTGCACTTTATCCCGGCGATAAATTTGAAGAATTTATTGCCGGTTCTATTCGGATGAAATTTAAATTTATTTATATGCAGTGATTTATCGGGTTGGACAAAAAGGTAACATTTTCTAGAGAACAATTATGGGTGGTTTCGCTTACATAAATTGGCAACTATGTTTTCATCGGCACTTTCGAATTAGAGGACAGCAGTTTAAGGATTTCAAGTAAAGCAGTATGTATTAAATCTCGCAAAAGCAACCAATAG
Organism: Dioctria linearis; assembly: GCA_963930735.1. Classification (NCBI taxonomy): domain Eukaryota; kingdom Metazoa; phylum Arthropoda; class Insecta; order Diptera; family Asilidae; genus Dioctria; species Dioctria linearis. Next base: position 54,228,220 of record OZ005743.1, on the reverse strand, counting down.
CATTACGAATAGGGAACTATAAGACCGTAATCCCATTATGGTATCAAATAATCACAATTTTTTTTTTATATAAAATTCACAAAAAACTGACTATAAATTGAAAACAAATTTTATTTATAATGCAATAAATTGCCTAAACTATCTGTTGCTCACAATATTTGGAAGAGTACAAGGCAGACAATATACATGTATTATATTGTTTTCTGTTCACCAATTTTTCTTTTCTTTACTTTCATTCCTTCTTTTACATTAGTATTTTTTTAATCAGAGTAGTGATTATCTTTACAAAAATATAAACATTTTCAATTAAATAATACATCCAAATGCTGTTACGCTTAAAATAGTAAGTCTTAACCCGTTACGAAAACAGTCATAAACGTAGCAAATATTGTTCGCATGTCACAATATTCGAACATACAAATCTCAAGCATTTGAAATGAACCTATTACTAGCAGGTTGAAAAGAATTTACAATAAACCAATAACATTACTAATTTATACAAGTCATAGAAGTAGATAGTTAGGCACACAGACGAAAAATACCAGTCTTAGTATAACAGAAAGTATTCGCTACACATAAAAATCATTAAGTTTTACATGATTTCCTTGTAATTGCTTTCTCTTTAAAGCTTACATTTTTTACATAGAAAAAGAACGGAACAAAGTTATGCAAATATAAGAAGAAAAAAAACCAAATTATCTTGCTACTAGTTTCCTTAAATATAAATGACTTTGTTATCTTTAAAAATATTTCTTAATTTCATTGCCAGTCTTTCTTTATTTCGAATGTCCAATCCCACTTGAGATGTTCGTGTTTGTCATCATCAGTAAAGAGTGATGTTACTGAGTAAGTACCTCGGGCCATCATCCCTGAAGGAGCTTCCTCAAAGGGTGTGATGTAGCTATGTATTTCCTTTTTAGGTGGATACGAACCAACCATGTGCGTCATTTTGTCAACTGTAAGAGGAGAGTATAAATGATTAGCATCAATGTTATACATTTTTTAAAATCCTATTACTTAATAAATAATACCTGCAGCAACCAATCCAATCAGAATTTAGTTAAAGTGTGTTGTCAGTTATTTTATGTAGAGCTAGAAATTAAATGCATGCTATAATAAATTAGAGAGCCTTCAAGGCACGGAGAAAGAAGAATGATAAGGAACCGCGCATAGCTATCGGACATCATGCTCGGTATATAAGGTGCTTAACTTCGCCAGAAAAACAATGTTATGAATTATCGCAATTCTTTCAATTTAATTTAATAATCGAAATGCTTATCACTCACAAAGATTGAAGTTAAGATCATTTTTTTCTAATTTGTGTATTGTCAAAATTTTTTTTTTTTTTTTTTTTTGTGAAATACATTATTATCTTTCTAACATCTATCGATATCGAGTATACATCTATTTTTCGTAATTGTTATGGTCGTAGCGTACTGCATATAGCAATATGCTACACGGAGAATTACTGCAGCACGTATGCCGGCCGGCTGCCATACCGACAGCTCGTACCTGTCAGCGGAGAAGAAGAAGACAATCGATCTGTCTTGTCAAACCGTGAAATCGAAAGGTCGCGAAGACAACAAAATCAACAATTTTCAACGGCATCGGCGGGAAATCTAACCCTTACGAGCAAATAAATCCATCCCCGCCACCATCACTATCAGCTAGAACAGCTCAAATCTGTTAGAGAATCCTCAATTGCACATGCAGCTGGAATTGCAGCACGATTGCAACTGTCGCAGCCCCTGATTCTAATTTACCAGCAGCAAGTCAGGGTGGAACAGGTACACCACAATCACCACCGCAACAAATATCATTGCGGCCACTGCCTGTACACCACTCATCTTCACAAACAGTAGTGCCCTTATCAATTTACCACTTAAAAGTGGAAGCGGTGATAGTAAGGGTAATATATCTGCTAGCAGCCCAAGTGGCAGCGGGACCAGTGAATTGGGTGCATTTACTCGCCCACGTTGTGGTAGCTCACATGCCCGTCCTCATGGTCCAAATTGCCATAAACGTTTGGAATGCGGTGTTGAACCGAAATTTGAGTGTCCTATTTATCACAAGAGATTCTGGGGCAAGTAACATTGTCGGCTAAGTTCTGAAATGCAAATTTGTTGCGATTACCGAGAACTAACAGAAAAACATGTCAATACTTGACTCTTGAGTATAGGAAAATCTAAAAAATACGCAACATGGTGCAGTACACAAATTAAACTCTTCCAGTCAACTGTTTTGCAGATTGTGTTTGGTACGTACATAAATAATGTAGATTATAACATAAATATATAATTATAAAAAAGGGATAAGAGTTGAAATTAGTTTCACTATCAATGAAATAAGTAAATAGATGAAGAACGCATTGAATAAATTAAACAGTGAGAAAAGATTGTAAGCATAGTTGCTTTAAATTTTATCAAAAATAAGATTTTATTAATTAATTTTTAAGATAGTTATTTGAAAATTAGCCTTAGGTTACAAATAATTTTTGGTATGCAGATGAAAAAGGTTAATTTTTACAATTGTAACTGTGACATGTAGGCAGGATATATTAATTTGCATAAATTTACTATTCATTTTTGCATTGGTACCAAAAAGGTACAAAAGTACACAACTGATTTTACACCATAAAGTTTTCGAACTTGATTGATAATTGTTATGGTCGTAGCGTATTGTATATAGCAATATGCTACACGTACTGTAGCGTGTATATCGGCTGCTGTCCACAGCGGAAAGCGAACGCACCTGACCGAGAGAATTGCATTTCCTCACGTTCAGGCGCCATGTCGACGTGACAGTGAAAAAAGGAAGAAGAAGATTAAAAAAAAGAGGGTCGTGGTATGACTTGCGAAAGTGAAAGAAGGAATTTTTGTGGTGTGATTGACAAGAACGAAAAAGAAAAAACAAGTTTTGGAGTTGGAGAAAGCACAAAAACGAAAATTGATAGAAACAAAAGTACAGAACGTGACAAATAAAAATTTTTGGGAAGAAATATTCACCGAGTGGAGGAATTATCGCGAGGATGCCTCTGATAATGGAGGAATAAAAGTATCATCCGCAGGAACCGCAAATTGCTATAAACTAGGCAGGTTATCCGGCAGGGGATAAATAAAAGCGACAAATTGGGAATCCGAAAAATTCAGAAGTAGTCCGTCAATCAGCACCAAGCAGTATACAAGGAGATGAGACAAAATCAACGTAATCAGATACCAGGCTCAATATCTAAAATTATTTCAAGACAAAATTTTGTTTATGCATCCAGTGAATTCAGCCGATAAAAAATTTGCTATATCGTAAAGGCCATAGTAGTCTAGAGTTTTTGCTACATTTTTAAGGTCGCATTTTTCAAAAAAAAATTTCGCTATATTTTAGAGGTCATAGTATTATAAAAAACTTGGATATATCTTACAGGCCATAGTATGCTAAAAGTTCTCTATATTTCAAGAGCCGTAGTATGTTAATATTTCTATATATTTAAAATCCATTAGCCGGTTAATAGTTGCATATATTTAATACGAGTATATTTTATTAGAAATTAAATAACACAATATTTTACTAGAACAAATACAATACTACTTTACTAGAATTTAAGTACAATATTACTTTACTAGAATTTACTATTCCTTAAAGGCGATAGTTAGATAACTTTTCCCTGTACTCTAAATGAGATACTTAGATGACATTATTGTAGCACGTTAACTGAAGAAACATGGTTGTGCAATAACAATATAGGTTACAGCGAAAATATTAAGCGTGAAGTGCATGTCATTCGGGTCAAATCTAAATCTATCTTTATATCTGATAGGGTATATCATTATTATTATTCATAAAAATTGGTGTTAGAGATTAACCCAAGGGAACCACAATATAACTATTACTTTCTGGCTATTCTGGCCATTTCAATTTCAGCACACTAAGGATGAAGCTCCAGAAGGCCTTCTAGAGAAGATAACTTCACCAGGTGAGATGTAAGTACTCATTTATAGGTATCATGGTATCATGAGCGTGTGGTTATTCCTTCGGGTTACCTCCTAGGTTGGTTAGTCAAGCATTCACGCCCTAAGCGTAAAGTTTGGCTAGTGAATTCATATCCGTAGCTATCTATAATGATCAGACATGTAGCATGGTTGTAATTAAACACCAATTTTATAACGTAAGGGTGCAGTAAGTCTTTTTACTTTTCCTTCACATCCCGGAGCCCTCTGTCGAAGAGAACAAGGTCGTCTAAGTTTGCCTAGTCTCTCTCTCTTCCTATAGGTCAACAAAGGGACTTTGGACGATTGTGCCACCCAAAGTCAATGGGAAGATGGGGCTTGGCAAGGAAGGAATGCCATCTGCGCCTTCCATGGAATGCAGGTAAGTGACGTAAGGGTCCCTTCAGGACCGAGTGTGTGCTAGGCTTGGTGTAAGTAGGCGCGAAAATTTTTTTATTATGGGTGATGACAAGCGGCAGGTTATTTCGGGAACTCCCCCACACTCTCCGCCACCCTTAGCCAAGGTGCTAGCGTGCCGCCCTGTGCTATCGCTGTCATCGAGTGATCTGCCAGCTTATGCTGGCAATTTGGACTTCACGTCCTGACCAATCACTCAACATACATATATACCATAACATAATGTCTGCATAGTGTGGTGACATAAGATTTGTGCAGAAAAACTAGGACTGCGTGTAAAGAAGAGGGCAGGTATAAGCTTGAATACTAACATTTTTCAAACACAAGTAGGTAACATAAAAGCAAACAACTTTAATTTATTTAGAAAAGTTACATGAAAAGGAAAGCAACATTTCAGTTTCCTATAAGCTCGTTTTAAGCTATAGTCAATGTAGACATTTCCCGCTCTTTACATAATTTAAGAAAATCGTCGTCACCTCATGAAAACCAGTACAATGAAAATAGAAGGAAATCAAAGAAAAAATTTATATATCCTATTGCGAATAAAGCAGTTGCAATCAATACTGGTAGTCATTAAGGTAGTTTTAGTTTCAGAAATCTAGATTTTATTTTATCACCCGAAGTGTATTTAGCAGAAAAATTACAAAAATTATCAAACTTTTCAAAAACGTAGAAATTAACGATTATAACGTAAATATGGATCACTGAATACTTTTCATTTCTCCTTTCACTTTTTTACAGGTCTACCAGGGACTCTGAAAATAACTGCTTTTCGTGGAACCTCCCCACACTCTCCGTCAATAGCCGAGGCGAGTTAGCGTGCCACCCTGCAGTCAACGCTGTCTGCCGAGTGATCTGTCAGCTCATGCTGACAGTCTGGATTTCACGTTCAAGCCAATCACTCAATATACTTCCATAACAAAATGGCGCCCAACGTGGGCCCACCTCCGTTAGACTTCGGTGGTTTAATTATGACTTTTACTGGAGACTGGGACTTATAGTGAGATGGTCATTTGGCACTTTGCTAATTGACTGACCTCAAGTCTCATATCCAGTGGAAGTTATATGCAGACCTGGGTCTAATTGGTTTTGTTGAGAATTTCGGTAAAGTAAAGTAAAGTTTTTTCAAAGTGTTGATATTTTGATTTTTGAAAGTTGATTGAGTAAAGTAAAGTAACGTAACGTTTAAAATTTTGAAAGTTTTTGAATTGAAGTTCGACTCTAGGTTTGACTTTGGTCGAGCCTCGAGTCTGAACAGGTGTCTAGTTCTTTTGAATTTTTTGAAGTTTTTGAATCGATCTTTCCCGCTGGCCTTCTGCTATGGAAATAGTAGGTGGCTTCACAATTTTTTTTTGATTGTGTTCTCACGGAGACATGTCTCTGTTGGACAACTGGCTGGACACAGTCGTGAATCTGAGACGACTTTTTGGCTCTCAGCTAACTAGTTGACCAGATTCATGACTCTGCCCAGTTGGAAGGTTAGCTAGACATGACAATCAGGTGAAGAGGAAGGAAAGAGTTGTTGGAGGATGGAAGTGATGCTGGAGACCTTTAGTAATCAGGAGTTGGCATACTGCTAACTGCCTGGCTGAAGAATTTCTAGTATCATTTTCAGTCTCTAGCTTCTCCAACCCGACTCTTCCCAGATTTCTGTGAGAACCCAAGTTTTTCATGCACACATTCACGTCGCTTGCTTACATCATTACTTCTGACCTGATTAGAGAGAGTGACCTAGAGATTTTTATGTGGAGAGTTAGCTCTTGGAGGAGTGGGGGAGAACTTTGTATGCTTTTGGATTTTTTCATTATCGTATTTTGAGTTCGGCTCATATAAGGTATAGGAACGGTAGTTTTCCAACAAAGATTGAGTATAGCTCATAATTGATTTTTAACGAACTTTCTTGTTGGTACGAGATTTTGAGTCTAGCTAATAGGCAAGCGTATGAATTTTTGATTCTTTTTATAAGTTAGAGTTCAGCCCTTAATTGATTTTGAAGAACCCTGTTGATTGAGGCCATTAACAAGAATTAATTGTTGAAGTTTTCATTCTTTTCGGATAATCTCGCATATATATTAAGCACATAGTCCTGAATTAAGTGCTTATATATAATTATAAATATAAATATATGTGGGATTTCCAAAATTAATAAGACCGAATAATCAAACTTCAAAATACAATGTTTATTAATTCACTGATTCTAAATTTAATTATTTGTAATAATGGAAATTTATATAAAACGATACAACAAATTTATTGTAATAAAAAAAATGACAAAGTTAACATTTACTGGAATTTACTTCAATTTTACTTTCCACGTTCAAGAAAAATGCTTCTTCGTTGACTGAATGCTGAATATCGAATGTTCTTCTTTTTCTTTCAAATGACAGCGAAGCTTTTTTTATTATTTGCAGTGTTGCCGTCGTTTTTCATTTGGTGGTTAGAAGTAGTTTGGTAGGGTAGAAGTTACGAATAGTTATTAATGAATTCCCACAATCGGCCATCCTGATAGTCTTTTCGCCCTCGAAAATATGAAATTTGTGGACGTCATTACGTGAATTTATTATTAGGCATCATAGGTAGGTAACTTGGTAATTTTTTGAACATCTTTGGTAAGTATTCTTCATCTTTGGTAATTAACTTTATTTTAAGAAATTGTTTATTATCTTAGGTAAGTCTTCATTTTAGGTGAATCTTGGTGTAAACTTTTTAACATCTTTTGGGTACATCTTTTAAAATCTTGGTATAAACTTTTTAACATCTTTTGGGTACATCTTTTAAAATCTTGGTATAAACTTTTTTAACATCTTTTGGGTACATCTTTTAGAATCATCTTTTGGTACATCTTTTAAAATCTTGGTATAAACTTTTTTAACATCTTTTGGGTACATCTTTTAGAATCATCTTTTGGTACATCTTTTAAAATCTTGGTATAAACTTTTTTAACATCTTTTGGGTACATCTTTTAGAATCATCTTTTGGTACATCTTTTAAAATCTTGGTATAAACTTTTTTAACATCTTTTGGGTACATCTTTTAGAATCATCTTTTGGTACATCTTTTAAAATCTTAGTATAAATTTTTTAACATCTTTTTGGTACTATTCTTCTTCGAAGCCCAGGAAGTCTTCCTCCTCGTCGGTGCTAGTGATGTCATACCAACTCTTCATATTGTCAGCGCTTGTGATTGTTTTGTTTGGCCCCTCGTGTGTGCCAACTTTTTCTACGTGATAACGATCGTGTTCTGAACATCTTGTAATTTTGTATGGACCTATAAAATTAGTAGAGATTTTAGTATTATTTATAAATTGGCAACGTTTTATGGCAATTAAATCTCCTAATTTATAATTTTTTGCAGCTTTTCGCGTTTTATCATAATTTTTCCGATTTTCGTTTTGTATGTTTTCGATATTTATTCGTGCTGTTTCACGCGATTCTTCACGATTGTTTATAAATGCATTTTTGAATTCTTCATCTATTGCTTCGGCTAATGTTGTATTTGCGTTATTCCTCATTGGTACGCCTGTTAATAATTCGAATGGCGATATTCCAATACTTCTTTGATATGTTGCGTTAATGCAACGTTGTAATTTTCCGGTGTATGTATACCATTTCGCTGGTTCATCTATTGTAACTTTTGTTAGGATTGGTATAATCATTCTGTTGATTCTTTCTACCTGTCCATTTCCTCTTGGAATACCGGTGGCTATCTGCAAATGAATTATATTTTCTATTTCACAGTACTCTTTAAATTCGTTTGATGTAAACGCTGTTCCTCTGTCTGTAATTACTCTTCTCGGATTGCCAAAAGTATCCTTCTGTAGATTTAACTTTTGCAATACTTCTGATGTTGTTGTTGATTTTGTTGGATAAATCCAGCAAAATTTGGAAAAAGCATCAATTACGCATAAAATGTATGAGTACTTCTTTGTGGTATTCGTCATTGGACCGAGGTGATCGATGTGGTAGGTATCTAGTGGCTGTTCATTTTTGTGAATTGGGCTTAAATACCCTTCTGGTTTACCTGCTTTTTTATCTGCTAAAATACAGCGGACACAATTTCTTCGACAATTTTCAACTCTTTCTTTTAGACGAGATATATGATATTCTCGGCTTATTAAGTCTTTCATTTTTTTGTACCCAAAATGGCCATCGTCGTGAATATTTTTAATTACTTCAGTTTGCATATTTTTCGGGATACATAATAATTTACCGTCTTTACCATCTTTATATATTATATCGTTTTGTTTAAAATAACCGTCGTAGATTTCTGTGTTTTCTAATATTTTGTTTATTAGCTGTAATTCTGTATCGTTATTTTGAGCATGTTTTATTTTGTTCAAAAATTGATTTGTTATGACCATTACGACTGGGTTTCTGCTTAATGCGTCTACGTGTTTCATTCTTACGCCAGGTCTATGTTCCAACTGATAATCGTATTCTTGTAAGGCTAAAGCCCATCCTGCAATTCGTGGTAGTATGTTTTGTTTCTCCATGGTTTGCTTAAATGCTGAACAATCTGTAAATATTTTAAACTTAATTCCTAGAACGTATACTCTGAATTTTTTGAGTGCTGAAATTATAGCTAGAACTTCTAGTTCATAGCTACTGTACCGTTCTTCGGCTGGTGATGTTTTTTTACTATGATAGCATACTGGATGAAACAGATTATCTTCTCTTTTTTGTAATAAAACTGCACCAAATCCCCATTTCGACGCATCCGTGTGAATTTCAGTTTCCGAATCTTGTATATACAACGTGAGTACTGGTTGTTCCGACAATAATTGTTTAAGTTGATTGAATGCTAGTTTTTCTTGAATACCAAATTTAAATTCTGATTGTTTCTTTAATAAGTTCGTTAATGGTCTGGCTATCAGTGAATATGATTTTATGAATTTCCTAAAAAATCCTGTAAGACCTAGGAAACTTTGTATTTTTTTAACTGATTTTGGTTCTGGAAACTGTTTAACTGCATTCGTTTTTAGTTCTGATGGTGTAATTTTACCATCATTTATTTTAAATCCTAAATAATCAATTTCATTACATAAAAATTGACATTTAGACCATTTGATTTCTAATCCATATTCTTCGGCTAGTTTCATGACTTCTCTTAATCTTTTCATTCCTTCATCGTAGTTTTCTGAAAGTATTATTATATCATCCATATATACCAGAACGAATTTCTTTTCGATTAATTGTTGAAATATTCTATTTATATATTTTTGGAAAACTGTGGGTGACGTGCACAATCCGAATGGTACTCTATTAAATTCGAATTGTCCTGATGGAGTTACAAAAGATGTATATTTTTTACTTTCTTCATCAACTTCGACATGAAAGAATCCATTTTTTAAGTCAAGTGTTGAAAATACTTTGGCTTTACTTAAGGAATCAATTTGGTCTTCTATTAAAGGCAGTGGGTATCTATCTTTGATTACTATTTTGTTTAATTTTCTGTAATCTATACATAATCTTTTACTGCCGTCTTTTTTGTTTGCCAACTGTATTGGACTTGAGAACTCTGATTCACTTGGTCGTATTATTTTCAATTCAAGCCATTCTTTAATTTGCTCATTTATGACTTTTTTTTCTAATGGAGCCATTCTTCGTGGACGTAATTTAATTGGTGTTTCGTCTGATAAAATGATTTTTAATTTAACATCAGTATCTTTGTATTTATTTTCTGGTTTATACTTTTTTACTAGATTATTTATTTCGATTAAATAATTTTTATTTCCTATTTTTAATTCTTCTTTTTCAGATGTAATGTTGTAGCACGATTTTAATTCTGGGTATATTTTACTTATTTTGATATTATCATCTGTTAATTTAATGTTTGTTCCGTTCAGTATATCTCTTCCTATTACTGTTGCTGTTTTTAAATTCGTTCCTGATACAACGTACATTTGTGTTATGTATGTGTTGTCATCTATTTCTACAGTTGCTTTAAAAGAACCTAGTGTTTCAATTGTTTCACCTGACAGACCTTGTATTTTGCACTCTGATGTGTTTACTTCTGGTGCATTAATCTTGTGAAAATCTTCAATTCTTATTATACTGATGTCGCTGCCCGTGTCGATTAAAGCCGAAATTTCTACGTTATTTATTTTAATTACTTTTTGTATATCTTTACCAGATTCGATATATTTGATTGATTTTGTTGTACAATTCTTTGCGATGTGTCCGAATTCATTACACTTAAAACATTTCGGTGTATTTTGTGGACATTCATTTTTAAAGTGATCTGTTTTTCCACAATTATAACATCTTGATTGTACAACTTTCGATTGGCTATCATGTTTTTGTATATCTGGTTTTCTTGTTGTATATTCTTGTGTTGTATTTGATAAACTTTTTAAACTGTCTTTGTATTTCATATATATTGGTATTTTTTCTCTAAATTCTTCAAAATTTGTTGCTTCAAATAGTAGACTTTTGTTTCTAGGATTGTCGTTTATTCCTTTTATTACATAGTGTATTATCGTTTCTTCGTCTATACATGGATTTCTTGCCGCTATTTCTCTCATCTTCAGAAAATATTCTTGTATATTTTCATTTCTTTCTTGTTTTCTATGTAATAATCTTTTGTGTATTTCTGCTGATGTTATTCTAATTTTGAATTCTTGTTTTAAAAATGTTTTTAATTCTTCCCAATTATTTAGATTTGGATTCGATCGTAAAGCCAGTTTTGCTGTTCCCGTCAGTAGTCTTTTAGCAAAGATAGTTTGTTGTAAGTTACTCCATTTAAATTCTTTTGATGTATTTTCTACATCTCTTATCCATGATTCGACATCATATTCATCAGTTCCACTGAATTCAGGTAATATATTTAATATATCTTTGAACGAAATTCTTTCTTTATCGTGTTTTTCGTTTGTTGTGCTTTCAAGATTGTTTCGTTGTTGTACTTCTACTTTTAATTGTTCTAATTCTGCAGTTAACTTGTCTATTTCTGGTTTTTCTTCTTTAGTTGTTAATTTATTATGTTGTTCATTTGTTATTACGATTTGTGTATCCAGCTTTTTATTTTCTGTTTGTAGTTGTACTATTTTGTGTAATGTTTTCAATTCTTCGTCTTTTTTCTGAGCCTTTTCTGCATTCTCTTTAATTTCTTTTTCTTTCAATTCTCTTTCCAGTTGCTGTTTTCTCAACTTTTCTTTAAGTTTTTTATTTTCTTCTTTTAATAGATTTAATTGTTCTTCCACAGTTTGTTTATTACCATCGTCAGGCATGTTTAAGGATGATGATTATTTTGATAAAATACGAAAACTTTTAATGATTTAATATTAATATTAGAATTAAATCTTCAGCGACTTGTACAGCTCCCTGTTTTTTTTTATATAAAAAAAAATTTTTGTTTGTATGTAGGTATAATAAAATGGCGATATGTTGTCGATGGTTTTTATGAAGAATTGAAATGTCGAAAATAATTGTGTGTCGCTGATATTTTAGAATAGCGGTATTATTATAACATAACCTGATTATGCGGAAATTATTTCCACGCGGTTGAACTTTGCCACGAAATTTGGGTTTAATTGCCACTGTATATAATATGGTATATATTTGTCCAAAAAAAAAATTATGAAAATTTTCCACTTACGGTTTTATTAGAATTTATCTTTTTGTACCTGACCACTGTATTTAACCTTCAAAAGTTTATGCCAATCCTCTTTTTTTTTTTTTGATTTTCTTTAGATGTTCCGCTAATTTTGATGTTGATCCCACGCTGATCCTTGATGACACCTTAACTGCTTTGGAATTATACCAAGTTTTTTTTTTTTTTTTTGATAAAAAAAAAATTCCACTTGGCGTTGTTTGGTTGAGCCCCCAATTGTGGGATTTCCAAAATTAATAAGACCGAATAATCAAACTTCAAAATACAATGTTTATTAATTCACTGATTCTAAATTTAATTATTTGTAATAATGGAAATTTATATAAAACGATACAACAAATTTATTGTAATAAAAAAAATGACAAAGTTAACATTTACTGGAATTTACTTCAATTTTACTTTCCACGTTCAAGAAAAATGCTTCTTCGTTGACTGAATGCTGAATATCGAATGTTCTTCTTTTTCTTTCAAATGACAGCGAAGCTTTTTTTATTATTTGCAGTGTTGCCGTCGTTTTTCATTTGGTGGTTAGAAGTAGTTTGGTAGGGTAGAAGTTACGAATAGTTATTAATGAATTCCCACATATATGTTATAGAGTAACACTTAAGTTGCACACTAATCCCTAGATTATACATCAACCTTCAGTTGATGAAAGTTTGAATTTTTACATTATTTTAAAAGCAAAAGAATTTCTTTTGGCCCTGGTGCTAGTCGACGACAGCCCGTACATTTCCTTTACTTCAGATATTCTTTCGAGTTTTGTCCAATTTCTGCACGCTGGCAGGATTATACTCTTCCCAAATACAGACTGAGAAATAGTAACTGCTAATTAGCGTATCGAGACTGGTACACACACATTTTCATAATGGCTACAGCGCGAACACCACCGCAAGCACTGGTGTACCGATAACCGAGGGCGACTGGTCAGGACCGAGGAAGCCAGTGAAGACGGTCTGTGGACATGTGTTCCACAAAGCATGTCTGAAAACGTTGATTGGACAGCAGTCAAACTGCCCGTACTGCAGATCCCATCTCACTCCATACGATTTTACTGATTACACAGGTGCGGTCTCGAAGAGGACTCACACGAAGCCGGTTAGTCAGGAGCCTCGAACGGCAGCACCAGTCTACAACCTGCCAACACCTACAAGTCGACCAGTCAACCGCGACTCTCTGTCTCCAGGTTTACAGAATGTGCACTCTATGACCTTTTCGCAGCCGAATTCCAGAGTGAACAGCCCGCTCCCTACTGCTCAGGGTCAGAGCTCAGCAGCGACCGAAGCCTTGCTGGCAGGTCGGCGTATACAGCTGCAGGATTTAGTCCGCGAAGGCCTTGAGCAGAGCCTAAATACCTTGCGAGCTGAACTGGCAACTAGCGTCAGGTAGCAAATATCAGCTGCAATTCCACCAGATGATTTTTCACTGCCACCTCCTTCCGTGGGTGAACCGAGACCACCGCCAGAGCCTCACGACGGTCGTAGGCAGTCGTTTAACAGACCGGCATTACCTCTTGGTCAGCCTAGTGGTCAGCCTAGACCAAACTTTAACCAGCCTCAACCAGCTCCAGCTCATCGTATCCCGTCAGGCCTAGGACCACGACGTTCTGGTAGTCCCATCAGGAGATGGAATATTTCATATAGTGGCGATAGTTCTTGCCTTACTGTCGATGAATTTGTGTTCAGAGTAGAAGCCCTCACGTACTCGGCTTTAGACGGAGATTTCGATCTTTTAGTTCGAATTCCACGCCTTCGTGGGAGTATGTAAAGACAGCTGTGTTAGCTGAATGGGGAGTACCAAAGGATGACCTCAAAGTCAAAGTCCAACTGATGCTGAGGAAACAGAAAGCAGGGGAGTCATTTGCTATGTACCATCAACACCTGGTGCATCTGCGCGACCAACTGCAAAGTCCTTTGGCAGACGTCGAATTTCTAGAAATAGTCAAGTCTAACCTATTGCCGGAGATCCAAACTAAAATCTGTTTACATCCCACTAACACCATACACCAACTACGGAGTCTTGTAACACAAATACAGGCTACACAGCAGCGAATCGCGACAGAGTGCAGCTGGAACACCTATCGTAGCCCGAGAGTCTAGAAGGTGGATGAGTGTCGTCTGACAGATGTGGAACAGCATAGGTCAATCGAAAACAGTGAGGAAGCCACGACAGTATCTGCTCTTACAGCACCTACTAACGTTATCGGTTGGAACTGTGACCAGCCCGGTCATTTCTACCAAGACTGCCGGCAGGAAAGGCAAGTCGTGTTCTGCTATGGATGCGGACGCAAAAAGGTCTTCAAGCCCGACTGCAGCCATTGTCGACAGAAAAACCTGAGACGGGTCGGGAATACCACCACTTTTTCTCGACCAGTGTCAACGTCACGCGCACGAACTGCAATGAACACTCCAGTTCAAGCCTTGAACAAGGAGGAATGTCCGCTCCATTAGCAGACTTTAACGATGAAGCGCTGAATTGTCCACTGATATCATTCAGTGACTCTGATGACATCAGCAAACCACCTGATTGTACAAATATTTCACTGATAGAGACGGAGAACCTGATAGACTTCTCCGCAGATCTTCAAGCTCCCATTTCCACTTCTGGGGAGCCCATGACATTATTAGACACATTCTTTGGAAGAGTCTTTAATTTTCGATGTCCCGATAACACCAACAGCACCTGTAGCTGACAAAGTTACTGAGCGGGAGGTTTGGCCTCTTGGCATTTCTGTACTGAAACAGCCACCAAGCTCTGTTATGACGAGTGGGCGTGAGCCTGTTTCACACCCGCTGACGCCGTATCATACGCGTCTGCAGAATTATAATGCAGTAAGAGACCGAATCTTCTCATCAGTGGCGGAGTTAGCTGATATCATGTATCCTGACCTGGATATTACCAAGAAAGAAAAGATCTACCGTTCGTTGGCGGGAATACTGTCGACGGATGAGACTGGAAAGAAAAAAATTGGCACAGATTTCCGTGTCGATGCCAGACGACATTCGACCGTATGCCGAAGTAAGACTACTCGGGCGAACTGAGACTGGATTACTTGATAGTGGTGCCACTGTCAGTATTCTAGGCCAGGGAGCTCTAGAGAAGCTTGCGGAAACAGAGGTTGAATGGAAGAGGTATCGGACACAGGTACAAGTAGCGAATGGTGCCATGACGGCTGTGCATGGTCATGTGAACTTGGACATCACTTTCCGTGGTAAGACCCAAAACGTGCGTTTTTACGTGGTTCCTGGGCTCACACAGGCACTATATCTAGGAATAGACTTCTGGCGTCTATTTGGGTTGTCTCCAGATGTCCTAGGTATAATTGCAGAAGTGAAGTGAAGTGACACCGACTGCCATGCTCTTTCCGGTATAGATCGACAGCGTTTAGAAGCTACTAAACAGCTTTTCCCGTCCTTCGCCTCTTTAGGCTTAGGACATACATCTCTTGTCAGGCACAAGATTGAAACGAATGACGCGACTCCGATAAAACAGAGGTTTTATCCGATTTCACCGGCAGTACAGAGTTTGAATGCGGAATTGCGACGAATGCTATCATTGGGTGTGATAGAGGAGAGCCAGAGTCCTTGGAGCTGTCCAGTTGTACTAGTGCGGAAGCCTGGAAAGGTTCGGCTTTGTTTTGACGCCAGGAAGGTCAACTCGGTTACCAAGAAGGACGCCTATCCGCTAGCGCAGGTAGACGCACTTCTGAGTCGAATTCCTCCGGCAAACTACATTACAAGCCTGGACCTGAAAGACGCATTCTGGCAGATCCCACTAGACGCTGATTCCAGAGAAAAGACCGCGTTTACAGTACCTGGTCATCCTCACTATTAGTACACCGTGATGCCATTCGGCCTTTGCAATGCTCCACAAACTATGTGCCGCCTCATGGATAAGGTCATTCCTTTCGATCTTCGTGAAAATGTTCTCGTCTACTTGGACGATTTACTGAATCTGTCATCAGACTTTGACTCTCATCTCACATTGTTATCCCGTGTAGCGGATTGTTTGAGGAAAGCTGGCCTCACTATCAACGTTGAGAAGAGTAAGTTTTGCATTAAGGAGACCAAATACTCGGGTTTTATAGTCGGGAAAGGAGGAATCAGGACTGACCCAGATAAGATCTCAGCCATAGTTGACTATCCCTCACCTAAAACTGTTCGCCAAGCCCGACGCCTGCTAGGTATGGCGGGATGGTATAGACGGTTCATCCCGAACTATGCTGATTTAACTGCCTCCATAACTGACACCTTGAAGAACCCTAGTCAGTTCAAGTGGACACCTGAAGCCCAGACGTCTCTTGATTTGTTGAAACAAAAACTTACCTCTGCTCCGTTGTTAGTGAGTCCAGACTTCACCAAGCCGTTCATCATACACTGCGATGCGAGCCAACAAGGTATTGGTAGAGTGCTGCTTCAACTAGATGACGATGACCACGAGAAGCCAATAGCCTACGTCTCGAAAAAGTTGAACTCAGCACAACGAAATTACACCGTCACAGAGCAAGAATGTCTAGCTGCAATCTTAAGTGTACAGAAGTTCCGGCCCTTCATAGAACTTATGCCGTTTAAGATAGTGACCGATCATGCGAGCTTGAAATGGCTGATGTCTCAAAAAACCTCAGCGGTAGACTTGCTCGGTGGAGTTTGAAGCTACAGGGTTTCGACTTCACTATTGAGCACCGAAAAGGAAGCCCATGATGCGCTGTCACGCATCCATTGTGACAGCCTGTCCACTACCAAACTACCAGATCTTTGCGTCAGGCATGGTTTCGTGTACATTCGGACCGTTCCGAGAACGGGCGATCCGATTCAGGAGGAAGAAGCTTGGAAGCTTTGGATTCCACGAGGGCTTGTCTCCGACGTTATTTCAGGAGCGCATGATCCGCCACTAGCTACTCACGGAGGTATAGGGAAAACACTGGAACGTCTGAGAAGACACTTGTACTGGCCACGAATGACTGTTGATGTCAGAAACTACGTAGGCGCCTGTGACGTGTGTAAAGAGACTAAGGCCCCCAATACCGTTTTGAGACCACCTATGAGAGTCCAATCTGTGACAGAACGACCATGGCAAAAGCTGTATATCGATTTTCTGGGTCCATATCCTCGGTCAGTGAAAGGAAATGTCTGCATTTTAATAGTTCTTGACCACTTTTCAAAGTTCCCGATTCTCAAACCTATGAGAAAAGCGTCTACACACAATGTGTGCCAATTCATCGAGACGGAAGTGTTCCATATGTTCGGAGTCCCGGAAACAATAGTCTCTGACAATGGAGTCCAGTTTTGTTCGACTCAGTTCACCAGATTACTGGATAAGTATGGGGTGAAGCACTTGCGAACGACAGTTTACTCGCCACAAGCAAACGTCTCAGAGCGAGTAAACAGGTCTCTATTGTCAGGAATTAGAGCATATATTTGGAAGGAACACACGAGATAGGATGAGAAGCTGAGCCAGATAGCTAGTTCCCTCAGGAGCTCGTTCCACCAAGCAACTGGCTTCTCTTCCTATCGAACACTCTTCGGTCAGCAAATGATGGAACACGGCAGCTCCTATTCCATATTGAGGAGCCTTGGTACTCTTAATGAGCTGTTGAGAGTAGATGCTGAGGGCAAACTGAGATTGATCCGTGCGAGAGTGCAGGAAAATTTACACCATGCGTTCGAACAGGGTTCAAGAGCCTACAATCTCAGGGCGAAGCCTGTTGATTTCAAAGTGGGTCAAGAGGTATTTAGACGGAATTTTACCCAAAGCAACTTCCAGCAGCAGACTAGTGCTAAACTGGGACGAAAATTTGTCAAGTGTCGGGTTAGAGCCAAGAAAGGAAACTGCCTATACGAGCTTGAAGATCTGCGAGGAAAACTGTTAGGAGTTTATCACGCCAAAGACATCAGGCAGTGATAACCATTCTAGAAGCGTCGTCTATCTGTTGTCATTTATTCCTGGTAGCCCTAATAAGGTATGCGGCCAGTTTCACTGGAAAACTACAGGATCCCAATGTGCCCAGCCTAGCGGCCGGCATACCTTTTGGACAGTAGACATTTTTTCCCCTTTCCCTATTCCCCAGCATAATAGTGCTTACACTATGTTAATCCCCTCCTACATGGTAACCCTGCGGCAGATAGCCTGACGTAGGAATTCCAATTGCTTACACGTCTCCGAAAATTTTAGAAAGAGTATCAGCATGTCACTACTTCGACGACGCCTGGGAGACACACCCTTGAACAATCGCCAGTCGGAGATCAGAGTGAGATGTTGTGCCGGGAAAGCTTAGCGATCCGTTCTTTCGGTTACTGATCGCGAAGCTTTCTCAGCATCTCGGTGAAGGAAGGCAAAGAGACATCGACCGGCTGGATTTTTTAGGTTACCCGCTTGTCGATGTAACTTTGGTTTCCAACACGGAGAAAGACGTCGAGGTCTGGTCAAAGACTGACGAGATTTCAAGGATGTCTCCTCGATACGTCATCGGTCAAGTAGGGCGACAGTCGTAGCCTAGCACGAGTAATGAAGAAGGCTCATTGGGTCGTGGGTCGAGACACACATTGGGCGCCCGCAGCGATGAGGCCTATGTTTAAGACCGGCTAGCTCAGTCGACCATTTTTCAGCGTTGTCTGAACCAGGGGTGGCCCAGACCACTCTGCCCTGTTATGGTCGTAGCGTATTGCATATAGCAATATGCTACATTGAGAATACTGCAACATGTACGCCGGCTTGAGAATAAACCGACAGCTGAACGCACCCGCGGCAAGAAGAGCGCTGCTTTTTACTTGTCATCTGACAGAGGGAGAAGAGGAAATTCATCAGTCTTGACTGGGTGCAAAAAGGGTGACATTTGTGAAAAATGGAAAATATCTGGAAAATTTTCTGGCATCCTTCCTCAAAGGACAGGAAAGCAATCGGATAGGGAACAATTCCCAAATTTTTGAGCAATTGTCGCAGCTGATGGTGTGCAAAAAAATTTAGACTTGGCACGTGCCAACAAAATAAAGCCCGCTAAGGACGCTAATATCAAGGATTCAGCCCAAAAGCGCTCCATCATCAACAGGAAACAAAAGGAATATAAAGGCACCGTTCCTGGTATAGTAGTTATAACCTTCTTCGAATATGCATTTTCTTTATACCTACATAGAGCACCAAAAATTATCGCGAAAGTCTACCTGACTTGATTTGTTTGTGGTCAAGGAACGAAACGAATATATTTCGAAGAGGCAAAGCCCTATGTCAGAAGTGTAAAACCATATATACATATATGAACAAAAGGAGCGGAAACCATCGTAATACAATATAGGCCATGTCAATTATATTTATAAATCTAACCAATTACAAGACAACAGCTATTTTTATTACCTATTTATTAGTACACGGATTTGTAGAGCATTCGATTGCCTAATGACAGTCCTTTAGTCTAGTTAAGCAATTCATATTACCACTGGCAGCTAGAGTTAAGATTTCATTTGTTGATTAAGAGAAGTTATTCAATTCCGCTTCCTGTTTAGATAATAATTCAATGTTTTTACCGATATGAAACTTTGCAATACAATAATTAAGAATGCATAGTCAAATAATAACTGCCATCGGGATTGTAGAAGAGAAGATAATTTTGGAAGTAATCATCTACACAAATCTGTTTATTTGATTATAGCCTTAACTGAATTATTTTTACAATGTATATATGTAATAATTAGTTTCCTTTCTTTAGTAACTAACTGTGCACCTCTTTTAGAATAGTAAAATATAAATCTCTAGCATATCTTAAAAAAAAAAACAAAAAATCTTGAATTGAGTAGGAAGTCGAATGCCTTATACTAAGACAAGTTTCAGTTTTTACAAAGCTTATTTATAAATAATGAGCTCATTACTTGCGAGGATACTGATAGTGAAGTAGGTTACCAATAGCCCTGAATAGTAGCTTGAAATCGCGGTGCCCTACTATACTAAGGTAGCCTAGAGATAAATTTTTGTTAATGCGTTCTACAGCGAACAGGATACAGGCGATTAACATTGATAGTGATATATAAGCGTACTAGTTCTGGATAAATTTGCAGAATATCTATCTACATTAATGCAAATCAGTTACAAGAAGAGTTAGTAGCTAGTTATAAATGTGGTATTGGTATCCAAGAAGACTTATGGTAGAGCATACCGAAATAGCGAATCAAAACATTTGAATCTTAATTTCATTCTTTAAAATAGATACCGGATGCTGAAGCGCTTCATCATGCCGTGGAGTTTTAATCGTGAGTACTCTTGATTTATATTGCACATTTATGATATATACAGGGTGTCCCGCAAGTCGACGTCAAGCCGGAATCGGGTGATAGACCAAATCATAACAGTTACCAGAAAAATATAAAAAATAATCTAAGTCATATATTTTTCAAATTATAGACATTTCTTTTGTTTTCGAGAAAATTTACACCTTGTGATGGTTTTTTAGCTCCTGTTGCTACAAATCTTTACTTTTTTTCAATTTTATTTTTCTTGTGTAATCCAGAATAGTGCTTATGTAACCTGCTGTTTTAAATTTTAAGCCTATTGTTCCAGCTTGGAAGAAAATGTCACATTTTGACGAACTAAGAATAGAAAATTAATATTTCACCCAACTTTAACTGACTGTAAAGAAAAAAAAATGTACTACGCCAGTTTGGCAAGTAACTTTAAAAGTTAACGCATTTAATAAGGATTCTAAAATGGTATAACACTTGCTCCAGTATTTCTTAGATTACGAGAAAATGTACACCTTGTGATGTTTTTTAGCTCCTGTTGCTACAAATCTTTACTTTTTTCAATTTTATTTTTCTTGTGTAATTCAGAATAGTGCTGATAGAGTGGCTGAAGGATTTGCGGTAGGTTAGGAAGAAATTTTCGATAATAATTTATCATTCCCAGGAAGGCTTTTAACTGTGTGACATTCTGAGGATGTTTTGCTTCAGAAATAGCTTGCACTTTATTAGTACATGGTCGTAACCCCTCTTTATCTATAACGTACTCCAAATATGTAACTGAACTTTTGTAAAACTCACATTTAGCTTCATCTAAACGTGATAATACCTTTTCTAATCGCACTAAATGCTCTTTAGCATCCTTACCCGCGACAATAATGTCATCTAGGAATACTGCGACACCTTGAATTTCCTTTAAAACCATTTCAATTATCTTTTGAAATTTTGCAGGCATCGTTTTAATTCCATAGGGACATCTGGTGTACCGAAATAAACCAATATGTGTTGATATGGTGGTCAAAGGTTGGCTTCCTTCCTCCAATTCGATTTGCTGATAGGCATTAGCTAAATCAATTTTAGAAAATATTGAAGCTTTCCTTAATTTCTCAAAAATATCCTCAATTCGGGGTAATGTCTTTCATTGTCTGAAACCGGGTTAAGTGTCAATTTATAATCTCCGCAGATCCTTACTGAACCGTCGGATTTAATTATCGGTACGATTGGTGTACCCCAATCAGAAAACTGCACCGGTTTCAAAATACCACTTTGAATTAGTTTAGTAATCTGTTCCTCAACCCTCTTTTTGATGCTGAATGCTAATGGGCTAGGTTTATAAAATTTTGGTACCGCGTTTGGGTTTAAATATAATTTGGTTTTGCCATACCTTAGTTTCTCTAAATTCTCACTAAATACACTGGGAAATTTTGATAGGATACTTCCAATTTCTTTATGAAGCTCCATTCTATTTACATTAAAAGATATATTAAACGAATTCATGAAATCACGACCTAGTATTGGCGGACCTCCATTTTTCACCACGTAAAACATCACTGGATTTATATTATTATTAAAACGTACTTGTAAAGAACATTTACCTAATGGATCTATACGTTCATTGTTGTAACTTAACAACGCAACCGACGCTGGCTTTAAAACCATATTTTTTCAAAAATTTAAAATATGTATCTGAATTAATGCACGAAATAGCAGCCCCAGTGTCTAATTCAGCTCTCAAAGGTTTATTATTTACTATAATATCTAATAAAATTGGTTTACTTTTACCACTTTGTCGTAGAACGAATAATTGTTTAGACATAACAACAATCTTTGATGTTTCAGTTGTATAATGACATTTCTGCCCTTTTGGCTTATTTTTGCAAACTTTTCTTAGATGACCTTTAATACCACACTGATTGCATTTAAATTTTTAAATTTACAATCTTCACTTATATGATTACTGAACCCACAACAGTTACAATATTTAAAAAATTTACCTTTATTCTTATGCTGTGATTTGTTATACTTATTATTATTGTTCACTGTTTTCAACTTGAAAATCGGTTCTTCCTTCATTATGTTGCAATGGTGTGCCGCTTCCGATTCAGATGCTATTTGAACCGCCTTCTGGAATGTCAACTCTTCCATCTTTTGTGAAAATAATTTCTCCTTCATAGGTCCTTTACTCAGTCCCAAAACAAATTTATCTCTCAGTACATGATTTAAGTAGTCTCCAAATGAACACGTTACCGCCAACTTTTTTATTCGCCTTGCCCATTCCTGTACCGTTTCTGTTTCTAACATGCTGGCGTTGTAAAATAATTCCCTTTCTACAAAGGTCGATTTTGCTGGTTTAAAATGGGTGCTCATCTGCTTGATTAGATTTTCATAGTCCGTGGACTCTGGTTCATCTGGGAAAACTAAATTACTAAAAAGCTGATATGTTTTCTCAGTTACCGTCGTCAATAAAATTGCCCTTTTTTTGTTCGCACTGGTGATATCATTTGCCTCAAAATATTGTGTTAATGTCTTCAAATGTATACTCCAGTCCATTGACACATAATCAAACTCGTGCACTGTACCAATAAGGACTTTAGAGCTGGCTGCGCCCCTTCTCTTTGTTCTCCGTTTCCCGGCATTTTCTGCCTTATTATATACCACGCAATTGAAAACAAATTAACTCGAATATGTTTTACATACTTTAAACTTTTTATTTATTATTATTTCGCCAATGTAATAAAACGTACTCCTAAGCCAAAATCCAGTATTTATTATAAAAGATGCTTAGGTTATTACAAGATTTCTAAGGAGCCAACTCAGCCATCGAAGAGCGAGGAAAACAGATGACAGCTCAATCGATTAAGAATCGCATGACATTTTCATGGCACAAGCGAAGTTATCTACCATAACTCTTGTCAGCTGAGGGCTACGTTTACGCTTATTTACTACGAGCGAATTGCTTAAGCCACATTTACATTACAATATGTATATACTTTTACTTCTATGATATACTTACATATAGGCACATATACGTCTGCGCCCTTGTTTCATGATAACTGGGCAGCTGAATTTTCTGTTTTGCATTCGCTCCTATCAATGACGCATACGGGTGTGCTGTTCGTTTCTCTAACGATTTTGCAATTAAGTTTAGTTTTTTTGTACGTCTAGCGATAAAATTAAAGGAACTAAGCCGCTTAAGCTTGTATGGTGCGCGAAGCGCTTGAGGAACCAAAAATAGGAAAAAAAATTAATATTTCGGAAATTATATACGAAAATCTAAATTAAACATTTGATATAGAGGTTGTTTAAAATTGTTTGCAAATATATCTATGGTAAGGAAGAATAACATGTTGCATACTGTGTTCTGATAGCTTTTATATCTTTCGAAAATATTGGTTTGTTAATGAATTACCGCTTAATATTTGTAATTATAACGTAAATATGAAACGTTGAAAGCTTTCATTTTTCCTTTACTTCCTGGAGCCCTCTCGCATGAAATGAAGAATGTCTAGGTTCGCTCCGTTTTTTTCTCTCTTTACAGGTCAACAAGGAACTCTGAAAACATCTGCCCTCAGAGTCAGATGGGTGGTTGGGGCATGCAGTGAAGGCATACCATCTGCGCCTTCAATATTGGATGCAGGTAAGTGACGTAGAGGTCCCTTCAGGACTGAATGTGTGCCGGCGTGTTGTTAAATAGGCACGATTTTTTTTTGATTATGGCAGACGGCAGCGGCAGGTTTTTTTTGTGGAACCTCTCCACACTCTCCGCCAATAGCCGAGGCGAGCTAGCGTGCCGCCCTGCAGTCAACGCTGTCCGTCGAGTGATCTGTCAGCTCATGCTGGCAATCCGGACTTTACGTCCAAGCCAATCACTCAACATAGTTCCATAACAACGTGTACTATAAAAGTCTAAACCATTAGCAATGTTACCTGGAGAAAAGTTTTTCTATGTCTTTGTTATGGAATTATCTTGAGTGATTGGCTAGGACGTGACGTCCACACTGCCAGCATGAGCTGACAGATTACCCGACGGACAGCGTTGACTGCAGTGCGGCACGCTAGTTCGCCTCAACTATTGGCGGAGAGTGTGTGGGGGGGTCCACAAAAACACCTGCCGCTGCCGTCTGCCATATACAAAAAAATTCTTCGTTCCTACAACGAACAAAAGCCGGCACACATTCGGTCCTGAAGGGACCCTTACGTCACTTACCTGCATTTTGGTGGAAGGCGTAGGTGTTATACCTTCCTTTGCCAGCCCCATCCTCCCAATTGACATTGGGTGGCACAATTTTCCAAAGTCCCTAATTGACCTGTCAAGGGACTAGAGCAACCCTACACAACCCTCATGCGAGAGAGCGCCAGGATAGTGAAGGAGGAAATAAAAGAGCTCACAGCATCGTTACATTATAAAAAGTTCATCAAACACTTGTATTGATCTGAATTTAGGCTAAGTTACATTTAAAATACAAATGGCAGTAAAGCCTAGCCTAAATTTTAACATGGTCCTATGATTCCAAGTTTAGGGCTTCATTTACGGAAAAAATTTTAGAATTGAAGCGTAATTCTCAAGGAAATTTATACTGTTGCCAAGTGACTGTGCTAAGTATACCTAAATCTATTTATACCAATTGAAGGTGTAAATGCTAGTCAAAATACAATTCTTAAAATATAGGAATATATAATATGTATGTCTAACGTGAAAGTTCAAACGCAAAAATACGTGTGAATATATAAAATATATGTCTAAAGTGAAAGCTTAAATGCAAAAATATGTGTATGCATGATAGATAAGTATAACGAAAAACTTCAAAAGCAGATCAAAAGGATACTCACAGTCAAAATCCCATGGTCTGGTGGAGCGCTACAACATCCAGTGAGTATCTCTAGTTCAATTTCAATATATAAAAATTTTTAATACTTAAAGGTATTCGTTCCCTATTTCAGTGCTTGCATTACGCCGTCACTAATAACATAAACCTTACTATAGGACTTAAACAATCTGCCTCGTCTTATAACTAAATCGCATTTTATGTGAAGCATTAAAGCACTCAATACTTTTTATGAGAAAAAGATAAAAAGATAAAAAATATTATAGAACCACTGGACTTGGTGACTTAGTGAAGACTCATCGTGTGTTGGTATATGCGTAACTTCTTAAAGCTGTTAATTGAACGGTTGAATTCGTATGCCGTTGCTCTTGCATATTTTCCGAGCATTTGCCTGGCCTCATCGGTCATAATGCAATCAAACTGAGTTTACTTGAGGCCCCAAATTATTCATAGATGAGCTTCTTCAGTTAGCACTGAAGAAACTTTTCCTTTGTATTACCTGGATTAAAATTCACTGATTAAAATGTATCCATTTTCAGTATTTGGAAATTCTTTCGGATAACTTTCTCCCAATTCATTCTGAATGGGAAAAGACCTACTATTATCATCCTCACCTGGATTAAAATCCATAGTTTCTTGGATCGATTCCTTGCACTCTGCCAGATTTTTCGGGATTTATTTTCTTTGGAACTACAAAAAAATCTTTATCAATTAACAATTGCAATGTGGTTTGCAAGTTGTACATATATGCGCATTACTTACTTCTGACGTATACTAAAATTCCTCGTTACCCAATGCGAATATTTGGTTAAAGTTTGCTTAGAACGCTCTTTTACAGAGATTTAGATAACAATTTTTAATTCTTTTCGGGGAATCGACAGTTTTCTTTACCGCACTGATCACCATTCGAGGTTAAAAGTGACTTGCACCACCCGATTTTGTCTTCTTCTTCTTCTTCGCATCCGCATGTCATCTCGAGCTTGAGGAAACGCATCTCTCTCGGTCGGGGTGCGGTCATTTTTTTTATGCTTGACGCAGCCGGCCTACACGCTTCAGTACGTGTAGCATATTGCTATATGCAATACGCTACGACCATAACATCTTGTTGGACCAATTTATTCGTAAATTTTTTTATTTCTGGTTTTTGGGCCTTAGTAACCATTAAATTATAAAATATGCCTATTGTAACCGTCAAATTAAGATTCCAGATAATGTACCTGTTCCAAATACTGACGACTGAATACTGAAATGACTTCTGCAATAGAGTCATATTTGGGTACAAACAGACACAATGACATATTTTTTACCCGCTTTTATGTGCAATATAGTCTTAACTGCTTTGTGACTGTTTACAAAAGAATAATGCGACTTTCTTCCAACTAGAAAAGCTGCATGCAGGCTGTCCTTACTATATGCAAAATTGTCATAAGGAAAGTTATGACTGAATTTAAAATTATATCAAGCATATCATACTTATGAAAGCATTTTAAGAATTATTCAGGGAATAAAAACTCTGTAGTTAGTGTGGCAGATAATTTCTCTTAATTCGAAGAATTATTTTTGCTTAAACAGGTTGTGACTGTATTGTAGAGCTTAACTTTAAACTATATACTCTGCAAGACAGATTTTTATAAAAATAACGGTAATTAACGGAAAAATCTGAAATAATTCTGTATTACTGATAAAATATAGTAAAATTTCCCATCTATTGACGGTCATAACTTGTAACCAAAGATTTGTGCCTTATGACACTCTACGTCGTTCAAAATTATTTTCTTAACGCCCTTATATTTTTTGAATCTGTGAGCTTTAGGTTTCGTAATGTTCCTAAGCTGTATGGAGAGTTCTCTTAGATATCGACAACTACACAAGGCATAAAGAGACCCAATATTCTGAGAGTATACTAGTTTTAATTATAAAAATTAATAAATTAATAATTTCTTTACCATAAATTATTGCCATAATGAACCAGAGTCTAAACTGCCAAAATCGCAGCAATTACACATGGATTTATTGAAAGTATTCTCTATATATAGATTACTCTCGGTCTCCATTAATAATGACCGCAATGAATTCTTACCAAAATATTTACCTGTGGAGACAATCTTTATTGCAACTGATATAACAACGAAAATGGGAGGAAATATTTTTTACAACCATCTGAAAATTATATTTAAGCTAGCTAATATGGCACGAATTGAAATAAGTGGTTCGGATGAATGCGATAGTACAAAATTATTATACTTCAGTTGTCAAAGAATAATTTTAGAAAGCTCTTCACAACGTACAAAATTGAGTTATTGCAATGGAAATTACTTTTAGTGTGGAAAAATTATGGCTACAAATTTTATTTGTTTACATGTTGTACAGCTGTGATCTGTGAGCTGTACAATATGTAAACAAATAAAATTGTTATCCATAATTTACCTGCACTAGATTCACCACAAGCAATTTCCATGGTAACAAGTCGTAATAAGTTATTGGAGCGATTTCTTTACAATTGTTAATCGGAGCCTGAAGTTCAGTATATTTTACCTGAAATAGCCACGAGGTAAAACAAGTAAAATTACAACAAAGATCTCATGAAATGTATGAATTTTGACAAGATAAACATTCCAATGTAAGTGGACACTACAAAGTTTAGTAGCTGCCGTCAGCATTTTACTGCTACAGCTGGCAGTTAGATACCGTCAATTTGTTTCAGGCCTCAAGACCTTAAAAATATAGTTAATGTTTTTTATCTCATAAAATACATTATTAACTAATCAAATTATGAAACTGAATAAACCATTGGAGGGTGTTCAGTTGGAGAGGTTTGAAACGGTTCGGTTGCGGGAGTAGCAGCCTGAAAAAATCTGCTAAACTATGATAAACAATGTGTTCATGTTGGCAATGTTAAAGGCGGTGCGTTCCGACTCGTTTCAAAGCGCTTAGAATCAGTTAAGCGTGAGATCAACATTTTTGATTTAAATCGCGTAAAACCGTTTGTGGAGTGAGTGACAGTTTGTAAATACTATTTGTTCAAATATTGGAGGATACCTGTTAACGATTGAGGGTATTCGTAAGCATCGGTTGTATGAGATATGAAAAATAATAACTATTCCAACTGAGTTCTAGCAACAAAATAATGGGATGAAGTTGTATAGAAGTAAAATGTACTGAATAGTAGCACTTGTCACCCGAAAATACGCTTAAAATGTCTCAGGGGTTGCTGTAGTTGACTGAACAAGTGATGAAATTAATCGAAAATTGTCCTTTTATTGATTGGATGCCTGTTTTTTTTTTTTTTTTTTTTAACTTATAAAACATGGGCATCTTTAACGTTCAAATATCAGCCGCTGGAAGCCACTTCGAATTGAACAGAAATCAGCGCATTACCGCTTCTACATTCTTATACTTTCTGTTTCTAGAGTTTTGAAGCTATTACGCGCGCACCCGCTCCGCTTTAAACCTCTTCAGGCTGAACGTAGCCTGCACCCTAGACATACGGGCAAAATCAATGATCATTCGTTCATAATTTGAATTTTCAAAAACCGCTTTACCTTTGAATTTGAATTTTAAAATTAAAAAAATGCTGTCAATTAGATATAAAAATTTACACAAACTTCACATTAGTTAAAAAAAATCTTGGGTAATTAGATTTTTGAAAAATTTAATTACGAATGGATGATCATTGATTTAGCCCGACTGCCTAGGGTTTTAAGCTCACATGGAAAATTATTGTTCTATTCATACGTTTGTATGTCTGTAATATTCACATTAATTATATAATTTCAGGTTGAACCTTAAAACCTCCTGTTTTAGTAACATTATTATGTTAAGAGAAAGTTAAAGCTTACCCATAACTGTAGAATCCACAGAGAAAGCATTAAACAGAAAAATTATATTTAAAGCACACAGCACATTGCAATTCATTCAACAAAAAGACTGACTGTTATTTAAAAATCAAACAAAAAGGACTAATCTTATGTTGAATTTCCATTGGTTCCACTCGTGGAGTGGTTTGCATTTTTCACACAGAAGCTCGCTTTCTAATGTCAAATTACACTCAAAATGTTCCATTAATCTGAATAGCGCAAAAAAATGTACAAAGTGTACAGTTACACTGGAATATCTTGCAATGCGGATTTCTCCAGTGGAACACCAAAGCAAGTGAAATCGAATGACAAATAACTGACTAGCAGGAAGCATCCTGCAAGAGTTCATCATCGCCTTGAAAGTAATTTTTTATAATATTTATTTTAATTTGTGATTATAAAAGCAAAGAATATGAATCAGTTAAGAAGCTCAACAATACTCCAAAGTACAGAGATTGGTGTTCCTACTTCAGCTGGGAAATTTTCTATATATTCGCCCGAGCATAGATGGTAGCACGGCGCCAATTCATACTTATTTTTTCGGTTGTTCTGTGCCTGTTGCATAGGATAGATTGGTGTCTCAAAACTCGTTGTGCTGCTTCTTTATTGATTTATATACTTTGATAAAAGATCTAAAAATATACAATATCCCCAAAAATAACTGACGGTTAAGTGGAAATATTAGATATAAAAAAGAACTCGGAATTTTTTAATTTGTAATAATATTGTTAGGAGCGTGGCCTTAGTTCGTTATTTAAAACACAATATTTCAGATATCATTAACAAGTTCTTTCTTTATTTAACGTTACTGTTTACTCTCATAAATTCACAAACAATCAAATCAACTCTTTATTTATCGCTAGTACTGTACTTCTAATTATCACAATCCGTTCACTTCACTGTCTGAAATTAGACTCCGCCTCCTGGATGTGAGTAGCACCGTATTTATACTTTACAAATTATACTAGAACCTTCCTGAATATTCCGTTTTCCGAACCCAAGGTTTACTAAGATGTCACTAGCCTAAAGTTGTCGCTTGTGTCACTTTGTGGCACGTAACACTGCCCCCTTCTTAAAATTGTTCGTCCCGAACAACAGGTGATCCACGGTCTTCATGCTCGCTGAATTGACACAAGCGATCTAGATGAACGATTTTTCTTTTGCATCTTGTACCGCGCTGAATCTTGTATACCAAGTTATTAATTCTAGTTTCAACTACATACGGTCCCTGCCTGTGTTGTGGTCATTTTTGAGAACGTCTCGTGACCTCATGCACATTAGCTAATCGTTGTCTGAGCATCGTTACGTAATCTTCTGGTAACTTTTGTTCGCCTCTGGGTATACCAAACTTGAGGTCGCTAGGTAAGCGCATTTCCTTTCCGAATATGACCTTAAATGGGCTTTGTCTGGTCATATTGTAAACAGCTGATATATATGCCATTAGAAATATAGGAATATGTCGATCCCAATCGCGCTTATTATAGTTGAAAACCTTCCTAAGATGTTTGATTAATGTTCTGTTCAAACACTCTTCCATGCTTTGTTTTTCTTTCGTCTCTAATCACCTTCATCATCATTGTCTTTGTCCTCAAATTTCTAGTCCTTTTTATCGCCGTTGTCATCCTTTTTATTGCCGCCTTTGCAATTCTTATCATCATCATCATCATCATCGTCATCGTCAGAACCTTTGTCTTTACCTTTCCGATCTTAATTATACCCTTATCATCGTCATTATCAGCATCTTTAGATCCTTTACTTTTCGTCTTTTTCTTTCTTTCATTGTCCTCGCTCTTGGATTTCTTTCCTTTCTTCTTTTTACTTTTAGCACCGTAGTCATCATCGTCTTTGGATTTCTTTCCTTTCTTCTTTCGACTTTCGTTATCGTCATCTTTTTCTTCCATCCGTCCGCAATGTTTCCATTCAGGATTGCATGGACGTTCTGAAAAGGCTTCTGCATTTCCGTAGATACGTCCTTTGCGGTAAGGGATTTCAAAGTCAAGAGGTTAGAGTCTAGTCTCTCCACGGAAAGCTTGCTCTCTAGCTCGCCATCTTCTCCCTTTTTCTGCTGTTGTTTGCATTCGTCCTCGTTTCCTACAGTCGTTTTGCAGGTGACCCAGTCTACTACATTTCCAGCATCGAATGAGACCACGCGGAGGAGTGGTCTGTGATGACGGCATTCTGCTGCGAGTCTGCTGATCAGCTCGATATATTTGTCCTTCGTCAGGCGTTTCCATTCGTCGGCGTGTTCGGCAGTCCTTTTGGAGGTGTCCTGGTCTATTACAATTCCAGCATCGAAGAATACCACGTGATGGATTGTTCGGTGATGACTGCATTCTGTTGCAAGTACATTCCTCCACCGAAATTTCTCTCACTCGTACTGCACTCCGAGAAGCTTGTCTAGCAGTTTCATATGCTAATGCATAGGCTAGCGCTTCTACTGTTGACTTCTTTCCTGCTAGCCTTAGTGCTTGCTGTAAATTATGATCTGCAATAGCGTTCACAAATGCTTCTGTTTCCACTTCATTAAGGAATTCTTCATTGACGCTAGAGTATGAAAGATAAGCTAATCTTTCCACATCAGTTGTTGTAGTGATTCGCCATGCTTCTGCATCCTGTTGCGTAACTGCAAGCGATATACTTGCTGCATTTGCTCATCTCCATAACGTAATTCTATCGCTTGTACTAATGAAGTGTAATCACGTTGCCTGTCAATCGATATAGTTTGTAATAGCTCTGACGCGGGACCTCGAAGTGCTAATACCAAGTTCTTTCTTTATTTAACTTTACTATTTACTCTCAAAAATTCACAAACAATCAAATCAACTCAACTCAACTAGTACTGTACTTCTAATTATCACAATCCGTTCACTTCACTGTCTGAAATTAGACTCCGCCTCCACGATGTGAGTAGCGTCGTATTTATACTCTACAAATTATACTAGAACCTTCCTGAATATTCCGTTTTCCGAAACCAAGGACTAGCCTATAGTTGCTTCCAAGGACCAGTTAGCGGTTGAAGGTTGATGTAGTATCATGTTAAATCAACCTGTGGAAGTAATGAACTTTACTAACTCTTCTACGTTCACCTTCTTTGTGGAAATCTCCCTAAGGAGAAGTCTCCTAGTGAGCGACGTCTTATGCATGTCTTTCATTGATTTCGTTGAAGCTGTGGCAGCATTTTTTGAAGAGAAGTAGCAACTTGGCTACATGGTCCCTCAAAAAGTCAGACCCTCGAATTGACCGCTGTAATCCTGGGTGCATCTTTATGATAGATACGGCACAGGTAGTTGGGCTATTACATCTGGGGTTTGCCAAGGGTCTAAGAGAATATTCCTCTTCACTACACCAACCGCAACATTATGTATCCTCAGCTATTAAATTATGAAAGGTACCATGCTATGAAACCCAACGACGCTACGACGAACTGTGCTGATTTCCTGTTGCGGCATGCTCTTTGTAATATTGCCTTAGAAGGTATAAGTTTCCATAAACAGATTTGTCCTTGAATAACGAAAAATTGTTGGTATCCTGTCAGATGTAAATTCACAACCAACTCTCTTTTTCTATCCATCATTACATAAATCTTGGTTGCTTCTCTGATGATGAAATTTTGTGTTTAATTTATTTGCTTTATCGTAGTGACGTCATCAGAATATATTTAAAATAAGTAAAAAAGCTAGAATTGGTCTAAAACCAATTCTTATGATACCCTAAATTAATGCCCGTATGAAATTTCATATCGTCACCCATTTGAGCAATTTCGATTTTTGCAGTGGATTTTCTAGATATTTCTAGAACGGTTTCTTCGGACAGAAAATGATTATAACCAATTTTATAGGATTTCATATTCTGAATAAGTTTTTAGTACAATAACAATGTCTAAGACTGATCGTTTTCACAGTATCCGTAAAAAACCTAAATTTTTATATGGCAACACCAAGAAAGGGTTACCAGATTTATTCCATTTTTTTTCAGTCAGTGTCCAAATATTTATATAGTGGAAAACGAAATTTTTGTATGGCAACCCCACGAAGGAGTTGCCCTATTTGCCTCAATTTGAAACTTAATTTCATTTTTTTTTTAAGTCCGCGTACGAAATTTCAGCTCTCTAAGTACACACGTTCTCGAGTTATCGTCCGCCAGGACGGACGGACGGACAGACGGACATGCAAAAATCAAAGTTACTTTTAATTTTATGCGTGGGTGTCCAATCTATTTTGCTCTACCAGCATTATTTCTTGTGTTATAAACGGAATGACAAACTTAGTATACCCTATAGACTTTATCTCAGGTCTAAAAATCTATTGGTGGTGGTGTTTTAATTCCAGTGAACACAAAAGTTGCACCTTATCCAATATACTTGATAAATTCTTCGGTTGCGGAATGTGCTTGTGTGAAGATTTACCGAAAATCCAGAAGCTTTTACATTCCCAATTTCTATGCTATCGCTGATGCTGCATACGATCAAAGTTGTTTTTATACTTTATGATATGTGGCATCAGGGATAGCATAGAAATTGGGAATGTAAATGATTCTGGATTTTAGGTTAATCTTTACAAAAGCATATTCCGTATTTGAAGAATTTATCAAGCATATTGGATAAGGTGGAACTTTTGGGAATATTCTCTACGAAATTTCTGAGCTATTTACTCCTATTGCGATGTTATTATGCCATCATTTCAATCTTCTTCATTTGGCTTGGGTGCTGCAGTTAACGGTGATTTTCTTATTGCAGTAAATGTAGCACATAAATGATGTATGACTGTATGACCAAAAGCTCCAAATGCCTCGGCTAATTGAGAACCTATTATTAAAACATAAGAGCGCTGATATTTATGAGATAATACCTATAAATAAGAAATGAAATTCAGGCCGATTCTCCTTCAATCCATCTATTTAACTTCTCTCTGGTTTGTGCTTGAAAGTTATTTTATGTGATTGCTCTTTAAAAGAATGCTAAAATGACCTCAATGAAGAAATATAGACCAATAACTGCTGCCGCCATTTTAAACCCTTTTGAGGGCATGACAAACGAACATTTAAATAAAATGTTAGCTCATTTTTATCTAATAAAATCACATGGCTTTATAACTATGTAACTATTGTAACTATTTTTTTAACTTTCTAGTTTATATATAGTTGATTGAAATGGAGAAGCTTAAACAAATACAATGTGTTTGTACAGATTTCAGCTAATCATTTAACAACCTTTCTCACAAAATAGGTACCCTTGAGACTTGGTTTTCCTAATGACTTGTTTTTTGCATAAATTTGTAAGGTTTAATTTTCCTTCACTGTATCTGACTCTATTTATGTTTTCGCCGGTATTCCTCAGTGAAGTCGGCTTGGACCGTTACTTTTCACTTTGTTCATTAAATATATAATCCTTTAATTCAAAATACAGGCAATTTGAAAATCATCAGTCTATCGATTCTTGCTAAGATGCTCAGAACCACATGATGCAATAAATAAATAAGTATACCTTTCTTTTATTAGAAAGAGTTTGCGTTTGCAGTTCCTTATCTCCAGTTTCCTTATCATTGTAATTATGTTGCTGATCTTTCTTTAACTCTTTACTGACAGGCTAATTCTACCCTGGACTTTATTTAGCACTGTTCCAAGGACTTCACGAGTTCTTAATGCCTTTCTTTGTTCCTTTGTCTATTATTTTAGAACATGCCTTAGTAGTGTGGTCACCTTACTATGAGTTTCCTTTTCAACAGATAAATATGAATCTTTTGGATTTTGTTACTTTTCTAAGCATGAGGTTGTGGTAGATAAGATTTTTACACTGAGTGGTAAAGATTCATCTTATCTTTAAATCATTCTCGTATAACCTTATTAAACCTTTCATATCAGAACAGCAGCATGGTTTCTTACCAGGACATTCTACAGTAACCAGCCCTCTTTACTGACCTTATAGCCTCATCCCTTGATGACAACAAACAAATTGATTCCATTCACACTGATTTTAGCAAGGCTTTTGATAAAATTAATCACAAACTTTGTCTTTTGAAAATGGCTCAGATCGGTTTTCACCCGAACACTATTTCGCTATTTTCATCGTACTTGCAAAATAGGGATAGTATCGTTGTTTTTAATGGTCAACAATCTTCTCCTTTCAAACAAATATCAGGTGTCCCCAAGGGTACAATACTTGGACCCCTGATATTTTTAATCTACATAAATGACCTACCATCCTTAATTTCATCCAACTGCTTAATATTTGCAGACGATACGAAGATCTTCAGAATCATCAATAACGTTACTGACTGTGTCTCCCTACAAAAAGACTTACTCCAAATGGAGAAATGGTGTCGCGATAATTGCATTGAAATAAATGTTCGCAAATGCCAATGTATCTCTTTTCATCGTAAACATGATATTATTAGCTTTGACTACCAAATTCACAATACATCTATCCCTAAGGTGGAGGAGATCAAAGATTTGGGAGTAATATTTGATCGCAAGCTCCTTTTTTCTGCACACATAAATTACATCACCTCTAGGTCCTTTCGTCTTATGGGTTTCATATTCCGTACGTGTCAATCATTCAAATCACCATCCTCCTATATTACTCTCTACAATTCTCTAGTTAGAAGCACCCTTGAATATGCTAGTCAGGTCTGGAATCCATTTTATTCTTCCTACAGTTTGCAAATAGAAACTGTTCAGCGCAGATTTACCAGAATATTACTATTTAAATTAGAAAATTCCGTTCTTGAATATAATGACAGACTTGTGAAATTCAACTTGTTATCGTTGGAAAAACGCAGAATCTTTTTGGACATGACCTTCTTACATAAAATACTGAATAGTACTATAACTTGCAACTCACTACTTTCTAGTATAAACTTTAATGTTCCTTCTCGCAATTCAAGATATCAGCCACTCTTCAGACTTCCGATATGCAGAACTAATTTGAAAGAAAAATCGCCCTGCTTTAGAATTCAAAAGTCTTACAACACTAATTTCAATAATATTGATATTCTTGGTACTAGTTTACTGGCATTTAGAAAGCTTGTCCGGCTTGAGATCAGTCATTAATTGCTAAAAGTTCCTAACATGTGATTGAATTTCCGTCCTCCGCTGTTCCCTTTGCTTTGCTCATATTCCACTCCTTTTGATGGATAACCCTGTTTCGCTCAGTTGTCTTTTTGCCTCTTTTATTTTTTTTTTCTATTTTTGCTTGTTTTTTCATGCTCTCCATTATTATAATTTAATTTTTTAGTAGTTTTGATTATTGCTCAAGGTATTTCATTTTGTTATTTTTGTAATTTCCTTATACTGAATTTCCTAATAATTTCCTTTGTTACTTTAAATTTCTCCTGCTCTACTAGTTTATTTTTATTTTTTTTAGTTTTGTATACTTTTCTTTATATAGCCTTAGTTGTAGCTCTTTTGTTATAAGATTCTGTCTTCTCCAAACTTTCTTTTGTAGCCTAGTAGTTTAAATGTAAGGTAGTATATTATTAGAGTTAATCTCTGTTTACTACTCTTGTTAATTGCTTATTAAATAAATAAATAAATAAATAAATAAACTAAAGATTGAAGTATGCTTTACGTTGTCAAACACAGAACTACTAACTACAGCTATTATGGACCAGTGTTGTCCATATCCAGAAACTTTAATGCGTTTTTCTCTTTCATTGATGGTCAGTTATTGTTAATTAATATATAAAGAAAGAAGAAACTCAATCAAACTGTGTCTTTTATTTAAGCCCACTGTAGTTTTTACGTTCAGCTTATAAAAAACTGTTGTTTAGAGAAAATTACCAAGATACCAACAAAAAGAAAATTTTGCCGTCAGTTATTTATGGGCATACTGTAATTATATAAAATGGAATTTAATCTTAAAAATCATCACGTAGATCCAAGCATATATGGAAAGTGTCACACTGCTTGTGGATTCATCCTTAACACATACCAATAAACTGTACCAAAAGTATTCCATTCAGTGCAAAACATTTCCACTAAAAGAGTGGAATCAGTTAAATTCTACATTAAGCAACTTAATTATTTTTTAAGTTAAAACAGAAAAAGCACGAATTAATTCAATTAAAATGTCTTGCAGTGATACTTTCAATTTCAGCAAGCATAAGAAAAGGAAAACAACCGTGAGGTAAGCAAAACAGTCAATATTATGTACATAGATTTTACTGTCCTAGAAAAAATATTTAATTTTTTATTTTTTACCTGGTACGCCCATTCTATAAGTCTTTTGAATGTATTTCAGTCCATGAACGATTTCTCTTTGTACGATAAAATCAATTCTCACCTTATACTGAACTCCCTCTTTGATAATGAATACCTACAACAAGAAAACAGAAACAGTGAACTTTCAGAAAAAAATATATAAGATAAAACATAGGTTGACAACAGAACTAAATTGGATTAGCATAGCGGAAAGCAACAAAATTCAGTTCAGTTCAATGATATCAAATCAATGTCGACAAAATCAATACCTACACACCTGTTTTTTTAATTGACTTAAATCACCGGTAAGGTCAAGTTCCATATCATCGCGGCCTTCGACAACAAGGGCTAGTTTCTTGACTACAACTTTGCGAGTATCATTGGGATCTAGAAATAGAAATTATCGGATGAAATTAAATTTAATTTACCACAAGCAGCTGACCGATGGTGAAATGAACACGAATTCGAATTATTTTTACTAACCGACAATTATTTTTTCTGCTTGCGCTGCACCTAATAAGGCTTCTTTATATCTTCGAAGACTTTCATCTTCTTGATCTACAGCCATAATTTCTTCAATTGTTTTCTCTGGCGGTGGCAAGTAATTTGCATCGACCTCACAACCTTCATGCGTCTCAACATCGACTTCTTTTTCTGTAGACATCTTAGCTAATTATTACCTTCTGTAAGAAAACATAAAATAACAAATTTATTTTTTTATATTTTATATTTCTGCAAATTAATTAGATTTATAGGAACTGAAAAATTTTATTTTAAATTATGTTGAAGAGGAAAAGATATAAAAAAAAACATTAACTAAAGCCACATTCATTAATTAATTAATTAAACCTTTTCCGCAAAGATTAAACATTCTCCATAAATAATTAAACAATATGCACAAGCAATAAAACTAAACTCGTAAACAATTAATGATGTTTTTACTTGTTTTTTACATTTGTAAATAGTTTTTAATTAGTGAATTGGTTCGCCACGCGATGCATGACTAATTTTCATCTTCATATTCATTATGAAATTTACAGCATCTGTAGCATTTATCTCCCTAACCCTACTTTCTATAACCGAAGTAAGGCTGTGCTCAACAGATGTATCTCCGAGAATTCCCCTCTCAACTCCTTTAATCTTTAAAAATGCTCTACAGGGTTGAGCATAAGTGAATATGGTGGTAGAAATTGCAGTCGTAGATTATTACCGATGGCAACAACCTCTCGAACAGTATTTGTCTTGTGTATCGCGGCATTATCCAAAATTAACCATGTATCTTCTATATGCGAAATTTTACAGAGCCTCTCTTCTTTCCTTCTAATTGCCGGTTTCACAATCCAAGCTTAAGCCAAGCCTTAATAAATATTTCAGTTTCACAGGCAAGGCTTAAGTGATATCACCTGCTTAAGGCAAGTTAAGCCCGTCATCTCGAAAGCTTAAGCCTCAAATGGTGTTGTGAAACATATATTGAGATTATTGCTAAATATATATTTTGCCTAAATATTATAATTACTTTTGTTCAAGAAAGAATTTTTTGGGATTCTCCGGTATATAGCAAAAGCTAAAAAATGTTCTAATTTGTTATTTCATCACGCAACTCATTAATTTTTGGTGACAAGTTCCAAGTCTTGGTTTGACTCATCAACAGGTCCCAAATAGCGAAATTGGGTTATTTGAAAAACAAATGAAAAAATGAAAAAAAAGAAGAAAGAAATGAAAAGTTTGAGAAAAATAGAAAAAACAATTTTTTTATTTATTAAAAAAATGTAAAAAAATTCCTTCTTGAACAAAATTAAGTTTACCCGGTAAAAAATCCAAAAGGGTAATCTTTTTATTTATTTTTCCTCCTGGGCTCGTTATAGGAGTGTTTTTTCCTCATATAATTCACACCCAGAATTTATTCTGAGTTTATATGAGAAGAGATCAGTTTGATCTATTTTCAAGCGTCTGCAGCAGGCAGAAAACCAAGCTGCACCGATGAGTGGAAAGTTTTCGGCTGACACGAAACGCTTCTTCTTCTTCCTTTTTCTTCTTTATTTTTCAGCCCACTGCGTGGCGCATACAGGTTCGATTCGCTTCGAATGAATCTGCTTCTTTAAAAAAAATTTTACATTTTTTTAATAAATAAAAAAATTGTTTTTTCTATTTTTCTCAAACTTTTCATTTCTTTCTTCTTTTTTTCATTTTTTCATTTGTTTTTCAAATCACCCAATTTCGCTATTTGGGACCTGTTGATGAGTCAAACCAAGACTTGAAACTTGTCACCAAAGATTAATGAGTTGTGCGATGAAATAACAAATTAGAACATTTTTTAGCTTTTGCTATATACCGGAGAATCCCAAAAAATTCTTTCTTGAACAAAATTAAGTTTAACCCGGTAAAAAGTCCAAAAGAGCAATCTTTTTATTTATGAGTGGAAGGTTTTCTGCTGATACGAAACACTTCTTCTTCTTCCTTTTCTTCTTTATTTTTCAGCACACTGCGTGGCGTATACAGGTTCGATTCGCTTCGAATGAATCTGCTTCTTTAAAAAATTTTTTACATTTTTTTAATAAATAAAAAAATTGTTTTTTCTATTTTTCTCAAACTTTTCATTTCTTTCTTCTTTTTTTCATTTTTTCATTTGTTTTTCAAATCACCCAATTTCGCTATTTGGGACCTGTTGATGAGTCAAACCAAGACTTGAAACTTGTCACCAAAAATTAATGAGTTGTGTGATGAAATAACAAATTAGAACATTTTTTAGCTTTTGCTATATACCGGAGAATCCCAAAAAATTCTTTCTTGAACAAAATTAAGTTTAACCCGGTAAAAAGTCCAAAAGAGTAATCTTTTTTTTTAAATAATTACTGTTATTAAACGAACGTACTCATTTCAAAAGTTATATTTTAAAACTAAATTGAAATTTGCCAGGCAAAAAATAGTCATCTAGTAGCAGTTTTGAGTACTGTCAGGAGCTAGTGTCAGCATTCCATTTGATGTTTTTAGGAATAAACCAAATAGTTTGAGTTTGAGACAAAAATTAGTTATTTATCTGATGCAGAAGGTGACGAAGAGATGTATAACATAATATCGCAAAGTATGATCCGTGAAAAAATTATAAGACGGCGCCCGAAACGTTTCGAGAAATGGGATGACGCAAATTTTTATTTTCCGTTCCGACTGTCGAAACATTAGGCTACGATGAATTTGAATATGATACACTCGCAGAGGTTCACATTCAGTCGCACATATGCTGCGCTTTTCTGCAGCTACTTTCTTTCTTGTGTTTTTCTTTAAATTTGCACATTTGCACCTGGTCTATTTCGCTTACATTCTATAATGTTTTTATATTTTAATTACCACAGTGCTGACAACATAAATTTTTCACCTGCGGTTTAACTAAGCCTCACCTCACAGAGTACTGTGAAACGGAACAGGTCTAAGTTCTGGGATTAAGCCACACTGGAGGCTTAGTTAAGCTCTGGCTTAAGCCTGGACTGTGAAACCGGCCATAAGTCCACGAAGAAAATCCGACGTTTACAGATTCGGAACGAACTCTTCATTAGATCACCGTTTCACGATAAGCAATTTACTTATCAAGATAAGAAGACAATGGAGACAGCACGTTGATCAAAGACCTCGACAAAGCTTTAATTAGAATTGCAGATATAAAGGGAACTTCAAGCATTAAAGTCGACCCGAAAATCTAACAATTCTGGAAGATTTTGCATGGAATGACCGTGTAGTAAAGAAAAGCGACGTTTGATAAGAAAATTGCGATGAGAAGGGAAATCGCAGGGACAATTAGTTGCTCGCCTTGAAACCTCGAAAATTACAAGACTGGAGGTACAAAACGAATAAAATATATTAAAAAAACTTTTAAAATAAATAACTTTTGTAAATAAAATGCACTAAAAAGTAAGAATTAATTTTTTTCTCTCTCAGTAATACACACAAGAAAAGTTTAATTGCAAAATAAGAAATGCTACAACTTAGATTAAACCTTAAAAGTTTGGGCATGAGCTATAGTTAGACACTTGTGATTATAGTTATGGATGCCCAAACTTTTAAGATTTAATCTGAGTTGTAACATTTTTTGCAATTAAACTTTTCTTGTGTATACAGGGTGTCCCGTATGTGGTCTGGCACCCGAAGGCTATGGATAGGTCATTCTTAGACAAACAAAAAATTGTATGGGTGGGGGGAGGGAAATGGAAACGGCTTCCGAGATAACGGGACTTTAAGATATTTGGGTATGTTTTTATAGATTATATATATTATATATTATAATGATTTAAAATTTGGTAGATAGATAATCGTTGGACCTTTCCAATGGTCTATAAATTTTTTGCCACACTCTTTCCGTTTTGAAGTTAGAGCTCAATAAAGTTAAAACTTCGGAATTTTTACTCGTTTTTTTTTTATTTAACTACTATTTTTATCAAAAAACACATATTCAATATCAACTTTTGATATTGAATTTAAAAAGCCCAAAAGCTTAACTTTAATATGACCTATCACACTCTGTACCCAAAATGTAACTCTTTCTGCATGTTTGCACTTGTTCTTAAGCAAATCCAGCGAAAATGGCTGAAAAAGTTCAATAAGTGCCAGAAAGTAGGCAATTATCTTTTGGAAGTGACCTTTTTCAGCCATTTTCACTGGATATGCTTAAGAAAAAGAGCAAAAAACGCAGAAAGGGTTACATTTTGGCTACAGAGTGCGATAGGTCATTTTAAAGCTAAGCTTTTGGGCTTTTGAAATTCAGTATGAAAAATTGATATTGATAACGTGTTATTTGATAAAAATAGTAGTTAAATAAAAAAAAAACGAGTAAAAATTCCAAAGTTTTAACTTTGTTGAGCTATAACTTCAAAACGGAAAGAGTGCGGCAAAAAATTTATAGACCATTGGAAAGGTCCGACGATTATCTATCTACCAAAGTTTAAATCATTATCATAGAGTGAAGTTACAGGGTGATCTATAAAAACATACCCAAATATCTTAAAGTCCTGTTATCTCGGAAACCGTTACCATTTCCCTCCCCCCACCCATACAATTTTTTGCTTGTCTAAGCATGACCTATCCATAGCCTTCGGGTGCCAGACCACATACGGGACACCCTGTATTACTGAGACAGAAAAAAATTATTATTTACTTGTTGTGTTCGATAGAGTTGGATTAAATAAATTAGAACTCGAATATGCGACTTATGACCAGTTTCACAGCCTGAGTTTAAACCAAATATTTACTTTAAACTCGAGGAATATGTTTCACAGTTTGGTTTAAACCCCGGTTTAAACCGTGCCATCCCTCTGTTTAAACTCAAGATAAAAGTATTTGAAATGTGTGACATTTTATTTTGACAGTAGCATTGTTTATTTGTATCAAGAAAATATTTTTTTCATGGATTCAGAATGACATTTTTAGCGATGAGGAAGTATTTTTTAAGTTAAATTTAATACTCTGTCAACGACTGAGAGTAATTAGAAATCGGCCAAATCATTTTAATGAAACGGACGACGTTGATTTTTACGCTAGATTCCGTTTAAATAAAGAAATTTGTCGCTTTGCCTTCGAATCTATACCTGTCCGTTTTCTTGCACTCTACTATATGTGTATGTATGTCTTTTTATGCACTAGGGAAAGCAATAGATCAACTACACTTCTAATAAAATTTGCAGCCCTTTTTGATGGTGGCATATTTAAAATTAGTCAATATAACTATATATTTTTTATTTTTTAACTTCTGGTTTGTTTACTTTTTCCAATTGACAGACTGATTGATAGAAAAATTGATTCACAATGCCGGCGATAACTAATTTAGCTCACAATTTAATCAGTACTAGCAACGTTACTAAAAGAATGCCCTGTGAAACCCCAGGTGATTTAAACTGCGTTTAAACTCGGAGGATGGTTTAAACTCGACTGTGAAACTGACCATTAACAATATTTATTAATGTCTAGATATACTTGTTAAATTGAATCATGTGTTTTACTTGAACTCTCTGTGTGGAGTGAGTGGACTGACGTGTATATGGAACACGCCGGTCTGCATTATATATCTCAAAGGGTGATGATGATGATTGCTGTCTGTATATAACATCTTTCCTTCTGTCGAAGAAAATTACTGCGGTTGGAGGCGTTGTGGCTGTCGTCTTACTCTCGCGGAACGACGAAGTTGAGGGCTGAGGGTTGGCATGAGGCTGTTCCGAGGCTTATTATTATCATTTTCTACTTCCTTCTCGTTTTCCTCAGCGCTCGTTGATGATGGCCTGTACTGCTCCGTGTTGTCCTCTGTTGGTTTGGCTGCTTGCTGTGTCCTTTGGGAGTCATGGTCGCTGTCTCTTGCTGGACCTGAAACTTGAGGATTGTTCGTTCGTAATTCTTCTAGTTTCGTTATTGTCAAGTCATTGTTAGTAGTTTCATTGAAAGGTAAGTTTATCGTTTAATATTAGCTCCCCATCACATGGTCTTAATTGGTCAATATGCCGCGTGTATTTTTCATCATTAATTAGATGTCGTAAAGGTTGCCTTCTTTCCTCTTTATAACTATGCCTAATCTCCATTTAATGCACTTGTTATTATAGAATCGTACTTGAACCTTGTCGCCGATCTCATACTCGGGTACTGGTATTAGACGTTCCTTGCCTTTCATTCATTTCAGTTGCCATGTTCTTTTTAACCAATTCGATTCTGGTTCTGATGCTTCTTTTGAACATTAATTCTGCTCGGCTCAGACCAGTTGTCGAGTTTGGTACCTTTCGGTATTGCATTAGAAGTGGAGATAGTTTTTCATTTAGGTCGCCGCCTTCGTACACCATCGTTCGAATTCCTTGCTTTATTGTTTGGACGTACCGTTCAGCTTGACCGTTTGATGACGGACGATATCGTGCGAAGTCTGTGGGTGATGCCATTTGATTTCAGAAATAATCGAAACTCATTTGATGTGAATTATGTTGCATTATCTGAGACAAGAGTAAGTGTAAGTCCAAATCTAGCGAAAATTTCTCGTAATAGTTTTTGTAGGAACTGCTTCCATTTATTTTGTATATGCATCCACAATTATTAAA
Source organism: Dioctria linearis (assembly GCA_963930735.1). Classification (NCBI taxonomy): domain Eukaryota; kingdom Metazoa; phylum Arthropoda; class Insecta; order Diptera; family Asilidae; genus Dioctria; species Dioctria linearis. Next base: position 54,184,056 of record OZ005743.1, on the reverse strand, counting down.
AAAATTTGATCGTAAAATGGTCCGGCGTAGTCAATGTGTATCCTCTGCCATGGGTTCTGTTGAGTCAAAACTCTTTTGTTTTAACTGAGAATTGAGAGCTGGCCTAGATACATGAATCTAGACCGCTGTATTGTATCGATACTCCAAAAAAAACTTATCAAAATTGGTCGATAGCTGAGCACTCCACGATGATTGTAACTGCTGGTACTGAATTTTAAAATAAAACACCCAAGTAACGTTTGAAGCAAAACTGATTTAACTATTTATTATTTGCAGTATATTTATATATACGTATAATCGATTACCTGCAATCTAAATAAAATCCAGTAAAATTATTGACCTATTAATAAAGTTCATCGACGTCAGCGATCAACAATTCACCGCAGTGAGCATGCTGACCCAGCAGTAATTCGCAGGTCATTTAATTGTGCAAGCAAAACTGAAAATCGTGCCGTGAAACATAATTACGCCTGGTGTGAATATTGTTGAAAATCCATGCAATGCGAATATATGGTATGTGCCATTGTTCATGGCGGTAGATTGCGATCGCTGGTTCAATGATCTTGTAAATAATAACACGTTAAAATGCTGATTACATTTATAAGAAAATTTTAACTGATAGATTAATAGGGCTAGCTTAATTTCTAACTTACTAGCTAAGATCTGGTCTACGACAGGGTCGTTGGATACTCCCAAGGGTGCGGAGTTAACTTGCTGGGATTTGCCTTATTATTGCAGCATCTGCGACATTTGCGAGCTAAATCTTCAATATCTCGATCGATTTCTTTCCACCATACATAACTGCGTGCTAATGCCTTCATACGCACTATACGAATGCGCGCTTCGTGAAGCTCTTTAAGAATACACTGTTGTAATACCCTGAGTATCATTACTCGGATGTCAGTGAATATGCATCCCTTCTCGATAGAAAATTTGAAAACCGATCCATGATGCCGTAGCGGTTCACCTATCTGTAAAGCATTGGAATAAGCTCTGCACTCGGTGTCTTTAAGTGTTTCCCTTTGTATATCGTTTAGCGTGACTGGTAGGGTCTCTATTTGCGAGATTTGAAAGATTGAATCGTCTCTATTGTACTTGTCTGGAATGAAAATCCCGAAAGAAAGTCAGCGTTGGCGTGCTTTTTAGTGTCCCGATATTTAATTACATAATCAAAACTGGATATGAAGCTGGCGTATCGCAGTAGGTGTATAGCTGATGTAGCTGGAAGTTTTATTTGGGTTCAGGATTGCGGTGAGTGGCTTATGGTCAGTTAATAATGTTATTTACCTGCCATAACAATATTGGAAAAATTTTTTTAATCCCCAGTATATCGATGTAGCTTCCTTATCCAACTGAGAATAGTTTCTCTCTGCCTTACTCAAAGACCTCAATGCGAGCGCGATAGAACGTTCTGTGCCATCACTCATTTGATGCGATATTACTGCGCCAAGGCCATGCGGCGAAGCATCGGTAGCCAAGATCAGGGGAAGCTTTTCATTATATGTCATTATAATATTTGAGCTGGCTATATCCTTTTTTAACTGGTTGAATATCTTTTCGCATTTCTCGCTCCATTTAAAGGCTGTACCTTTCTGAAGAAGGTTATGTAAAGGTTTAAGGCGACCTGCTAAATTTGGTAAAAGCTTTTGGGTAGTAATTTATCAGGCCTAGAAATATTCTTAACTGTTGTATATCTTCAGGGCGTTCACATTTCGTTCTAGCTTCAACTTTCTCTGGCATTTTGATTTGTTTAGATGTAGGTCATACGCACGTAGTCTTTGAAGAACCGCTCTAAGTCGTTGAAGAAGTTGAATGTAAGTAATGCCTTGAATGGTTATGTCGTCGAAGAAGCATGCTACTCCACTTATTTCTTGCAGTACTGAGTCCATAAATCGTTGCTATCTTTTAGGTGCTGGCTTAACACCGGTCAGTCGTTTAACTTTATAATACTGATTGCCTGCAGCAACGAACTCTCCTCGTCCATCTCCATGTGAATATATGGCTGGTGTATGTCAAGAGTTATAAAGTACTTCCCACCACTCATCTTGGACAGTATCTCCTCAATCCTTGGTATTGGATAATTATCGTCCTCTATCTCCTTGTTAATCGTGACCTTATATCCGCACAAAGTCGAATATCCCCATTTCTCTTAATTACCGGTACTACTGGCGTACCCCACTTAGCTTCTCGATGATTCCTGCTTCCTCAAGGCGATCCAGTTCAGAATTAATTTTTCCTCTTAAAGCGTATGGAATTGAACGGGGTCGCATAAATGTGGGTTAACATTTACCTTTTAGCTTTAACGTACATTTGAAATTAGGAATTTTCCCAATTTCTTGAGTGAAAATGTAACTGCTTTCTGCATTCACTTTCGGCAATATCGCAATCTATAAGTTGATGCAGTGAGCTAATTTCTATTTTTAAACTTCTCATCCATTCTCTACCGAGGATTGAATCGCCATTTTCTTGTAGAACGTAGAGATTGCCATATGTTTTTTTATCTTCGTAAGTAACTTTGACTTTAGTTATGCCGACCGGTTGTACAATTTCACTTGTTTATGTTTTTAATTGAGTAGGGGTTGGATGTAATTTATCGTTAGACCAATTTTTTTGAAAAGTTTGTAGCAAAACGGTTGAAACGGCTGCACCTGTATTGTACTTCATTGTGCATTTCACGCCATTAATTGAAATTTTTACGAAATATTTGTCACTACTTAATTAGTGCCAGATGGTAACATTGTTTAGAAAATTGCGTTCAGAGTCAGAGTCGTTACTCATACCGGTGTTTAAATTATCGACTGCCCGATGATCTACGGTATATTTATTTGATAAACAAACGCTTTGTACGTGGCTCTTCTTATGGCATTCACCTTCAAGCTGTACGCATAATGAGAACTTATGTTGTTCCGCGATTTCGCTTGGTGTTGGACATAAATGCGCACGTAAAAGTGATGTAAGATCACTGTACTTAAGTGACTTTGGCTGCTCAGGCGCGGGTAAACAGGTTAGCGTATGAAAGAACTTTGGCCCAAGGCAATTTATCATGATTTGAACACATTACTTATCTCCTTCAACTGTTTCGTCAGATAAATCCCGCAATTCTAAATAATTCTGAAGCCTTAGAGGTATCGAAATTCTCTTTTGCTTCATTAAACGGTGCCAATTGTAGGCCGCGAACGTCACCTTTTTGACCTTGGGTCCCCGGATTTCCCGTTGGGGAGATTGGTAAATTCTGAAGGATATCGGCAAGTTTTTGAACTTAAATTAGTTTCCGTCATTGCAACTGAGAGAAAATTTGCATATACGCAAATATAAGAAAAACAACAAAAAAATCTTCGCAGATACCAGAAAGACAAAAAAAAGTCCAGTTATTGATTTCACCACTGTTCGTTAGATTCAATTATATGCACAATATCTCACTTGAATTTGTCTTTTCCTTTTCTTTTTTTTGTTAGAAATCTTATCATGATTATAATTGCATTTTACGTATGTACCATGTAGGTTAGGAAACAATTTAATTTGATATGATTGAAAATGTCTTATAAAATTTTTTTTTTATATACAGCTTCTTCTGTAGCGCTGAATTAATTGAATAATTTTTTTTATGTGTACATCTCTCACGATTTGAAAAATTGTATTTGTTCGTCTGATACCGTAACTCGTTTGTGTGATCTGCATAATGTCTTACCACATGTCCAGGGATTTGAAAAAGTTTTACCATTTTAGAATTTTTCTAGGTTATGAATTCAGATATAGTCCTCGATTGAAAACAAGAAATTTACAATTTCTGCCGTAATTGTTGAAATCCGCCAAAAAAAAGTTCTCGTCAACAGTTGTTGTGTTCGGTAGAGTTGGATTAAATAAATTAGAACTCGAATATGCGACTTATCAAAATTTATTAATGGCTAGATATACTTGTTAAATGGAATCATGTGTTTTACTTGACGCCTCGAACTAGACTTAAGGCGAAAACCCAATGAACGCGGTAGGCGTCGCGTCGCTTTGACAGTTCAATAGAATATACGTGTTTAAGTTCGTGCTGGCCAAATGGCTGCCGCGCTTGCCGGATTCGACGCGAAAGTAGAGCAATGTTCTACTTTTAACGCGCGGCAGACGCTTTGACAGTTCTTTTGATTGATTTTAAGCTGTTTATATGCTTAATAAGCGGCAAATTCAAGAACTGCCACATCTAATAACTCTGATATATCCACTATTTCACTTTTAAATAATAACTCAAGCTTTTCTATCAGTTTTTCTTTTTATAAATAAATCTTAAGAGTACCAACGCGACGCGTCCATTGGGCCTTGCTCAAATCCTACACGCGTCTGCCGCTGAGAGCTGTCAATGCGACGCGACGCCTGCCGCGTTCATTGGGCTTTCACCTTTATTGTTCGGGAGAAAATGAACTCTCTGTGTGGAGTGAGTGGAGACTGACCTGTATATGGAACATGCTGGTCTGCATTATCTCATTGGCTGATGATGATTATTGCTGTCTGTACATATCATTACTTTTTAGTGCATTTTATTTACAAAAGTTATTTATTTTACAAGTTTTTTTAATATATTTTATTTTCTACATCTTAGTCATACTCTCGAAACCCTGCTCTCGAAACTCGACTTTCGAATATCGATTCACGAAACTCGAATTCCGACTCTCAAAACTCGACTTTCGAAAATCGATTCTCGAAACTATACTTTCGAATCTCAAAGGGTGGTAGTTACCACCTCCACCCCAAAACCCCCAAACAAGAAAATTTTACCCCATCGGAAAGCCCACTCATTCTGAATCAAAAATCCCCATGTAAATCCATCCACTTTTACTACTCTAAAACTCTTTCGTCATGAACGGTACTCTCAAGCGCTCAGGCAGTGTTGGGAGATGGTTGTGATGAAATTTTCTCCAAAATGGGAATTTATGGGCAGTTTTCTCACATTTTTTCCCTGGGACGAAAAACCATAAAAATACATACACTAGAAGGCACAACTAAAGTAATGTTTCAAAACAACTTCATTTTTACTGATAACAATTTCATATAAACTACATATCTAACAGTTAAGCAAAAAGCTCAATCATGAGAAAGCCTTCATCCTCTATAAAAGTATATTCGTGTTATTCGTATTCTTCATTACATTTTGTTACTTATATATGTATAGTATATATTCTGAAGGGTCCCTTTGGGAAAAAAAGCGCTTTCCTAGAAGCTCGCAGCGCTTCCCTTCTCTATCCCAGTTCATTACTTTTTACTACGCAGAGGAAAGCATTTCACTGTTCTAAAGAAGCACTGAAGGAGGTATGCTAAATTATGGGCGAAGAAGATTATTGAAGATGTGCATTGAAAAGCTTTAATAAATTTTTTGAATAATCATCGCAGTGCTTCTTCCTTAATCTCATAAGAGGCTTTCAAGACTGCTTCCCGAGAACAGTAGTTAGGCGCTGTTATGGTCGCACGTGGGCTTGGCGGCAGTTAGGAGATGCCAAGTGTAAACACGGCAAGCCTCCCATGTGAACTTACCCTGACCTCTAGCCGTCAGAGCTGTCAGCGGAACGACACACACACACCGTGTGGGGAAACTGAGAAATCGGGCCGAGCAGAATGCCGGAAGGAGTGACAGCCGGCCATGAAAGATTATAAAAGTGTGTGAGGTCAGATGGTGTGAAATAAAACAAGGCTTCTTAGTAAAAACGTGTCATAAAAAAAGAAAAAAACAAGAATCCGCACAAGTTCAGGAAAATAAGATTAAAAAGGAAAGCCACAAAAAGAACCTAAAAATTTATCGAAAGAAACAAGAGGGAGCCCGTGAGGAATCCAGCATCGTGCCCCGGTGGATGGCGGACATCAAGGGGCAGGAATACCGCCCAGCACAGCTATGTTTTTATATATATATTTAACTAAATTTTTCACGTTTTCGATTGATTCTGAGAATAATCATAAAAATTTATCGTAAGGCCACAAAGCATTGGAACTGTGGGCCTAGAAAAATGGGGAATCATAATTCCCTTAAGTAGGCCAGGTGTGTTGAAAACATTAAAGTGGTAGCATCGGGATATAAAAGATACCGGCTTTTTGCATGAATCTTGAATCATGATAACAAAACAATTACAAAGCCTTGCCGTTCAGGACGAGGACTGCGGAAGATGATGGTCATGAACTGGTGCTATGAATCATTAAAGCCCTAATGGTATTCCATTAGCTATCGTGAACGTACGAAGATTTACCGGTTGGTACATGGCCTTACACGAGCCTTTATTTAAATGAAAGACTTTTTCTTATTTGTGGTTTTTATTTTATACGGTGTGAAGTTAACTTGATTTACCGTTTGAGACACGGCCGTATACGATTTTTTTAAACAAAAAAAAAAAACAAAAAAAAAATCAGACTTTCTTCGATACGATTTTTATTTTATACTGCATATATACAGGGTGTTTCATAATGGGTGCACCTAGCTCAAGGGTTTGATAGCTGAGGTTGAGACAAGCAAAAAATTATAAGTTGAAGGGGGGATGAGACGCGTCGTTTCGGCGGTAGGGGGCGTTTAAGATTTTTAGTACTTCTTCCACTTTACACCCTGTAACTATCTTGATATACACCCTATCAAGGTGGGATTCATCTCAGATGATAGAAAACCGTCTAAGCTTTCCAATGAATGCCCAATCAGCCTTCTCTTCTCCTCTCCCTTAGTCTTTCTCTTTAACAGGTGCCTACAAAAGGGACATCGCAAACCAACTGCCAGTGGTGTCATGGGCGGTAGGGGATGGCAAACAGGGATCTTAACATCTGGTCCTCATGGAGTTCTTCGGGTGAGTGTGATGGATGAGGTCCCATTAGGACCTATGTGTGGTGTTTTATATAGTTTCTCCAGAGTATGGGCAAGTGACAGGCAGGTTTTTCTGTATATTGAACCCACCCCACACTCTCCGCACTTAGACCGAGGTGCTAGCGTGCCGGCCTGCGAAGCTGTCAGCTATCACTGGCAATAGGACTTCACGTCCTCCAGTCCTCACTTTCTGCAAATGGTTCGTTCCATAACAGCGCTTGCAACTGTAAGCATGCCTATAAGGCAAGGATATGAGTATGAAGAAAGGCAGCGGTGCGTGCTTCCGAAGAATCGCTTCAGTTGACTAATCTTGTATAGAACTTCCAAGTGATGCCTATAGAAGCTCTTTAGTTACTAAATAATTTTTCTGGATAGAGCTTCCAAATTATACCTCGAAAGCGCTTAAACTGTACTTCTTTCAGAATTGCTGGTTTTTCGACTCAATGGGTTAAACTTGTCGCTTATACTCATTCAACCTCTCAAAGCTTTTATTTCAGAAGTACGTAATATATTAATATAAAAGTGAACGTGTTATTTTAATAAATATGTAGCTTTAAATTGTTTTAATTCTTTATATTTTAGTAATATACCATACTCAATTAATGTTGTCTAAATTGTGCAGAAAAAATCAATTTTTTTGTTAAATTTAAGATAATATTTTTGTGTATAATTTTTCTCACGATTTTGTTCTAGGAGAAGCGATTATTCCCAACGCTGCGCTCAGGAGTTCAGACAAAAACTTTCTGAGTCAGAGGTCTGTAAGTTGATAGAAAGTTATTAAAAACCAGGGTACGTAAAAGCACGCTCGCGAGCGGCTCTCGAGCGAGCGCACAAGAAAAGCTCTTTGTAAAATAGCTCCCGCTCGCGAGCCGGAGCCCAACAATTTTTACTTAAAAGCTCTCACTCGCGAGCTGGAGCCAAAACAATTTTCTTACAGGCTCTCGCTCGTGAGCCCGAGCCGTGAAATAGCTCGGGCTCGCGAGCGAGCCATTGTACCGCTCCAGCTCTTCATCATTATATATACAAGTTTTGGGTTTTTTCACTGTGTGTGTTACTCAATCGGTGTAATTTTAGAGTTAGGGATATAGACATTTAAGTTAATTTTCCTCAACATTTCATTGGCGGTGATAAATGGGTTAGCCTTAGCTAATTTTACAACCTTTCTGCCGGTTTTTGGAGCAGTTTTTAACAGGGTACGTAAATGCTCGCTCACGAGCGGCTCCTGATACGGCTCCCAGCGCCTCGCTCGCGAGCCGGAGCCAAACATTTTTTTTAAACGCTCCCGCTCGCTAGCCGGAGCCGTTAAATAGCTCCAGCTCGCGAGCCGGAGCCAAAAAAAAATTTTAAACGTTCTTGCTCGCGATCCGAAGCCGTTACTTAACTCCGGCTCGTGAGCGCGAGCCATTAATTATACAGCTCCGACTCCCCATTTATGGAATAAATCGAACCTCAAGGAATCGCGTGGTATACCGGAAGGTATCTTGATCAGAATCACCCTGTATATTGCATATATAGCTTATCCAGTGCTTACAAAGGATTACATCATATTTGAGCTATCCAGCACGGCCCCCCAAATTTTTATTAATCATATACATATATATATTGCATATACGGCTTATCCCATGCTTACAAAGGAATAACATCATATTTGAGCTATCCAGCACGGCTCCGCCAAAAAAGTTGACGCATTTAATAAGGATTCTAAAATGGTATAACCTTGCTACAATATTTCTTAGATTACGGAAAAAAAACAATTTTTTCTTCAAGAAATCCAGTTTCGAAAAATTTCTTTTCACCTACTAAAAATAATTCTAGTGTACCCAAAGCTTGCCGTGAAACCGTAACATTAAGATTCTAGTTTGAGTGAGACGGAGAGTCATCGCATGAAATGTGAGTGAGCAAGATAGTGACGCTAGCTCGTCAAATCATTGAGTTTTTACAAATGTGCACCGTCTACTCTCCACAGAGGGCCGACTTCCAAACCAAGTACATGGTGAAGGAAGAGTTCCTTACCTTACAAGGGCGTAGTACTTCAAGCAGTTGAAGAAGACCCAAGTACTTAGGTACGTGCAATCCAGGAAAGCACAGGAGTGCCTAAAAGTATAGCTCAATTTTGCAAAAACATGAACTCCAGAATTACGGAAGCAGTTGAATTTGTCAACAATGGAAGATTTGCCCGTCTGATAACCCGATGCTTTTTAAGAAGATGTCGAACTTGTATTGCAGCTGAAGGAGGCAGTTTGATTATCTTTTGTTAATAATAAATCTTTGCATCCAAATAATTGGTGTTTAATTTTAAGCTTGAGGAAAATTTATCCTAAATTTAACAAAAAGTTAGGATCTCTAACTTGAAAGCGCCACTATCTGTCTCACTCACACTTCATGTAATGACTCTCCGTGTCACTCAAACTAGAATCTTAAAGTTACGGTCTTACGGCAAGCTTTGGGTATACTAGAATCATTTTTAGTAGGTAAAAAGAAATTTTTCGAAACTGTTTCTTGAAGAAAAAAATTTTTTTTTTCCGTAATCTAAGAAATATTGTAGCAAGGGTTAAACCATTTTAGATTCCTTATTAAATGCGTCAACTTTTAAAGTTACTTGCCAAACTGGCGTAGTACATTTTTTTTCATTACAGTTAGTTAAAGTTGGGTGAAATATTAATTTTCTATTCTTGGTTCGGCAAAATGTGACATTTTCTTCCAAGCTGGAGCAGTTGGCTTAGAATTTAAAGCAACAGGTTACATAAGCACTATTAGGTATTACAAAAGAAAAACAAAATTGAAAAAAAGTAAACATTTGTAGCAACAGGAGCTAAAAAACCATCACAGGGTGTACATTTTCTCGAAAGCAAAAGAAATGTCTATAATTTGAAAAATACATGACTTAGATTTTTTTATATTTTTCTGGTAACTGTTATGGGTGTATCACCCGATTCCAGCTTGACGTCGACTTACGGGACACCCTGTATATAGTACTTCTGTCTATTGTGTTCCCGCACCAACAACAATTTTCAGAACATCTGCGCCTTCACAGGAGGTAATGGTAAGTGATGTAAAGGTTCGTTCTGGACCGGGTGTGTTGCGGCTTTTTTTCTGGCACGATATCTTTTTGTATATGGAAGGTAACAGCGATAGGTCTTCGTGGAACCCCCCCCCCCATTCTCCGCCAATAAGCGAAGCGAGCTAGCGTGCCGCCCTGCACTTCAACGTTGTCTCTACCGAGTGATCTGTCAGCTCATGCTGGCAGTCTGACTTCACGTCCAAGCCATTCGCTCAACATAGTTCATAACATTCCTACAAAATAATTACCACAACCGCACTTTGAAAAAGTCAAAGGTTCAATTTCAAGAAAATAAAAGGGCACTATTGAATTCGCTGGCCCAATCGCCGAGACTAAATCCAGGATACGGAATTGCTGCTTATGAGTGGATATTCTAAATTACTCACTCGACAAAAAAACAATTCGTACTCTGAGTTATTTCATGCAAACATTGAAATATAAATGCTCAATAATTTTAGAGCAAGTTGCAAGGTTGAATAAGCTGAGCTAGCATTTCCATATACGCCCCTAAATTCAATAGAGAACTCTTGAGATGAGGTCAAATGCAAAATTTCGGGTTCAAATGTAAGGAATAAACACGAATTATGGAATGCTGTTAAATTAGCCTGGGCGACAATACCTATGAGCGTATTGTCGATTTAAAAAAACGAGAGTTCTCAACGAATTATTTGAATTTTGTTGTGAATTTACTACTTCTCCAATTTTTTATTTTTCCACCACTCCCGTGCTAAGGTAAAACACGTTACAAAAATAATCACCATTTCGAGATAAATGACTTTGAAGTTTACGATTATCATTTAGGGGTTAAAAGTGCACCACAGTTTGTAAATCTTTATATAGCGAGGTCTGAAATATTTTTCTAGAGTTTTTTAATGAAAATACAGGGTGTATAAACCGTTTCGGAGCTACAGGGTGATTAAGAAATTACGCTAGATTTTCACATACCACCATGTATCTTAAAAAACACAGGGCGTACTTGTCAATTTTATTTCAAAAAGTAAACAAAGTTTTTGTGCGGGCCATCTGCGGTAAAAAATGTTCTTTTTCTACTTTATTTTGAAATAATTCACGTATTTAAGATATAAAAATGGCTTCTATTAACAAAAAAAGTTAATCCGATTTATATTTGCAAACATTGACCGAACACTTCATTTCTGTTTTCTTAATTGACAGGCACTAGTGGCACTATAAAACTTTTCACTAAATAAACTTCAAAGATAAATAGTTTTGAAAATAATTGATTCCGCACTTTTGTTAAATTTCGCAAAAGAGTTTTAAATTGAGTAAACCTGTTCACAAAACAAAAGAATATTTGACAATCATGGTTCAGTTTTGATAAGAGTGGCCTTTCGGCATCTCACTTACTCCTATGTATGACGCCCGCTCTTGAAAAATTACTCTCATGTACACGAATTGGGTACATGAAATGCAAAATGCAAAATTTCGGGTTCAAATGTAAGGAATAAACACGAATTATGGAATGCTGTTAAATTAGCCTGGGCGACAATACCTATGAGCGTATTGTCGATTTAAAAAAGCGAGAGTTCTCAACGAATTATTTGAATTTTGTTGTGAATTTACTACTTCTCCAATTTTTTATTTTTCCACCACTCCCGTGCTAAGGTAAAACACGTTACAAAAATAATCACCATTTCGATATAAATGACTTTGAAGTTTACGATTATCATTTAGGGGTTAAAAGTGCACCACAGTTTGTAAATCTTTATATAGCGAGGTCTGAAATATTTTTCTAGAGTTTTTTAATGAAAATACAGGGTGTATAAACCGTTTCGGAGCTACAGGGTGATTAAGAAATTACGCTAGATTTTCACATACCACCATGTATCTTAAAAAACACAGGGCGTACTTGTCAATTTTATTTCAAAAAGTAAACAAAGTTTTTGTGCGGGCCATCTGCGGTAAAAATGTTCTTTTTCTACTTTATTTTGAAATAATTCACGTATTTAAGATATAAAAATGGCTTCTATTAACAAAAAAAGTTAATCCGATTTATATTTGCAAACATTGACCGAACACTTCATTTCTGTTTTCTTAATTGACAGGCACTAGTGGCACTATAAAACTTTTCACTAAATAAACTTCAAAGATAAATAGTTTTGAAAATAATTGATTCCGCACTTTTGTTAAATTTCGCAAAAGAGTTTTAAATTGAGTAAACCTGTTCACAAAACAAAAGAATATTTGACAATCATGGTTCAGTTTTGATAAGAGTGGCCTTTCGGCATCTCACTTAGTCCTATGTATGACGCCCGCTCTTGAAAAATTACTCTCATGTACACGAATTGGGTACATGAAATGCAAAATGCAAAATTTCGAGTTCAAATGTAAGGAATAAACACGAATTATGGAATGCTGTTAAATTAGCCTGGGCGACAATACCTATGAGCGTATTGTCGATTTAAAAAAGCGAGAGTTCTCAACGAATTATTTGAATTTTGTTGTGAATTTACTACTTCTCCAATTTTTTATTTTTCCACCACTCCCGTGCTAAGGTAAAACACGTTACAAAAATAATCACCATTTCGAGATAAATGACTTTGAAGTTTACGATTATCATTTAGGGGTTAAAAGTGCACCACAGTTTGTAAATCTTTATATAGCGAGGTCTGAAATATTTTTCTAGAGTTTTTTAATGAAAATACAGGGTGTATAAACCGTTTCGGAGCTACAGGGTGATTAAGAAATTACGCTAGATTTTCACATACCACCATGTATCTTAAAAAACACAGGGCGTACTTGTCAATTTTATTTCAAAAAGTAAACAAAGTTTTTGTGCGGGCCATCTGCGGTAAAAAATGTTCTTTTTCTACTTTATTTTGAAATAATTCACGTATTTAAGATATAAAAATGGCTTCTATTAACAAAAAAAGTTAATCCGATTTATATTTGCAAACATTGACCGAACACTTCATTTCTGTTTTCTTAATTGACAGGCACTAGTGGCACTATAAAACTTTTCACTAAATAAACTTCAAAGATAAATAGTTTTGAAAATAATTGATTCCGCACTTTTGTTAAATTTCGCAAAAGAGTTTTAAATTGAGTAAACCTGTTCACAAAACAAAAGAATATTTGACAATCATGGTTCAGTTTTGATAAGAGTGGCCTTTCGGCATCTCACTTACTCCTATGTATGACGCCCGCTCTTGAAAAATTACTCTCATGTACACGAATTATACACGGTTCACCCATTCTTATTTGCTATATATTGTAAGTGTGTGGCGCACCAAGTTGGACAACATGTTCGCCGTGTATGGGCCGCTTTACGCACAACACATTTACAAAAGCTCCGAACGGCGAAGAAAATATGGGACTGAAAACTCCTTTTTCCTGTGTAAAATGTTTCAAAAACTTTTCAAAGCTTTCAATGGAGAGACAATTTTAATTAATTACTCAAGTAAAAATGGGAGTTATGTTTTGAGTTTCTAAAACGTAGAAGTAGTTTACAGATCTTAGTTCCTTTTCCATATTTTTACATAAAAAATATTCCAATCGACTTCCTTTTTAAAAGAAGATAATTGGTTTTTCAAGTATTAGGGAAATATATCGTGTTTATAACGCTTTTTGTCTGAAAATGGATTTTAACAGAGGGCTTAGGGAAAAAGTGGGTTCACAGGTACCACTAACATGGACCACTGACACTACTGAAATTGCTTACATTACCATGGGACCACTTTTCTATAGTTGTCTTTTTTTAGTTTAACTACTTTATTCTGTTGAACTTCAAATATTAATTTCTGTACAAAATCCAGCAGACCAGATTCACTCCAGTGGATTCTCCAAATGAATATATAGAATAGAAATAGATGGCAATATAACATTTGTGCCGCGCTCCTATTTGACCGCGTGTTGCATAATTTCATGTTTTAAGTAGAATAAAATAAAAAATAAAAAGAATAAAAGAAGCGACGAGACAGAGGTAGGCGAGTAGTAGAATGGAGTATTGTTCGGACCATTCGCGCGGTAAAAGTGTCACGTTACTTGTTAAGATTTATTACTAGTTAAACGGGAATCAATGTAAATTTTATAAGTGTTAATAAAAATTACAACGTGAAGCGAATTAAGTATTGTTCTGATAAATTCGATCACCGTGCGGATTGGCACTGACTCAAGTGGAGAACATTATGCAGTGTTGTACAAATTAAACACAACATAAATTGGCGCAGCCGGTTGGATCAAGGAAGCTTGGTTAAATAAACAACCGTAAACGCTTTAAAAGCCTTGATCCTGTACGAACAAAAAGGGGTACCTGTGACAAAGAGCAATATAAAACGGCCAAGTCACCCCCAACGCTCGGGGTAGACAATATCTGTAGGCGCTTCTGCTCCAGGCGGGCAAGCGTTCACCCCTGTTAGATAAGAAGGCAACAAGGAATCCTGGCCAGCAACACATCATAGCCAGAGGAAGTCAACGTCACCTCCAACTGGATCTCATCAGCAGCAGACAAACTCATCAGTAGCAGAAAAACACCGTTCCTGTGTTGAAAGGGAAAACGAAGACGGCTTTAAGTGCCCCTTTCAGCAGATCCAGGGGAATTTAAGAAGGTCTAGGGCTCCCCCAGCAGCGATACAACAACAGAAGGGATTTACCTCTAATTTGAAGAAGAAAACTGAAAAAATTAACACTACAACGAGATGGGAAACAATAAATGCTATAAGTATTTAGTTAAGGTAAAAATTCAAATATTTCTTTAGTCTCATATATTTGGATATATTTATATTATATTTATATATATATTGGATATATTATTATATACTTCGATATAAGCTCTACTATATACATATATATATAAAAGGAGGAAAGAAAAGTGATATAAGTACATACAAAAAAATTTTTTTTTCTTTAAAAAAAAAAAGTTAAGGTTTTTACGATCGAGATGGGCAATCAATATATATAAAACAAATGAAAAAGCTAGAATTGGTCTAAGACCAATTCTTATGATACCCTAGATGAATGCCCGTATAAAATTTCGTATGATCACCGATCCATGCAAGTTTGATTTTTGTAGTGGTTTTTCGCATATATTTCTTGAACGGTTTGTCGGACAGAAAAAATGATTATACCCAATTTTATAGGATTTCGTATTCTGAAGAAGTTTTTAATACAATAAAAATGTTTTGGACTGATCGTTTTCGCAGTATACGTTAAAATCCTAAATTTTTATATGGCAACACCAAGAAGGAGTTGCCCGATTTAGTCCATTTTTGAAATTTTATTTGCTAGTACAAAGAAAACACCATGTGCCAAATTTCAGCTCTCTACGTCAACGCGTTCTCAGGCAGTGTCCAAATATATAGTGGAAAACAAAATTTTTGTATGGCAACCCCACGAAGGTGTTGCCCGATTTGTCTCATTTCCGAACTTAATTTTACTTTTTTTTTAAAGTTCGTGTACAAAATTTCAGCTCTCTAAGTGTACGCGTTCTCGAGTTATCGTGCGCACAGACGGACGGACGGACATGCAAAAATCAAAATAACTTTTAATATTATGCGTGGGTGTCCAATCCATTTTGCTCTACCATCATTATTTCGAGATGTTACAAACGGAATGACAAACTTAGTATACCCCTATAGATTTCATCTAGGGTATAATTATTACCTAGTAAAAAAAAATGGTATAGATTTAAGATTTTTTATGAGTGAAGATTCCTTCAATTTGATCGGTTTTAAGCGTGATATTTAATTAAGGACAGCGTGATAATAAAAAAAAAATTGTGTAATTCATCTTGATGACTATAGATCAAGTTAGCCACTTTAAATGTGACACTAGTCAGTTGTCAACTTTCTGTTGATTTTTTTAAGACGTTGGTGCGATATCTCATTAGCTAATGGTTGGCCGCAATTCCAATAATTGCGAAAAAAATCAAATAAAAAAAACATGCTTAAAATACAAACATTGATATAATTCAGAATCCTGTCTAAAAGTCCATTTTCGAACTAACAGTGAATTACATACATACAGTTCACAAAGAATTGTTTCATTGAAACTTCTTTAATCTGGAAAATGGTAGATATTTCACGCGGTAACCTTACCTTACCACTTTAAGTGTGATATTTGTTTTATCCATTCGCAAAGTACGTGTTGAAATCGTTTTGTGTGATTTCCGTTTCGGTTGTTGGTCTCGTTCGTTTCTCCGGTTAATGTCAAAATTTAATATAGAGAAGTAGCGTTGCGTGTGATATTGTGTTAGATTGTATTAGTGATAGAAACAAAAAGTGCAGTGTGAGACCAAAATCGATTCCAGGTAAGACGTTTAATGTCGCAAGAAACATCAGATGACCCAAGATCACCCAACGCCACTTTTAGCAGTTCACCAAGAAGCCATTCCACGCCAGTGACGAGATCAGAGCGAGTGCTCGTTCTATGTATTGAGTTCAGTTCCGCTCAAAAGAAATTCTGGAAGAATATCAATTATTTTTCCTTCGAGAACACCAGCCCGTCTGTTCGTACAGAGGATAGAAGGCCCATTATTGAGAAAGTGGATGTGGAAACTCAGACCAAGGATACAATAACGGAATTGATGTCCTTAAGATCTGGAGCGAGGTATCGACAATCCTTGGACGCACTACCATCAATCCAAGAAGAAGTAGAACTACGGAATCAATCTTCAGAGCAGCCATAAGACAGTATCAGTGAAGGACAACAACAACAACATAGTCAATCTTCGGATAGTTCTGTGCAGCTAGACGAGTTAACCCGTGGAAAGAGCACATCGCAAAACTCAATTTTAGAAATTGGGCTACCAGTGGATATAATTAAAATTAATCAATTAATATTTAATAGTGTACCAATTTTAATGGTCGAAATAGGTCCCAACTTAGTTTCAGAAATAAATATATTTATAAATTGTTGTAAGCATGTTATTGATTGTCTAGGCGAAACTGAAATTCCAGTATTCGTTAAACTCCTCCCAACGCGCTTCAGAGGCAGGGCGGGAAGTGTGCTGGAAGGTACAGGTTTCAATAACTTCCAGCAATTGGAGACCGAGATCCAAAATAAATTAGTAAATACAAAAAGCTACGTGGCCCTTGTAAATGAACTAAGGGTGTTGTTCCAATTACCAGCAGAAACTTTGACTAGCTATGCTCAAAGGATAAAAACATTGTTTAAAAGCTGCGTTTCTAAAATCCAATATCGACACTCTGGCGCAGCAGCAGAGGCAGTAAAAATGGATTTAGAGGAAACAGCCATATACGTATTTAAGACAGGTATAATCAACCCAAACCACAGAATGTTTCTCTTACAGGACTCTGGTGAGAGTTTAGCATCAGTAGTCGAAAAAGCGGAGAAACTAGAAGAAGCCGAAAGACAAACACTGTCGATTTTACAAAATCCCTTAGGTATATCATTGGCCCAACCAGTAATTGATAGTTATCCAGTGAAAACTACTTGGATGCCTAGGGAAAGGTTAGGTAATATTAGAGATCCACCAATGCACAATCCACCCCAAAATAGACATTATAATAATTTCGCCCCCAGTACAAGGAATCAGTATGATAATACCAAAAGCTATCAGCCCCAAATTAAATGTACTTATTGTAATAAAAACAATCATACGTTTTCGGAGTGCTACCAAAGGAAGAATGCGACTTCTAGTAATAGTTATCAAAATTCTACGTATGCTTCTCGAAACAATAATACGGATAGTAATGCTCAAAATCGGCAGATAAACCTAGTACAAAATAGCAGGTCTGCTGGCCCAAAGAATACAGTTGGCGCAATAAAATGTGATTTTTGTCAAAGAAGAGGTCACACTACAAACTAGTGCCGAGCAAAGCAAGACTGGGAAAGTAGGTCGACTCAAAATAACCACCAGTTTTCGGAAAACTAAATAAGGACTTGCGAGGACACCGCGGAAGTCCAAACGTTACTAAAGAAAATCGATATCAGCCCTCCCAAGTTCCTAAATGTTCAGTTAAATTACCCTTGGATACAGCAGCTAAGTCCTCGGTAGAACTATAGTCGACACGGGAGCTGACGTGAGCCTATTAAAAAAAACCATGTTACAAGGTGAGAAAATAATAAATACACAGGAAAAAACAATTGGAACATGTACAGGAAAATTTCAGCTAGAAAGTCCTCAAACATGTACATTTCACGTATTTAAAGATAGTGAAAATGTCCCATATGATGGAATACTTGGAAATAATTTTCTATTTAATGAATGTAATATAAAGCGTCCAGATGGAAAATTAGAATTTCGAGCGACACCTACAAATTTAGAAACATTTTCAGTGCCACTTAATATGAACTGCGAATTTCACGACTCTAAGGAAGTAACAACGACACTAAATTCATCTATCAACCGGTCTACGGTCCAAGTCCAAAAGGAAAAGCTTGGCAAGCCGCAACCTACGGAAATGGAAAACGCCACTCAGCCGAGAGAAAGTGGTCCATTCCGCATCAAGGTGAACAATCTGAAGGGAAGCAAGCAAAGGGACTTAAGGTTAGAACGAAGATTTTAGTTCCAGCACGCTCAGAAAAATTAGTGCCAATTCCTCTTAGAGACAACGGCGAATTTGTTTGTTTATCAAAAGAAGTGAAGGTGTTTTTTCGGGAAATTGTTTAACAAGACCATGGAAACGTAAAGTTGTGTTGCCTATTATTAACGTCAATAATACTGATCAGGAATTGGATAACATGGAAATTGATCTTCACCCAATAGAAAATTATGATATTCTAACATTAAACGAAATGAACTGGGAAAAACCCCAAAATAAAAAACGCAGAGAATAAGACCTTTGGAAGCAGAAAACATCCGTTTTTTTAACAATCGAGACAGGAAACGAATCGAAATTCTGAAAGAGCAAATCAATATGGATACAGATGCCAATCAGGAAGAAAAAAATGCTGTCCTCGAAATATGTTATGACTATAGCAATATCTTCCTTCTACCTGGAGATAAACTGAGTTATACGGGCTCAATAAAACAGAGATTCCAATTAAGCAAGATTGTCCCCCTCTCAATCAGAAAATGTATAGACTACCGGAGAAGCAAAGAAATATCATCCATGAACAAGTTGAAGAAATGCTTGAAAATGATATAGTAGTACCTAGCACGCACTAGTCCATGGAATTCGTCACTCTTAGTTGTTCCCAAAAAGGCTGGAATAAATGGAGAAAAACAATGGCGTGTTGTGGTAGATTTCAGAAGGCTAAATGAAATCATGATCGGAGATGCTTTCCCTTTACCCAGAATTGAAGATATCTTCGATCAATTGGGGCATTCAAGGTACTTAACCACGCTCTGCTACCAAATTTATGTTGTGTTTAATTTGTACAACACTGGATAATGTTCTCCACTTGAGTCAGTGCCGATCCGCACGGTGATCGTATTTATCAGAACAATACTTAATTCTAGTGATTGCAAAAATTATTGTAAAAGTAAAAACCGATTTTTTCGGTTTTAGTTTTACTAAAACCGATTAATCGATTTTTAGTCGGTTTTAAAAAGAAATTGTTTTTGAAAATTATTCCTGTCAAAATAGTTCAATTTTTTTCATGTTTATAATTATAGAAAATATAATATTTATTTAAAAATAAAAAAATGTATATAATTCATTAACAATACAAAAATGAAAAGTTATTTGTAAAAATCCTGGAAACATGTTTTTTAAATGTAATTGAAATGAGCACGTAGAAAGCATAAGTTATCAGTGGGTTTATCACTTACTTGTGATCTCAGTTTGATACTATTTTGCAGATACTGAAAACACCCACTCTGGTTCCACACTTGTAGGAGGAATTGATTTCAAAGTATTATAACCACATTGAGATAATAGGCAAGATACAACCAACTTATTGAAAGAGACTATATGTATATTAGATCTGCTTAGCATTTTCTTCTGGCATCTGCGGCAGTCAGGAACTGGCCGTACTGAAGAGTATTGTTTCCTGCTGATACGAAACGCCTTATATACATTACAACCAACTTATTATTTCATAATATAATTTTTTTATTATAATTAATGAACGCGTCTGATCATTAGAGAAATATCATAAAAACTGAGTTTGGAAGATATACCTCTAATTATGGTACTTTAGCTGCCGAAAATCCGTTCATTAATTATAATGAAAAATTTATATTACGAAACAACAAGTTGGGTGTATCTTGCCTATTATCTCAATGTTTATGAAACTATTTGTTAAGTAAACGATAAATGTCGACGTCAAGGAATGGGAGTTCCCTCCTCCTCTCGATAAGAAAATATTAAAAAAAAAGTTGCTTCGAGGTCTAAGAAAAGGTAAGGATTGCGTTAAGAAAAACTTTAAGAAAATACAAAGATTTCCACCAGAAACCTATAAGAAATTGTTAACTCATGTCGATAAGAAAATATTAAGAAAAGGTTACATTCGGTAGAGAATTACAAAAGAGGAGAAACTACTCGAATCTTGACAACCATTATGAACCATAGATGTATCGTTTGCGGCAAAAAAAAGTTAACGCTTTTTGAGAAGTTTAACGATTTTTTTAAGTGAAAAGGCTGAACTACAATAGAAATAAATACCTTTACGAAATTGAGCGAGACTGAGGTTTACTTACGAAAAATTTGTATTTTTAGTCTAAATATACATCACATTCCGTAAGAGTTATTATCTTGGAATTTAATTTTTTCAATGTTAAAAAGTAGTAAAAGTGAAAAAATTAACAAATGGAAGATGATTTAATTGAAGATTTTCTATTAAATCGCAGTGCCATTTTTATTCCATTTTAATTTTTGCATTGCACTTTTAATCATTTAGTAATAATTTAATTGTTTGACACATCGCGTTCTTACGGAATGAACGATTCTTACCGTACCTTTACTGACTGTAATTTAATTTTTAAACTTAACGAAAGTTCCCCTCACACGAGTTAAAGTTGATTTGTGCACGCCTGTTAAATTAAAGGGCGCGTTCGCTTTACGTAAGTAAATGTACTTACGGATACGTCTATTGTAGTTCAGCCTAAACTCTCACTTTCTTAACGTTTTCAGCAAGTTGTGTTCACTGGGTATTCACACACAGCATTGAGTGAGCACCAGCGCAGTGACACTGCCAGCGTATCAGATCAGTTCTGATCCGATTCTTTCCGCTCTGTTCTGTGATGTCAGCATCCCGCAACTTGTGCAATTTTTCATCTTTTTTTTTTAAAGAATATTTAAAGAACCCAAAAAATTTAATAAAAAATCGGTTTTTAGGACGCTAAAACCGATTAATTGGGTTCCTGAAATCGGCCGATTAATCGGGTAATCGGGTAACCGATTTTGCAATCACTACTTAATTCGCTTCACGTTGTAAAATTTACATTGATTCCCGTTTAACTAGTAACAAAATCTTTACAAGTAACGTGACACTTGTCACCGCGCGAATGGTCCGAACAATACTCCATTATACTACTCGCCTACCTCTGCCTCGTCGCTTCTTTTCTTCTTTTTTTTATTTTGTTCTACTTAAAACAATGAATTAATGTACTTCCCGGGTCATTCAGTAATAATTTTTACTCACTGAGCACAGGTGTACAATTTCAAAACAGTGCCGCTTAAATTCGTGGTCACTGTGATTACATATATATTTTACTTAGTTCCGCAAATGCATTGCGATTACCTCATAGCTACATAATTCATAGCGGCGCTTAATGGGTCATCATGAAATTGTGCAGCTGATGAGTGTCATCACATTGCATTGCGTTCGATCTACAATATTTTTACAACATTCCTCCCCCTTGCGAAGACGCCGTCCTCGTGACAGAGGCGTTCGAGAAGCTCTGGACCATTATAATTATGTTTTGTTTAACATGCATATTATTACATATTATTATTTGTTTTTACACATTTTTTTCTCTATTATTTACTTCTTAATTATGTACATATAGTTGATAAACGGGAAAAAAATCATTGTTATATAAAATTAAAACTTTTAAAATGCTATACACATACATATATGAAATCATTATTTTTAACAAACTTTTTGTTTTTTTTTTGCATTGGCCGTCAAATTTCTACCTACGTTAAAAATTTTCGACTTCTTTTTTTTTTTAAAGTTGACATTGTACATACTGAGTGTGATTATTACATATATGTATATAAATAAGTTTTTTTAATTTCTTTTGAATGTTGATGACTAATCTTATCGGCTTTTAATTCCTTCAATTTAATGGTCGTGAAAAAAAGTAAAAACAATTTAAAGTTGGTAAAAAAAATTGAAGTAATAAAACAAATTTCTCATAGGCAGTGATAATTTTTTCAAACCTTGTAAAGGTATGATTCGCTTGGGTCGTTTGATGAATGCGAATTATCAATACTAGGATGGGGTGTTATTATTTGAAATATGTTTGGGTTTGGCTCGCCGGTTTCTGCGATTTGATTAGAGACGGTGTAAATTTCATGTATGGGTGGCTGTTTCATTTTGACTTTTGACTGGGGGTTTCTTTTTGTCCAGGTTATGTGTGTCAACTCTACTCATAGTTACATATTACAGGAAAGTATTTCTTCCTGCTTGGCTACAAATAGCCAAGAGCTTGGTCTAACCATTTGTGTAAGTAAATTCATATTATTTTCCCATAACTCTGTGAGTACAAGCAGCGGGTCCCGGCGAGGGATTGTTGAACAAACCCATGAGACAGTTAGACTTATCTTACCCCCTTATTCCCTTAGGTACGGTTTGGAAACAAATGTGTATCTTGCCACTAGCAGACGTCGTCTTCTTGCACTGTTCCCAGTAATCAGCACTGGATAACTCTACATATCTCTGCGCTTTTGTATTATTGAAAAAATAATTTGCTTCGATATCTAAGATAGCTGATTTCGCCAGTGAGATCGGTGTGGGTAGCTAGTAGACTTTGTTTATTGTGAAAATAGTGTCTTCTGGTAGAGGTAGTGTAATTCTGATAAAGTATTCCTTTCCCTCCTGGGGCAGGTTTCACTAACTCGGAGAGTTGTGGAGATGAGAGTTCTTTTGCCACTTAACTCTCCACTCGAAATTCTGTAACTCGTGGAATTTGTATTGAGATTTACCAAACTCTCTATTCAACCCGACAAAACTCTCGGCTGTGTTAGTTATGGAGAAGTAAGAAAAATATTTCTCAACTGAGAGTATTATCTGCTTTTATTGTCCTTTGTGAAGGTACCAATGTACCAAGGATTTTCAAATTGATTTATGGATTCACTGCATATCCTGGCTATGTTTACATTAACAAATTATGGAAATCCTTGCAATACTTACAGAGAAATAAGGATTTTTGTGTCTCAATGTACCCGCTAAAAATTGTAATTCACGCGAATATGGTCAATTTGGTCGTCTTTCAGTACAGAAGAGATGCTATAAAATTTTTAAATATGCACGTTAAAGCTTGTATGTAGGATAAAATCGCATCTACATTGTGTCCCCTAATTAGATATGTAATTAGTTTTTGACTCCGGTAAATAGTTTTGCAGATAACTGCAAAAGAAGCGATTCAGTCCTTAAGATGAAAAAATGGTCTTTTTCTGGTACAAAAACTCAACTCATCATTATGAAGAACTGATAAGTCGTGGAAATTCAATTTCCATGAGAAAAATGTTCACAACAGACTACTAATGGATGTGAAACAAAGAACGGAAGAAATATATGCAAAATATAGGAGCTGGGTGTATATGACCCACGTGCAAAAAATCCGTCTTTCGGCGGTAAAAAGTCAGTTATGAAGTTAAAATGATCAAAAAAAACCACTCCACTAGATTACCAGTTTCTCCCTCTTTAATTTGATACCAAACATGACGTATTTTGGACAACCCCCAATGGGGGGTGGTACGACCCCATCCCCAGAAGCCCCTCCCTCAGAAATTGTTCACCTATATTTTTGTACTCTAGACCCTAAATCCGTAGGAAAAAACCACAATGCTCTACGACCGTCCCACACAGAGTTATCCGTCTTTCAATATTTCGACACTTCTCACGTTTTCTTTAACTCCTCAAGTATGTTAGAGAATCTCGAATGGAGAGTTAGGAAGTTTTAACCGGGGAATACGAAAATTCTCATCTCCCAAACTCCCAAACTCTCCGAGTTAGTGAATCCGGCCCCTGGACGGAATCTACTTGATCTATATGACTTACCAATTTAAAATCTAGAAGAATATTTCCCATACCTTGCGCACTGATTTCTTTATAAACTAGACTAAATCGTTTGCGGATAAAATTAAAGGATGTAATGAGTTTGGTGTAGAGCATTTATTACCATATATTCGTCTGTTAGACGTTGATGTATCTGCTGGAGTTGGTGTAGAATATATATAAGAAGTCCATTAGTGTCGGCTTTAATGTGGACCGATTTGAGTTCTGTCTTGATTTCGTTCGTGGAGTTCTGTACTTAAAACAATGAATTAATGTACTACCCGGGCCATTCAGTAATAATTTTTACTCACTGACCACAGGTGTACAATTTCAAAATAGTGCCGCTTAAATTCGTGGTCACTGTGATTACATATACATATATTTTACTTAGTTCAGCAAATGCATTGCGATTACCTCATAGCTACATAATTCATAGCGGCGCTTAATGGGTCATCATGAAATTGTGCAGCTGATGAGTGTCATCACATTGCATTGCGTTCGATCTACAATATTTTTACAACATGAGAGTATGAACATAATGGGACTGTAAGCACGAGCTCTCCGCGACCAAAAGTCCGCGCGGTGGTCACGCGTTCTGACGTTCTCCCGCAGTAACACCATGACGCGCGAACTGTTGAGCGTCATGAGGACTACTGCTAGGCATCTGCATTACCACACGAGCTGTCAAATGGCCGTGCGTCATTTGAAATTAGAAGCGTAGTGTCTTGATATGGTACAAAACTTTTAAATTATCAATAAGAAAATTACTGTTGATAGAGGAGAAACGCCAGTGATCAGATCTTTGAGATACTAGCAATGAAATATACAAAGATCATAACAAGATATACGTTTTACTGAAATTCATGACGCTTCAAGGAGAAATGCACGGTGAAATATCTTCCGCTGTTTAGTGGATGTATCCAAAAGTTCTATTTTTTTTCCGTTGTGCGAATAAAGTTACACTCGTGTGACAACAACGAGATTTTCGTCATGACGCACGGTCATTTTGAAGCTCGTGAGACATTAGCCGTAGGTATAGGCAAACACAAATTGCTTAATTTTACTTCCTTAAAAAACGAGTTTAAGGGGAGTACCGTTCATGACGATGAAAAATTCGATTTGTTGTTTACATAATTATCATCCTTAAAGTGTTTAGAACACGAGGGTAAAAGGATATTTTCATATCTAAAGTGGGGGGGGGGGGGTGAATACCCCCTTGAGATTGGCCAATTTTGGCCGTGTGTGATATCAAATTAAAGCTCTTGCTGAGTGCTATTAAATGGCATTTTTTTTCTTCTGTAAAAAACTTTATAAAACAGATTTTTTTCACCCGAATATCGTTAAAATGGGGGGTTAGAGAGGGTGTAGAGGCTTCTAGAATTTTTTATTTATAAAAGTTATTTTTTTTTATTTTATTTATAATATATTTTATTCCTTTTTGCAAGTAAAATATTTTACACAGTTTGTTTAACCTGTTGTAACTTTTTCAACTTAACGTTGCATTTTAGTCAATATAAACACAAAACACTCAAAACGCGCTGATACTAGAAAGAAGGCCATATCATGTTAATCTTTATACCAAGACAGAGGTCTACGGAGGTCTGTTCATAGCCTGTGTTATGGCCCGATATAAGGAAGATTCTCCAGCAGCCAAGGGCGCATTCTAGCGAAATAATCAGCAAATGCTAAACAATAACCTCGCATGGTGGTTCTGCAATTTTCGGTTATTTTGCTGATTAGCCCAACAGCTGGCTGCGATGGGCACTTAGTGGAGCAATCGACGATTACGATAATAATTAACCTCGCATGGTAATTATTATGTAAAGCGATTGTTTACAACTAAGCGACTCAGGTGCTGCAACCGGTAGAACAAACCACAAGGTTGTTGTCGTTTGTTTACATCCGCGTTGTGAGCAAAGAAAGTTTACTTTCGAATATCGGATATAAAAAGACTAATGACTGATCTGGCGAGTGCCGTTTTTTAGTTATAAGTCATCGTGCTCGCAAGTTTCGGTTCGAGTCAGATTACATTAAGTTATGTCAGTTTGCGTGAAATAATGATTTATATGTTAGTAATTCGAGCGATGTTTTTATTGAATTCGAGCGATGTTTTTATTGAAGAGTCTTAGTGATCGTGATTAATTATTTGATTTTCTGTTGTTTGATTGCTTTTGGGATACGACAATTGGCGCAGCCGGATTTTAAGGTATTGTGATTTTCGCAATTGATTTTTTTTTATTGTGGGAGTTAATGCTTTTCAGCTGCTCCATTATAAATTTTATTCTCTTTTCAGGTTAAATTAAGTTTTGTGTTTTGTGAGTTTTTTTTTTTTTTGAGAAATGGGAAATAAAACTTACGTCATTTGCGGAGTTGAGCTTTATCAGCTTTATGAGCTAATTTAGCTACTCCAAACACACACACCAGGGGTCGGATTCACTAACTCGGAGAGTTTGGGAGTTTGGGTGATGAGAATTTTTGTTTGTTATAATGGAACACTAACCTTTGCCCTTGTCACAATTCCACCTTTTCGTTTCAGTCTGACAATGCCTGATTGACTGATCTTCAATTGTCGAGTTGATAAGCTTGGATTTTTTGCATCTTACGCTTCAATTTGTTCAATTTGTTAGAATTCTTGGTGGTGCAGATAACTGGTATTCGACCACTCGACTGCTTATATTCAACACTGCCAGTCTTAGAATACTGTTCTAGAGATCGATTGATAAATCTAATGTTAAATTTCTGCTGTAGAAAGTGATTTCTGGTAGCTTCTCGATCAAGATCATGCGCCAGGAAAAATTCCATTATTAAGTTTCTTTTTATTTGATTGTTTACAGTTTCCATTTTAAGCGCACTTAATATTCGTCTTCACAGTTTGACAGTTAACAGTCTAATGAGCACACTGATGAAAAAACAAGCCATGTGCAAACGTGCATTTCCACGAACAGCACGTTAAGAGCTTAGGACAGGAATTCTGACTCATCCCTTACCTTGAGGACTTAAAGAAAACGTGGAAAGTATCGAAATATTGAAAGACGGATAACTCTGTGTGGGAGGGTCGTAGAGCATTGTGATTTTTTCCTACGGATTTAGAGTCTAGAGTACAAAAATATAGGTGAACAATCTCTGAGGGAGGGGCTTTCGGGGATGAAAGTCGTACCCCCCCCCTTATTGGGGGCTGTCCAAAATACGTCATGTTTGGTATCAAATTAAAGAGGGAGAAACGGTAATCTAGTGGTGTAGTTTTTTTTTTGATCATTTTAACTTCATAACTTTTTACCGCCGAAAGACGGATTTTTTGCACTTGGGTCATATACACCCCAGTTCCTATAATTTGCATATATTTCTACCGTTCTTTATTTCATATCCATTAGTGCTCTGTTGTGAACATTTTTCTCATGGAAAGTGAATTTCCAAGACTTACCAGTTCTTCATAATGATGAGTTGGTAATATGTCCATTTTTGTACCAGAAAACGACCATTTTTTCATCTTAAGAAGGACTGATTCACTTCTTTTGCAGTTATCTCCAAAACCATTTATTGGATTGAAAAAATAATTACATATCTTATTAGGGGACAAAATGTAGATGCGATTTCATCCTACATACAAGCTTTATCGTGCATATTTAAAATTTTTATAGCATCTCTTCTGTACTGTAAGACGACCAAATTGACCATTTTCACGTGAATTACAATTTTTAGCGGGTACCTTGAGACACCAAAATCCTTATTTCGCTGTAAGTATTGCAAGGATTTCCATAATTTGTTTTTGTAAATATAGCCAGGATATGCAGTGAATACGTAAATCAATTTGAAAATCCTAGGTACATTGGTACCTTCACAAAGCACAATAAAAGCAGACAATACTGTCAGTTGAGAAATATTTTTCTTACTTCTCCACAACTAACACAGCCGAGAGTTACAGAATTCCGAGTGGAGAGTTAAGTGGCAAAAGAACTCTGATCTCCACAACTCCACAACTCTCCGAGTTAGTGAATCCGGCCCCAGGAGTTGAGCTAATTTAGCTACTCCAACTGGTTATACACGTAGATACATATGTACAACAAACGTGCTAAACAACTTCTTGTATTACAGGGCATCATAATTTTTGTGCAATTTTTTTTAGGGTACAGTGAAAATTAATTTAAAATTTGTTTTGTGTTTTTTTTTTGTGTAGTTTAAAATAAAATTTAAAAAAATATTGGATTTTGTTTTTTTTTTGTTTTTCTCTTTATCGTGTCAGACAAAGATTAGGAAGTATCGAAAATAAGAATCGAGTTGACCTTTGATTTTGTTGTTAGGCAATAGGAGGCTAAGGATAGTACATAGTAAGTTTAGAAAATTAATCATTGTTTTGTTTAATGGTCTCGAGTATAGTGATGGTAATTTCAGTTGTATCATATAAAGATCGGAGTTATCGGAAATAATGTTGGTCAAGAGGTTGTTTACCTAGTTTACAGATTAATAGTCAATAAGGATAGGAGTTGTGGGGAATAATCCGCGGCAGCGTATCGATGTCTGTATGGTACTAGCTTTGTTATATACCTTAAACGCTATCCGGACCAGGAAAGGGAATTAGAACTGAAAGCACAGGAACTTAAGGAATGCCAGGCAATATTGCAGAGTTATGAACAGGACTGGCAATATATCGAGGAGCATATAACGGGAGAGTTACGGAAAAGGTGGACGGAAAAGGTGGACAGAAAAAGAGGTAAAGAAATTACTGGAGGAACTGAATGAGAGTGCTAAAAAAGTATAAAAGGCGAAGCTTTAGATCTACTTGTGAAAGCAGCATTCGAAGTTATCCAGAGCCGTGAAATAGAAGCAGATCAAGCATTGGAAGAAAGCCAGAAGAAAAAAAACGGCTCTTAAAGAATATAGACTCGCTAAAGGTACAGCTAAAGGAGGCCGAGGTAACTACAGCAGAACTAGATCAAGAATTGGGGCTCGATAGATCTTCACAGAGAAGTCCGAATCAAGACATTAATAAAGCGATCACGAGTAAGGGGTTCAAGCCAAGGAAATTATTATTCTGGGAACAGCCTAAGGAGCAGAAGAAACATTCAGAAACAGAGCAAAGTAGAAGAAAGAAACAGGAGTTAGCGCCGAGAAAAGAGGGTAGCGAACGAAACCAGTTAATTCCAGAGGAAAGAAACCGGGGAGAACAGTCAGCAAGGCAATATGACAAACGTGCACAAAAAAGTAATGGATCTAGTATCCAAGTATGTGCCCATGCTATCCGACTGACACAAGAAGAGCAGAAGATCTTCATCAGGTGTATAAAGTATCGCTTATTGGACCACGCGTACTACTTGGTAAATTCGCAAGAGCCAAAAGATTTTTATTCTTTGCAGCAAGTAATCAAATCAGCTACATGACTAAAAACTCTTTTAGTGAATTGCGAACAGAAATGTTGGCATGCAGGCAGAGGCCCGGCGAAGATAACAGGGAGTTCGCAGACCGGATGAAAGAATTGCTGGACCAGATAAAGTGGCGGTCTCGGCAAAATACCCGGGAGGAGATAGAGGTCTGATTGCAGAACTGGAGGCAGATGCAGTAGCGACATTCAAAGCTGGCGTCATGCTTAAACCGACCCAAGTATACATAACTGGAAGGAAATTTGAATTGCTTGAAGGAGTACATGAGGAAGCTCTCTACTTCGAAAAGGACTCGGAAAGGCTTCAAGCCATGGCACCAGAGACGCGGAAGGGATTACCGGAATTTCTCAGAGGAAAGAATATCAAATGCTTCAAATGTGGACAGCTTGGGCATATCTCTAGGGAATGCCAGCCATATAGGCGCGAATCATCCCAAATACATAACGTCAGAGTCGCAGATATTAAAGAAGGCGTTAATGGAAGATTCCTTACGGTAGGGAGGGGTTTACTGCCAGTTCTGCCGAACAAGGACCACTATACGGAGAATTGTCACAAGAAATATCTAGCAGAGAAGGCCAACGAAAAATTATATTCTCAGAGTAAGTTTGTCATAACAGTCCAATCGACCCTGGCATTAGAAGGTAAGTGGAGACTTTTAATAGATACCGGATCTACCTGTAGTATAATTAAGATTAATAGGCTAAAAAGGACTACGCCCGTACAGACACATCACAGAATCAGAATTGGAGGACTGTTCGGATCCGGTAGGAGTTCCATAGGCACTTGTGAGGCAAAGTTGCAGATAGACAACAGCCAGCATGTCTGCAGATTTAATGCCATTAGTGATACGGACTCAATTCCAGCCGACGGTATACAAGCCTATAACCGAGGAATGTAGCGAAGGATTGACCAGTCAACACAGACATGGCGAACACAGTGGAAATAGTCTGAAGGATAGACTTGCATTTGTAAGAATTGCTAATGCAAGAGCCTGTCCGGTAAAAGCACCAAATTATTCGAAAAAACAAGAAACGCTTAAGTATTCCGAAAGACCTGCATGGAGTTATGAGGGTAGGAAAAGTTTCTATCCCCCACAGAAGCAAGCTCAGGGGCTTTGGCGAAGAGGAAAGCTTAAATTTCAAGAATATAGAAATAAATCGGTTAGAACGAAATTCAAGAAGAAATTATAGCATCGAAACTGCAGTCGTGCGGATCATTGGAATTCCACTGCAAGTTTCATGACACCTACTGAGGTAAGTGTTGTTAAGTGTCCGGGAAAAGTGACGATAAGCCGAGGTTTTCCACAGGGGCCCTCAAATTTTGTAAGTGATTTGAAAGGCGGATTTACAAAATTTAAATGACATAGCTCTATATATTTACAGGTGAAGAAAAGAAATGCAAGGATATAAGGATAGTCTAGTGCCTGCTTTATTGGAGACTGAAACAATACTACAACTCAGGTAAAGTAATATGAATAATAGACAAGGAAATATCTAAAAGAAACAATATATAGAGAATAAGATGCAAACAAAAGAGTTATCTGAAGCAAAACCTAATAGTTAAAAAGTATAAAGAGAAATAATTGACAAAGTAAAGAAATAAAAGAAAGGAAGAGGGATTAGAAAATAATAAAAGAAGAGAAGCAATATGAATAGAAACTATATATATGTATGAATATATTATTGATAGTAAGTAATAAAGGTACCAATGATACTGAGAAAATCGATAAATAAAAAAGGTCTTTGGAAAAAGAAAATGTCGTAAAGACAAATTAAAAAACCAATAAAAAGAAATTGTGTTGCTGTTATGAAATCATTCGAAAAATTATAAGAAAGATGGTACAGGTCAGAAATACTTACATAGATATGTGTAAATATACTTATAAAAATGTAACAACTGTGTTAGGCTTAAAATTATAGATTAATGGAAATAAATTCGTAAGGTAAATGATACACATAAAGTAAAGACAAAAATAAGTGCCACATAGAAAAATTAAAAGTAAAGAATGAAAGATTATCGCTAACAGTAGGTAAAAGCTGAGCAACTTTAATAAAATAAAAGCAGAAGTGGCAGATCCAGCAGTTCTGGCAACATCCCTAGATAATCTACGTGGTGCAATTTGATCATCAGAACAATACTGCGGGTGGTGGAAGAAACCATGAGCACCTGAGAAAAATCAACTTTTCACCGTCGCCGTCGTCGATTTTGTGTTTAACTAGACACGTAAAATGAGATTTCAGCAGTCAGAAACTTTAGAGGAACCTATTTAAGGTATCTGGAAAGACAACGAAGCTGATATAAAAAGGATCCAGGAAGCCATCAAGCATGAGGGTTAGGACAAATTATTCCTTATCACGTCTACGTTGCGGTCTCATCTATTACATGGTGTAGGTACATCGTCACCTTTGCAATATCAGTATAAATTTTCATCCACCTACGACGTTGGAGGAAAAAAAGGAAATGAAGAACACCAGTCGACAGTCAAGATGACCAACCACCCAAATGTCTAAACCAGTTCGAAGTATGCAAAAGGAGTCGTCGCTGGATATCATTGCCACCACAGCCAATATTCCTACAAAAACCCTGCCAAACGTCGTGAAAAAACAACTGGTACAGTTGGAGTGACCACATTAGGGTAGTAGAAAATTTATAAATAGAAGTGGTAGGATAGTCTTGTAAAATATAGGGGGCAACCTGTGTAGTTAGAAAGCAAGGTAAAGAGAAGCAAAGTTATAATATTGTAATAATGGGAGAGATTTTTTTTTGATAGTATTTTGATATAAAATATAGTAAAAGGAATTTTTTTGTGTTTTTGAATTTTTGTTATTATACAGGGTGTTCGGTAAATGTCTTTAATCCTTTAAGGGGATGAAAGTAGAGGTCATTTGGGTCAAAAAAGTCTAGATACTTTTATATCGAACTCCGCTTGGTTTTCGAGTAAATCGATAATATCGATTTTCGAGATTTTGCATACCTTTTCAGAGTAATTTCGTTATAAGTTCTATTGTAATTAATGGATTGTGACGTTCAAACCTTTATTTAAAAGAACACATTTTGGCCTTTCTAAGAATGCATAACTAGTTATAATTGTGCCTTCAATTATTAAAAAAAAACAGTTTTCTCTAGAATTTTTTTATTTCACCAAAATTTTTGTCGCGCTTCAGTGTACATTTATTCGAAATATCACCATTGCACGAACTTGGCAAAACTATGAAAAAATTTGCGCATTATGTCCCCTTTCCAAAATGACCTCCATAAGTGCTATCAACAATAACAATCAAAAGTTATAAGCAAACATTTGGAAGATGTGCCCATCGAGGTAATCTTCTGTTTTTTCGTAGGATTCTATCTTCTCCTACAGTTTTTAACCTACGACAACCATTTATATGTCATTGTACGGGAATCTGAACTGGCTATTAGATAGGGTACTCTTCGATTTCGAATTTCGAAAATGGAGGGGATAATTTCGAAAAAACACTTTTTTACCAAACTTGACATTTACGTAGATTTTGTTATTCCGCATCTTCATTTTCGCGGGAGGTGCAAGCTCTGGGAGGGGCGGGTGTTCAAAGTTTCAACTTTAAGCGGCTATATTTGAATAAAAACCACCATTTATGAATTTAGGAATTACTTGCTAGAACAATGCTTGGTTGAGAAAATATAGCCGCTTAAAGTTGAAACTTTGAATTCCCGCCACTCCCAGAGCTCGCATTCTAGAGAAATAATCAGCAATTACTAAACAATAACCCCGCATGGTATTGTTCTGCAACTGTCGAATTTTGCTGATTAGCCCAACAGCTGGCTGCTGCGATGAGCGCTTAGTGGAGCAATCGACGATTACGATAATAATTAACCTCGCATGGTAATTATTATGTAAAGCGATTGCTTACAACTAAGCGACACAGGTGCTGCAACCGGTAGAACAAACGACAAAGTTGTTGTCGTTTGTTTACATCCGAGTTGTGAGCAAAGAAAGTTTACTTCCGAATATCGGACATAAAAAGACTAATAACTAGTTATCAGTCATCGTTTTTATTGAAGAGTCTTAGTGATAGTGATTAATTATTTGATTTTCTGTTATTTGATTGCTTTTGGGACACGACACCTGCATGCTGCTAGCTATCCGTAGAAACCCGGAATAGCCCATCCCTAATGTCTTCTTTTTTATTTGCAGTAAACATTGTAATGAATTCTCATGTTTATCAATTTAGCGAGGAAAACGCGCGATAATAACTGGCGGCCAACTAATTAAATTGCAATTATGGACCTCTGTGAAATTTATTGATTATACTAAAACCACCCCATGTTGATCGGTTGGGCAATAAAAGCTTCGCCCCATCTAAATAAATATGTTCTTCGACATGGTATGTTTTCGTTGCGCTAAGTTTCATATTCAGCATGTTGGATTTTTTGATTTCTCTGAACATTTTATCCAATTTCCTTTTATTTACAATTCTCACATTTCATTGTCCAAATTGTGTTTTTGTACGAAAATCAAAAGTCGCCAATACTAAATCAATCTGATTTCGAGGCTTCATTTTACATTTCGTAACACTAAACTTTCTACGAGAGACGGTCGCAGAACAAGGTATGGGATGAAATCAGAAAAATTGCTTCATGTGGAAATATGTTCATACATTCGACCAATATCCCCCTCCCCTCCCTCCCGTCATTTCCACTTTATAGCTGCTGTTATGTCTACAATAGAAAGTTATTATCGATCCTTTTTGGTAAAATTATAAGTATGGGATCGGTTATGATATATTTGTTCAAGAGTAGTATTAAATGTCACTACTTTGGTATAAGAAATATAAGAAACTTATAACTGAATGTATTAAAGTCACATGCTATTGCATGGGACAAATATTTTTACTTAAAATTTTCTTATCATATTTATTCAATTGGTCCAACCACGCAAATTGCATTCATAATAATAAATAAGCTTTTTGCATGTAAAAATAAATGTCATCACGTCTCGATGCACCAATTACCTTGAATTGGCCATTTATATCATAATTGCAGGAGTATCATGAAGGTCTAAAGTACGAGCACATAAATACATAGTATGTACATAGAAGTATCGAGCTTAATACAGTTAGTATTTGCGCAATTATAATTCATAATCAAGTAACACAAAATCCAAATTTGTATTCAGAAAAGAAAAATTATGTTTGAATAATTTAAATCACGCACAAATCACTTCTGTATACCTTTTAAAATAGAAATACTTCTGATTCCCTCGATCTTATCAAAATTTCTATATTTTCCATTCATCTAAAAATTATTATTTCCATGCTCTTCCAACATTAGACTACATCTTATTTTTACTCGTATGAATTAAAATTAGTATTTAACAACTATCTGAATACATGTATGTACATAAATACTATTTTGTTGCAAGAACAAAATTGCTAATATATATTGAGGGTGAATATCCAGCTAAGAACAAGATAGGTAGCGCCTGCCAATTTAAATTTATTAACACTTTTCTCAGCAGGTTCATCCGATCTGCTCTTCCTACGCTTATGAAGATGAGTTGTAGTGCATTAATTACCAAAGAATGTAGTAAGCATAGGCCGCTTGTTGAGAATATACAAATAAACCATGACAATTTGTGAGATTTAGATACAAGTGTACAATGAAGTATTTTTAGAACTGCTCGCAAAATTATCCAATAAATTTGTAAAGAAAAGCCAAGAGTAAATATTCGCGTTCTTCGTTTTCTTTTGTAAAATTCACAGAAATTAAAGAGCATGTTTTGAAGGAAGTTAAGTCGTTAAGAAGAATGAGCGAGCGTAACAAAAACCGTTTAAGGCAAGTTGCAAGTTAATTTGCTCGATTTATGTACAATTGTACTTACTTTAATGTGACGTCACTTCGAGACTACAAAGAAACCAATGGAGCAACATAGTTTAGTGTACTGCATTATTAAGAATATTAAAGGAAGCTTGTTAATAAGAATATTTAAGTTGCGGGAAAATTTAATACTATATTGCTAGAGAAATCCGACTAAAACGATTTAATTATTTTGGATCCATGTCTTCCTCTTATGCCCCAATTGCATAAATTTCCTTACAAGTGGCTGGATAGCAAACTAAACTATTATACGCTTTTCTACTTATCGTAAGAGGCGACTAAAATAATAAGCTAGCTGAAGTTTTACCGATTTACATACATAATTGTCTAGAATCATGAAAACTATTAGTCCCTGAAAAGCTCAACAGAATACGTTCTTACTTATGAGCATTCAGTATATTGCAGCTAGTAGTTTATAACATATGATGTCAGGTGAAGATTGGGCTCAATGTCGATGAATGTGCCCCTCCTACATAAAGTTAATTTTATAGTATAAATTTTAATGCTACGAGTCGTGAAATAATGCCTTGAAACCGAAATAATTTAAAGTTAAGAAGTTTGGTTTTTGCTATGTATAAGGACGTAATTTCGTCAATTGTTATTTTTAACTACTCTGCTATAGAATGAAAATGAATTTCTCCGAGAGACTGATAACTCGATCATTAATAATAATAATATTAACTTCACAACAATTATCCATTACAGTCGGGGCCAAGAATTTCGTTATGAATATTTCCGACTATGAAATTTAAAGATAGCATTCGTCAAAATCTAAAACATGCATCGAACGCAAATGCTAGCACCAGTAGAATGATGTACGTAAATAATTAACAACTCCGCGAGAGAGCGTTCTACAAAATTATATCCAATAAATACCCAGCATATACATATACACTGACATATAATAAGACTGATCCAAAACCCTCGATAAAAACTTCCCAAACCGTGAAACAGAAATTTATATGTTTGCGTGCTAGTCTGATTCTTTAAAATGTTTTATATTGATTCTTATGGAAAAGTGACTAGACATTAATTTTATATATATGTCATGCCATAAAGCCGAAACTACTATCCACACAGAAAAATAGTCTTAGAGTAGTTTTAAGCTCCTTACCTTCCCAAAGACTACACTTACTATATACCTTACTTAAAAAAAATAATATAAAATAATTAAAAAAAGGAGTTTTCAAACAAAACTGAGGCCAAGCGCATGAAAAAGTAGAAAATAGACTTTTCTTCACACACAGAGGTCGACTCAGATTTTTTGATTGGGACATTTCTCTTGAATATTCTTTCTTTTCATGAATCAAATCACTTATATTACCTCTGATTGATCATACTGAAATATATCGGTGATTGTCAGCGAATAAAATCTGAGTCCACCTTTGTGTGTGAAGAAAAGTTTATTTTCTACTTTTTCATGCGGCTTGGCCTCAGTTTTGTTTGAAAACTCCTTTTTTTAATTATTTTATTTTCTGGCTTTTTTACGTTAACTAAATTGTTATTACGTGCTGTTAACTACATTGTTATTACGTGCTGCATGGAGATATTTTAAAACAATTTTTAAGTCAAGTTTGGTGCCGATCCGAAAACAAAAATTTTTCGAGTATCAAATAGTTGAAGGAAGTACTGCAACGGTTTTCTGAAATTCAAATTATGTTTTAAACAGCGCTTTTTAGCTGTATTCCAACTTGATCCCATATAACATGAATTTTCCCGATTTTCCATGTTTTCCACAGACTCTCTTTTCCTATTACTATGAATTTTTTTTAAAAATTTACATGAATTTTCCTCGATTTTTCATGCAAGTTTTCATGATTGTTGAAGAAAAAGTATTGATGCCAATAGGACGGAAAAAATGATTCCGCATAGCTCAGAAAACTTTTTTGTCGGAAAATTCCGGAAATTTTCGGAAAATTATCCAGAAAAATTGGAAAATTCTGCATTTTCCTGAAACAGATTTATCACTAATCATATCGATGAGAATTTGTCAGATGATTTTCCAGCTTTTCCGGGTTTCCGCAGAGTTTTCCACAAAAGCAACTTTATGCAACTCATTTCGCTCTACAACTTTGTCTTAGGTTGCAAAACGCTCAAACGCTTCCTTGGTCTGAAAAACTCCGGAAAAACTTTTACATGAATTTTCCTCGATTTTTTCTGCAAGTTTTCACCATTGTTGGAGAGAAAATAATGATGCTAGTTGATAGGGAACTTGATCCTGAAAAATTTAGAAAACTTTTTTACCGGAAAATTTTCTGCAAAAGTCGGAAAATTCCGCAATTTTTTTTCGGAAAAATCGGAACACTGCATTTTTCCTGAAACGGATTATCACTAATCAAATTTGTACCAAATTTTCAAATGATTTTTCCCGATTTTCCGGGATTTCCAAGGAAATTTCCTGTTCAAATTTTGATAGATTCAATTGTCACGCGACATGAACCTGTGTGCCAAATTTTAGCTCGCTGTGATGACGTAGTGGGTCTACGAGAGTGTCGAAAATAGTAAAAAAGAAATATATAAATAGACAGACAAATTCGTGTACGAGTTAAAGGGAATGGCCTCAAAAATAGTTTTAATTAAACAGTAACCTTACCATTTTACGCTCAATAACTGTCAGCTGAGTAATAGTTGCAATAACGTATATGCGGCTGTAGTCCGAATTTCATCAGACCACGACACAACGACATATGTACATATGTAATTATTACTCAGCCGAGTTGTTGAGGAATCGTAATCATTTGGTTCACAAAATTTTTTTAGTTGCTCATATACGAATAATTTGTCATATTGAATTTTTTTTGGAATAAAAACACCATCACGAATAAAGTAAAAATGATGAAATTTTTTATAATTTGAAAGATTTTGGCTTGATTGCAGATTAGTTTGGTGGAAAGTTCCTTATGGTTTTACTGAGCACCTGCCAAGTATGGCTTCATCTTAGGGCATTCTTCATGCTCGGATTGTTATCGACAATCAACGTCCTCATGTGCATAACAACGAGTTCCAGTATGCCAATAGAGCATAACATGACATCAACTTACTGGTAGAAGCGAGACCTATCTAATCTCTACCGATCTGGACACAGCACCCTACACCACAGCCACCACGATGCTCCCATAAAGGGGACATCCCAAGTTTAGGTGGATAAATCCTTGATATCCAGGGCTCTTCAAACCCCGTGGTACCAAGTTAGC
Organism: Dioctria linearis; assembly: GCA_963930735.1. NCBI lineage: Eukaryota > Metazoa > Arthropoda > Insecta > Diptera > Asilidae > Dioctria > Dioctria linearis. The sequence continues at coordinate 54,145,662 of OZ005743.1, read as the reverse complement.
CAATGTCGGGCCACCCATTTGGTATGGCTTATTAGCAACATCTAAAAGAATTGTACTTGGCCTATAGAGGTAATACAACCCTTTTGGGCGCTGTCAGAGGGGACCACGTGAAGGTTAAGATATGCCCGTATTCAATCTGGATAGGCTTCGAGATTCACCATTTGGATCTTATAGTTGACTATGCATACTATCCACATAAGCACCCACCATACACACTTGATTTCCGTTATTCATCAACTTATTCATCAACTAAGTCATCCTTTCGCGCCCTGCCCAAGAGGCTATGTCTCTCTCTCTCTCTCAACAATGTCTGAGATTCTATTATTCTGACTTTCATGAGTACTTAAATTCTTTGCATAATGGACAGTAACGCTCGTCGCCATTATACACTACTACGGTACCCACAGAGCCAAAAATCTCAATTTTCATTTCACTAAGGTATAATTTCGCCGTGAGAAGTACCAATTCGTATCCGTATTCGGTATCTTTCACCCATGCTACCTTTTTATTTATTTATTTATTTATTTTTGGAAGTTTAAGCGATAGTATAACAGACATAATATAAATCCTTTTACATACTACCGGGAAAATATTAAAGCAAAACAGTTATTTTTGAGTAATTAATGTGAGTTAAGAAGCTATGGAAACAATACTAAATTTGAATGAATTATTAATGAACAATTAATTATATAATTAAGATATACCTAGATACATTTTATTAGAAAACAATATATAAGTTCATTTTTTTTTTTTTTTGTAAAAAACGGAAAGATGAAGATTTTCAAGGAGGGAGAGAGCGAGTTTTTATTATATCCAAAGTAGAGCACTTTGAGGAAGAAAGGCTATTTCCGAAGAGGTCAATGGAATTAAATATATTATTGTGTTGTTTCTGGATTCTATATAGAGGTGATTTGTCTTTAATGTTTGTCCTGGCGCTTTCGAGATTAAATGTAGGGGTACGGCGAGATTGGATTGGTGGAACGTTATACGCTAATTGTGCATTAATATCTGTGCTATCTATGAGGTTATGGGTAATTTTTAGTAGAAATAATTCGTCAATATAAGCTCGACGATCTTCGAGGCTTAATAATGAGTACTTACAAAGTCTTTGCTGATTTCTACATACATGCGATCGAATTTGTAAGTGAGCATCCTTGTAAATCGTTTTTGAACTCTTTCTATTGTGTTTACATAGACTTGATAGAATGGATTCCAAATAACGGAGCAGTATTCTAGGGTACTTCTGACCAAGAAATTATAAAGAGTCAAAAATGAGAGTGGTGTTTTAAAATATTTACAGCTACGGAAAATGAAGCCTAATAACTGGAAAGATCGCCGTGTTATTGCATTAATGTGTCTGTCAAATAATAATTTGGTGTCGAATGTAACTCCTAAATCTTTTATTTCTGTGACACGTATTAAGGACAAATTTGAAATATGATAATCATAGTAGAGTCTATTTTGTTTTCTGGAGAATGTTAAGCAACGGCATTTATTGATATTTAAAGGGAGCTTGTTCATTGTACACCAATGATGAAGGTTATTTAAATCATTTTGTAATATTATGCAATCATCAATAGAGTAAATAATTTTAAAAATTTTGGTATCATCAGCATACAATAGGCATGGAGATTTTATTGTTAATGGAATATCATTAATAAAGAGTAAGAAAATGAGGGGGCCAAGCCTTGTTCCTTGGGGTACACCAGATGTTTGGGTGAACTTGGGTGACTTGGGTGACTTAGATCCATTAAGAACTACAGACAAGCTCCTATTTTTTAGATATGAATCAAACCAGTGAACTAAATTTTTATGGAAGCCAAGTCTATTCATTTTTTTTAATATAAGTAGATGGTCTATTTTATCAAAGGCCTTAGAAAAATCTGTGTATATTGTATCGACTTGTAAGCCTTTATCTAGAGCAATAACGTCAGTGTACAGGGCTAAATTGGTAGAGGTTGAGCGATGTGAAAAAAAACCGTGTTGATAGTTACTTATTAAGTGTTTGACTTGGAAGAAGAGCTGGTCGTAAATGATCTTTTCAAAAACTAGTGATAAACTATTTGATTTACTTATTGGGCGATAATTCGTTATTAATTTTGGGTCGCCTGCTTTAAATATGGGGTTAATAGATGAGTTTTTGAACTTGTTTGGGAAAATACTTTCGGATATGGACTTATTGAAGAGATGTGAAATGGGCATTGACAAATTATGTACACAATTTTTTAAGAATATATTCGGTAGTCCGTCCGGGCCAGCTTTTTTATTAATATCAAGTGAACTTAATACCTTGTTAACGTCTTCTAGTGTGCAATGAGAAATTACTATATTGTCTGTGTGTATAAATTCGTTAAACGAGTTATGGGTTAAATAATTGTGGGTGTTATTATACACTGATTTAAAATAGTCAGCAAATAGATCGCAAGTTATTTGGGGCGATGAAGACGTTACATCGTTATAAGACATTTCGGTGGGGAAGGAATTGGTTAATTTCATGCTCTTTGTATGAGAGAAGAATACTTTTGGAGCGCTTGTGACGTTTGATTCGATATTTTCTATATGTTTTTTATAACAAGCTTTCATTAGCAGTTTCACTCTTTTTCTCAAATATGAAAACGTTAGATCGATGACTATCTAACGTTTTCATATTTGAGGTTTGGGTTCTTATAACACTTATAGACTTTGCTATATTTCATTTTCAATTTTATTGCTGAGATAAGACTATATGAAAACCAAGAAGGGTATCTATTTGATTTACGATGTTTCTCTGGAACATGTGCTTCAATACATGTATTTATAATACGATTAAGTTGTGTGCAAGCTTGGTTAGTATCTAAAGTAACTATGATAGAGAAATTAGTTTGGGATAGGTACGCGTTTATTGTTATAGTCAGCACTGAAAAAATTACGTTTTAAGATTAGGTTCTCATGAACGAATCGCAACTTATTAAATCTTACAGAAATATCAAGTGGTGGATGATGGGGGTCAATTTTTGAGATAGGTGTTAAGGAACGTTCTACTTTTATGTCAGCAGTGATGAGATTGGACCATACCAGGTCAAGTAATCTGTTGTTTACATTTGTATGCGAATTATGTTGTTCTAGAGAGCTAAACGACATATCATCTAATAGAGTTGAGGATATTTTGTTTAAGCTACTGAGACTCTTCATAAAAAGAGTATTTTGGTCTAAATGCCATTCTATAGAGGGAACATTAAAATCTCCTAGCACAATGATTTTTGAATTAGGTTCGGCCTTTTGAGAGACGATAGTAATGTTGTTCATAATTTCCTCATAAATATTTAATGTACTTTGGGGTGGAATGTAGAGACAACAAATATAATGACTATAGTTTTCAACTTTAATTTTAACCCAAACTACTTCATGAATTAATTCAACTTCAGGTAATCTTATTGAATCGAAGCACCTCTGTACGGCAATTAAGCATCCACCACCAATATTAGCATCAAGCGTGTTGTGCCTATCATGTCTGAATACAACATATCGATTATCGAAAATTTCACCACTATTAATTCCAGGATGTAAAAAAGTTTCAGTTAGACAAACCACCTCATAGTTATTACTATAAGTAGACTGAGTCTAACCTCCTCGGTTTTTGTCCTAATTCCTCGTATATTTTGATAATATATAGATATTGACATTAATGATTTGGTTTAGATTTGCGGATAATATAATCAAAACTCGCTTCATCTTTTATTATATATGCTGGAGAATTATCATTTAATTTTATATAAATTTTTCCGTTTTTCACCCAATTGTATTTAAAATATTCTATCTTAAATTTTCTAGCTTAATACAGTAACCTACGATTAGTATTAGATAAAAGTTCACTTACATAGATTTTACTAACATTATCTGAGAAACCTAATTCACTAGCAGTTAAAGTTGTTGGTGTTGTTTTGAAAGCAATTAAAAGTTTATTTCTAAGATAATCGGATTTATATTTAACTATGATGGGTTGAGATGTTGTTACATTTCCTTTAGCTCTGGAGCGATACGATTTGATGATATCACCTTCTTCCAATGGGTGGTTTAAATGAGCATGTAGTCTCTTAATAATGTCCAATGTATCCTCTCCGTCAGTTTTTGGGACCTTGGAAACTCGAGCAAAAGTACTGAGGGATTGATTTTCTATCTTATTTAAACGACCCTTTACGTTAGAAACCTCTTTGCAAAGATCCGAGTTTTCAAGTTCTAATGCGGTTATTTTGCTTTTGTGCTCTTCAACAATTTGAGTAAATTTCATTAATTGGTCGAGGCCAGAAATTAAAGAAGAAATTGATTTGTTCAATTCTATATGCTTTTGTTTAAGAGTAATGATCTCAGTATTAATTTTAGTAATAACGGCTTTTAAATCATTTGTTTCTGAGTCAGCTTCAGGGTCACCATACACAATTGATTTCTTTGCTACATCACTACTGCATGATGAGCACCGAAATGCAAGCTTACCACTTTCAAAGTCACTAACAAGGTCTGATGAAATTTTCCCGCAAGTAAAGTGATAATATTGATTGCAGCCAGCACAGCAGACGCCTTTGTTAGATCTGTTCACATTGTTGGTGCACACAACACATTTGATAACCATCGTAATAAGAAAATATTTTAAAAAACAAAACAAAACGAAAAATGCCTTTGATCACTACTGCAGTTCAATTGCAAAAATAGGTTTGATCACTCGAATTTAAGTAGGTATGTATACCGTAATAAAAATAAATATTTAAAAAAAAAAAAAAAAATTCCTTTGATCACTATTGCAGTTCAATTGCAAAAATAGGTCTGATCACTACGGATGCTACTCACTCACACCTTACTGTACATACTCTCGTGGAAGATGCCAAAGCGATCTACAGTACAACTTAAACAACTAAAACAATAAACCAACAAATTTCTTCCATCAAGTATGCATGCTTTCGTCTTATACAGCTTTCACCTTGTTCAGCATTACGCTTCACATACTCCCCCCCCCCCACCACGGGCTACACGGCGAGAGACTTTGACCTCCAGAGACTACTTTTTTGGTCTCTGGAAACCCAAAGACCCATATATACATTTTGGAGACGTAAAACTCTCTAAAGAGACCAAATATCTAGAGACTTTTTAGTCTCCGGTATCCCGTCGTGTATTTTAAAACGAACAAAGAAATTAATAAAAAAAAAGTTAATAATTATTGGTTTAGGCAGAATTTCTTTTGTCAATTCTATATTACCCGCTTACAACCCCCAATGAGGGGTGGTACGACCCCCCATCCCAAAAGCCACTACCCCAAAAATTGTTCATCTATATTTCTGTACTTTAGACCCTAAATCCGAAGGAAAAAACCACAATGCTCTACGACCCTCCCACACAGAGTAATCCGTCCTTCAATATTGCGATACTTCTCACGTTTTCCCTAACTCCCCAAGTATGTTAAAGAATCGCGAATGGAGAGTTAGGGAGTTTTAATCGGGGAAAACGAAAATTCTCATCTTCCAAACTCTCCGAGTTACAGAATCCGGCCCGGAGGCGTCGTACTTTAATGTCAAAATATACGCCCAAATGAAATGAATTTTTCTACTGATTTTTTGGTGTTTTTATTCAGTTCAGCAAGCCTTGCATTACGTAGAATGACCTAAAAATGACACTTCACATTGCAAATTTAAAAATATTTTTTGAATTTAAGCACTTGTATTGCTCTAATTAGGTGTAGAATATCCATTTACCACAGTATAAAATGTTTGTCACAACCTCAGAAACAGTTGTTATGGTCGAAGACACACGGAGCAGCATGCTGCATCAAGTGGCGTAAACCCGAAGGCTATGACATAGCGAAGGTACTGCCACTTCTGAAAAACCACGCGAGTGAACCCTGGCTGTACAGAGTACGGAAAAACTTTTTCGGGAGAAGAAGAGAACGGAGTTTCTCTCTCATTCCGGGATTACGGAATTTTCTTCTCGTGTTCTTCCAGTTCAAGAGGTTAAAAAAATGTAATAAAGGTTAGCGTTTTATCCCGCTATTTTCTACTTAGCTTGCACTTAATAAAATTATTAAGGTTCGACCTGTTTGTTAATATTGGTGGACTGCATGGATCTAGAGCTCTTTGCAAAGCAGTATATAAGATTCCAAGAGTCAGGATTGGAAGAATAAAGTGGTAATAATTGGGAGGAAGAAAAATCATCCAAGCCTTGTGGCTTTGGTAGCAGATAAGTATCAGGGGCGATAACATAAGCCCTTTAATTTATAGTTAAGTTGTCCAAATGGGAAGAAGACTGAACTGTACACAAAAGGAACAAAAAGATATCCGTAGCTTGAAAATTTCTGAAGGAAATCGTATACAGCTCGAACCACACATCGGAAATTATAACCTCTACTGAATCCATCGATAACAATATATGCAGAGTAGATTAAACTACCCCACCTAAGCGATAAACGGAGGTAGCGCTGGAAAAAGAAAAACAACACACCCAACTACCAGGATATTCTAGGCTCACAATTTTTGGGGAGCTGAACTAACGATAACTCTTGAAATCATATTATCACCCACAAGTGGCGGCATCCAACAGTGCTAACTTAGGCACGTTAGATACACTTACATACGGGGCAAGAGAGCCAAAGAATACCGTAGAAAAGTAGGAAGTACTCACTCGTGTTGCAGTTAAGAAGAATTATCAAGTGATTTTAATATTTTTTTTTTTAAATTGGTTCAGAGATTTTCATCTGAATTGCAGATAAATTTTAAGTATTGGAATTCCAAAGAGCATTAGTTGTGATTTTGTAAAATTTTGTTTGTATACGTGTACTTTTGTCCTTGATTAGGCCAGAAATTATAAACGTAATGCTATTCTTAAGTACTTAAGTACTTTTTCAATCCTAATTATATGGAACAAGATCGTTAGACTTCTCTTGGGTTGCCTTAGTCCTGAGAGTATTGGGTTCTTACTGAATAATAGTAAGATATGTCTCAAATAAGGATTATAGATTTGCAATATGGTGAATGCTCAGGTCTTGAATTTTGTGCCAAAGCTTATTCAATGTTATTGCAATATATTTTAAATGGATTTAGCTTGTAGAAACTATAATTTTTAGTATATTCCATGATATTTGATGACATATTACTTCTTATTTTGTGCTATAGCGTATTCAATACTATTGCACTATATTTTTAAATGTATTTAAAATGCAGTTATTGGCATTTTTTTATTATTATATTCACCAGTACGTTATTACATATTTAATCGTCTTAGTTGTGAGCTTGTGACTTGGCCCCACAGCTTATTTATTATTATTGCAAAATTTTTGGATTTAATTTCTTGTATATGCAAAGATACTCTATACAATATTATTTATAGTCGCGGGATGTTAAAGTTGTGTGTGTAATGTTATCATATATCTTGTAGACTGAATTTAATTACAGTCTATTGAAATTTATTATTAAAATGTATTATCGGATATACTTACTATACATTTTAATAATAAATTTCAATAGGCTGTAATTAAATTCAGTCTACAAGATATATGATAACATTACACACACAACTTTAACATCCCGCGACTATAAGTAATATTGTAAGTATTGTAAGTATATTCGATAATACTTCCTCTTAGTTCACGACATGCAGTACGTAGAGAACTATCTTTCGACATTATAGCGATAATCATATCATAATTCTCAACTTTTACAAAATCATTATTTACGCATGATAATTTTGAATTTAATGTAGCTTCCATGTATAAGAAACAATAGTTCGACGGGGATGAAATTAAGGGAAAAAAAAGAATAAATGATATTTTTGTTTATAACAAAATGAGGCGATAGACTTGGTTATTTTCCTTTTACTCTCCTGGAGCCTACTTTCAATTGCCATGGTCGATTAGGTTCGTGACTTCGTTCTTTCAGATCACTATAGGGACACTGAAAATACTCTGCCCTCAATGTCGTTGGTTGGATGGGGCAAGCAGAAAAAGGCAGAACATCTGCGAATTCACAGGAGGTAATGGTAAGTGAAGTAAAGGTCCCTTCTGGACCGGGTGTGTTGCGGCATTTTTTTGGTTTTGACACTAAAATTTTTTGTATATGGCAGGTGACAGCGGTAGGTCCTCGTGGAACCCCCCACACTATCCGCCAATAGCCGAGGCGAACTAGCGTGCCGCCCTGCACTTCAACCCTGTCTACCGAGTGATCTGTCAGCTCATGCTGGCAGTCTGGACTTCACGTCCAAGCCAACCCGCTCAACATAGTTCCATAACACAGTTGACTAATTTTTTGTACTTTTATGTGTGTATTTGTTGTGGTCGTAGCGTACTGCAGGCAGCAGTATGCTACCCGACGGCTAGCAGCAGCACACAGCGTGGGCCACCCGGCGAATGTGCTGCTGACGAGACTCGACGAGACGATTCAAGTCTGACTGGGACAAGTGCCCGAGAAAAAGGAAAAAAAAGAAGGAGAATCCGAGAGGTACAGGAGAAAAAAAATGTGATTTTTTTCGAGAAAGGTGTGGAAAAATTTTGGTTGTAATTACAGACGAAAAAGATTTAGTTAAAAAAAAAGACAAAAAGGAGCGTGAAAAATAGAAGGTCTGGACGAAAATATCCAACCCGTGAAAAGCTTATCGCTGAGAATTCCTTAGATAATAAGGGAATAAAAATCAGCATCATCTGGAACTGCAGAAACTTGGAAGCAGACTATCAAAAATAAGCAGCCGACGAATTTGGGAATTGATTAGATAAACGGAATTCGATAACTTCAAGAAGCAGTCCGTCAATCGGCTGTAATTCCTGTGGCAGAACCTTGTAGCTGAAATCAAGGAGGGGGATCGCGCAATGGATCAAGGTGAAACAGTAAATTAATTACGGATATTAACCTACATACCCCGGAATTGATTTTGATGGAAAAATTTATTAAGTAAGCTTTAAAAATTATCGAAAATTTAGAAGTTAGTGGTCAGGCATAACGTGCTAAAATGAACAGATCATTATGAATACAGTAAGTTCTTGAAAATATCTCAAGTGTTGAGATTGAGACTCCAATACATTACCTCCATGCAAGGATATGAGACAAAGTCAAAATAATTACATGACAAATCTTTTTATTATTATAAATTAAATAATCAGATAATATTTACCTACATTTTAAATGCAATAATAAGATAATAATTTCCTATATTTTGAATAGATAGTTAGATAACCTTTTTATTACATCACAAATAAATTAAGTACATAACTTTTTCCTAGATTCTAATTGAGATATGTAGATGACATTATTCTTACACCTCAAAAGAGAGATCATGGCTATTCAATGACCTATTTCTCGGGTTAAATGAAAGATAAGGATTATTCGCTGAAAATTTAAGTCAAAATTGAAATATTAAATGTGAAATTTACGTTGCTCAGATCAATTTTAAATCTTTCTTTGTATATTATAGTCTAAACTATTATTCATATGTAATAAGAATTGTTCTCAAGGCTTAACCCCAGAGAAACACAGTACAACTTTGCTTTCCTTGCTATTCTTGTCATTTCAGCAGTACCTTAAGATGAGATTCCAGAAGGCCTTCTAGAGAAGAAAATTTCACATACCCACATAAAAGTTTCCTTCGGGTTTCCTTCCAGATCGTTCATTCAAGTTAGGGCGATAATCATTGTATTAAGAAGTTTTTGTTTTCACGTAGTAAGCGTAAATTTGGACTAGTTAAGTACTATCAGTAACCATTTAATTGATAGCATAAATGTAGGCTTAGAGCAACACTTTTAATTTTGAGATGTTCAAAGATTTCTTACGAATTTCCTCAAGTAACCCTAATCCTATATAGGCTGAAAATTCGGCACATACTGATATTGTTGTATACTTAGCATAATAGCGTATTTGAAATGATTGGAATTGGAATGTTGATTAATTACACGTGACATTTATAACGTAATGATCCGTTAAACGTTTTCTTTCTTCCTTCATTCTCCTGGAGCCCTCTATGAACGAAGGTTGAAAAGGTCCGCTCCTCTACTCATCTTCAGATCCACAGGGATACTGGAAAAAAAAACTTGCCGCCCTCAGTGTCGATTGGGTGGATGGGGCAAGGCAGCGGAAGGCAAAACATCTGCGCCTTCAAGTAAGTATGGGGAAAGTAGTGTAAAGGTCCCGTCAGGACCGGATGTGTGTGACGGACTTTGTCTTGTCAGGCACGTTTTTTTTTTTTTGCATATGGCTGGTGGCACAGCGGCAGGTTTTCGTGGAACCTCCCCACTCCGCCAATAGCCTAGGCGAGGTAGCATGCCGCCCTGCAGTCAACGCTGTCCTTCTGCTATGGAAATGGTAGATGGCCTCACAGCATTTTTTGTTGTGTTCTCACGGAGTCGTGTCTTTGTTAGCCAACTGGCTGGACAGAGTCATGAGTCTGTGAGATGACTTTTTGGCATTTTGATAACTAGTTGACCAAACTCATGGTTCTGCCCAGCTGGAAGGTTAGTTAACCTAGCGTCGAACGAAGAGGAGGGAAAGAGTTGTTGGAGGATGGAAGTAGTGCTGGAGACCTTCAGTAATCAGGAGTTGGAATATTGCTAACTGCCTGGCTGAAGAATCTCTAGTAACTTTCCAACCCGACTCTTCCAAGACCTCTGTGAGAATTTTATTCTTTTCATGCACACATCCACACTACTTGCCTGTTACTGTTTTTGAGAGTTTTTGAGAGAGTGTACCTGGGAGACCTTTGTGCTGAGAGTTGGCTCTTGCAAAGAGGGGGAGAAGTTTAATCGATTTTTTTTACTATTTGCTTTGGAGAACTTGTGAGTTCAGCTCATCGTTGTTCTTTTCCTAGTTGGAGTTTGGCTCCGCGTATATTTTCCATAATATTGCAATATGGCACTCTGGACCAGAGGTTTGAAATTTTGTTCTGTCTAGAGTGTGCTCTTCCTTTAATCAACTTAGATATAACTCTTCAAATAAACTCTTTCACACGTATCCTTGGCGACTTGTATGATTTTCTTGACTAAGCATCAGCCTTCAGTTGAGAAAGTTTTTTTTTTTTAATTCTTGAAGCAGCCTCCTGTGTGGGTCTGATTCTAGTTTAATAATATCTGCTCGTCGTGCGAGAGAAATATGAGCACCCTGCTCGCAGGTCCAGCCATGGAATGGTACTGGTCATTGCTCCGACAAAACTCCACACCAACGTGGGAGTATATAAAGACAGCTCTTCTGTCTGAATTGGGAGTCCCCAAGGATGATTTGAAGGTGCGTAAACAGTAATTGTCTCGTAGACAGAGAACTGGCGAGTCATTTGCAACTTACCACCAACATCTTGTGCAGTTGCGTGATCAGCTGCAAACGTTAATGCCAGATAGCGAATTTCTGGAGATAGTTAAGTCCAACTTATTGCTATAGATTCAAAACAAGATCTGTCTACATCCTACCAATACCATTGGACAGCTGAGATCACTCGAAACACAGATTGATTCAAGCTACGCAATTGCGGATTGCAACTGCTAGTAGCCTGAACTCTTAGCAACATCATCGAGTGAGTGAAGTTGAGGATGCACGGAATTTCTATCCTGATGTACCCATGTCACCCGGAAACGACAATAATATCATAGACTTATCGGCTGTCACGAATAGACCAGCAGCATTGTGTTGGAATTGCGATCAGCAAGGCCACTACTACCAAGACTGCTTGCAAGTAAGGCAACAAGTGTTCTGCTGTGGATGCGGACGCAAAAATGTCGCGAATCCCAACACCTTTTCTCGACCAGTTTCGACGTCTCGAACGGCAACAGCTCCAGCTTCGCCAACTACTCCAGTTCAAGCCTTGAACAGGGGGGAAGGTCCGCTCCATCAGCAGACCTCAACGGCGAATCATTGAATTGTCCGTTGATATCATTCAGTGACTCTGGTGATATCGACCATCCATCTGACAGTCATACGACTTTTAACAATCTTTTAGTAAAAGCAGAGATCCTGATTGACTTCTCTGCAGATTTTCAAGCTCCCGTTTTCAGGGAGCCCACGACACTTTTGATAGACACTACCTTAGAAGAGTCTTTAATTTTTGACGTTCCTTTGTAACCATCAGTACTTTCTCCTGGTGACGTTGCTGAACGGGAGGCGCAGTTTTCTGCTATTTCGATTTTAAAACGGCCACCAAGCTCTGTTAGGACGAGTGGACGTGAGCCTGTTTTATATCCTTTGACGCTGTATCATACGCGTTTACAAAATTACAATAGAGCAAGAGACCGTATTTTCTCTTCAGTAGCTGAACTGGTAGGAATTATGTATCCGGATTTGGAACCGAACAAGAAAAAGAAACGATCCACTGTTCGTTGGCGCGAAAATTGTCGACGAATCAAAACTGAGCGAAAGAAACTGGACCACATTTCAGTGTCAATGCCAGAGGATATTCGACCATACGCCGAAGTTAAGTTGCTAGGGCAAACTGTGACTGGGTTGCTTGATAGTGGTGCTACTGGAAGAGGCATCACACTAGAATGTAGGTAGCTAATGACGAATGTTCATGGTAGTGTGGACTTGGACATCACTTTCCGTGATAAGACCCACAACGTGCGTTTTTACGTGGTTCCTGGGCTCACACAAGCACTATACCTGGGAATAGACTTCTGGCGTCTATTTGGGTTGGCTCCAGATGTTCTGGGTATAGTTTCCGAAGTGATGCCAAGCCTATTGGCTGCCTCGGACACTGACTGCCATGTTCTTTCGGTTCAGGAAAATCAACGTCTTGAAGCCACGAAACAGCTTTTTCCTTCCTTCGCCTCGTTGGGCTTAGGAAAAACATCTCTTGTCACTCATAAGATTAAAACGAATGACGCGACTCTGATAAAACAGAGGTTTTATCCGATTTCATCGACCGTGCAAAGCTTGATGGATGCTGAATTAGAACGCATGCTATCATTGGGTGTGATAGAGGAGAGCCAGAGTCCTTGGAGCTCTCCAGTTGCTCTAGTGAGAAAGCCTGGAAAGGTCCGGCTGTGTTTTGACGCTAGGAAGGTCAACTCCGTTACTAATAAGGGCCCCTATCCGCTGCCACAGATAGACGCACCTCTGAGTCGACTTCCTCCAGCAAATTACATTACCAGCCTGGACCAAAAGAAGCTTTTTGGCAGACCCCACTAGACACTGATTCCAGAGAGAAGACCGCGTTTACCGTACCTGTTCATCCTCTCTATCAGTACACAGTGATACCCTTTGGCCTATGCAACGCTCCTCAAACTATGTGCCGCCTTATGGATAAGGTCACTCGATTTGGAAATATCAGCATTTTTTCGCACAAATAAATTTTTAGCAGTATTAAATTTCATCTGGAAATTCTTTACGGCGCGATTAAAAATGTACAATCAATCGCTTATTTGTAATAATCAGCAAATTGATAATATAAAAAGCCGATAATGGAAAATAAGGCATTAATTAAGTTTTCATTTTCAATAGAAAATTATGGTTTTACTATACGTCGTCTCTATTTCATACACCGCGCTAATTATAGGCAGTGTAATTAGCAGTTCAAACAATGTAACGGTCCAAGAATCCTTGTACAATTCCTCAAGGTACTGGTCCATGAACCAGTGCCATATCTAAAGTACGACAAGAGTCCAAGCACAAGAACTTGTACTCTAGCGGAGAACAAAAGAGTTCCTTCGCTATACAAATAACATTTTTCTTACACCTCAAAAGAGAGATCACGGCAATTCAATGACTATTTCTCGGGTTAAATGAATGATAAGGATTATTCGCTGAAAATTTAAGTCAAAACTGAAATATTAAATGTGAAATTTACGTTTTCAGATAAATTTTAAATCTTTATTTGTATATTATAGTCTAAACTATTATTCATATTTCATAAGAATTGTTCTCAAAGCTTAACCCCAGTACAACTTTTGCTTTCCTTGCTATTCTTGTCATTTCAGCAGTACCTTAAGGATGAGACTCCAGAAGGCTTTCTAGAGAAGAAAACTTCATCAGGTGACATGTTAGTACCCACATAAAAGTTTCGTAAGCGTGTGGTTATTCCTTCGGGTTTCCTTCGAGATCGTTCATTCAAGTTAGGGCGAGAGTGATAATTGTATTAAGAAGTTTTTTTTTCACGTAGTAAGCGTAAATTTGGGCTAGTTAAGTACTATCAGTAACCATTTAATTGATAACATAAATGTAGGCTTAGAGCAACACTTTTACTTTAGTTTTGTATGTCATAGAGACATCAATTTTGAGATGATCAAAGATTTCTTACGAATTTTCTCAAGTAACCCTAATCCTATATAGGCTGAAAATTCGGCACATACTGATATTGTTGTATACTTAGCATAATAGCGTATTTGAAATGATTGGACTTGTAATATTGATTAATTACACGTGACATTTATAACGTAATGATCCGTTAAACGTTTTCGTTCTTTCTTCACTCTCCTGGAGCCGTCTATGAACGAAGGTTGAAAAGGTCCGCTCCTCTACTCTATCTTCAGATCCACAGGGATACTGGGAAAAAACTTGCCGCCCTCAGTGTCGATTGGGTGGATGGGGCAAGGCAGCGGAAGGGAGAACATCTGCGCCTTCAAGTATGGGGTAAGTAGTGTAAAGGTCCCTTCAGGACCGGATGTGTGTGACGGCCTTTGTCTTGTCAGGCACGATTTTTTTTTTGTATATGGCTGGTGGCACAGCGGCAGGTTTTCGTGGAACCTCCCCACACTCTCCGCCAATAGCCCAGGCGAGCTAGCGTGCCGCCCTGCAGTCAACGCTGTCCACCAAGTAATCTGTCAGCTCATGCTGATAGTCAGGACTTCACGTCCAAGTCAATCACTCTACATACTTCCATAACAAATTTGCCCGAAATTCGGAATAGAATGTAAAGCTGGATTGGAATTGAAAGTCCGTAGATTATTTTCCGTATAGGTTATGCCAATTTTAAAGTTAATTATAGCAGGAAGCTCATTATAAGACCAGAATTGCAATAAAAATTCAAATATTCCCTTGGAAAGTCAGAAATTTGCAAATATAGTATAAACGAATTTAATACCCTCTGCGAGTTGACTTCAATGTGCTCTTCCAAAAGAGAAAAGAAAAACAAATTCAAGGTTGCTGGGAGATAGATGGATGAGTGAATGAATAATAATGAATAATCCAACTTCTTGTTGATGTTTTAATTAATGGATATTTGAGATCCAGTCTAAGAATGTTGGTCGATGGTAAACCTACTGCAAGACTAAATCACCAGTGGAATCTCCAATGTACAGCTGATAAAATTGTATAAAAGTTTAAATTTCAATTAATTAAATTGGAAATTTTTCGTCTTTATTAGACTGAAATTCATTGGGAAAAAAAATAACGTTTTTTCCCAATGAATTTACAAAATGCATTGAGATGCACAAAAAATATCGAACTTTTCGACCCAGTGATCAGAGAGGTCTCATCAGTGTGGTTATCTCTGATCGCTATCACAGAAGTTCGATGAAAAACTTCCAGCTTAAAGTTTTACTTGGGTTATCAGAGTGCCTAATTTGAAAATTGCAATGAGAAATCTTGCTACCATATAATTCTTACTTGCTTTTGTTAAAAAGTATTTATATGGGCAATTGGGTGACATCTATCATCGACCGTGGTAGGCGATCAGAGATAACCACACTGATGAAACCTCCCTGATCGTTCGGTCGAAAAGTTCGACTAATTAAATGTTTACTTCTTACTAAAAACAAAGTAAATTAAGATTTATAAATAGTAACTTGATTTTGACAACTGAGAAAAGGCAAAGAAGAAAATATTCTGTCTTCAACTGGCAAAATAAAGAGTTTGCAAGATAAATTAAATTTATGGTTAAGAGAAGTAAAAGAAGGGAATGTAAGCATGTTTAAACATTTTTCTACTATGACAAATGTTAAAATAGCACTTCTTACGAGTATTTCGGAACATTTACAAATCTTACTCAATAATATAAGTCACTACTTTCCTTCTTAACGTGTTGAGGATTACGATTGGATAAGAAATTCATTCATTGTGGACGTTAATGAAGTAAAGATAAATCTTGAAGAGCAAGAAGCACTAACTGGTTTAAGACTGATGGCAATTTAAAACTGAAATATAAGGAGTTGAATATTAATGAATTTTGAATACACATAATGCCAGAGTTTCTGAAAGAACTCTCACAATATTATTGCAATTCTCGACTTCATATTTGTGTGAATTTGGATTTTCAGCCTTTACGTTCACCAAAAATAATAAGGATGAACGTTTGCAAAGAACGTGTTCCTCTTCAATATTCCGCCCAGAATTAAAAAAAAATATGCGTCACGTCAGGCTCAGATCTCGCATTAATTAAAATTATTATTATTTACGTATTTACGCATCTTGTATGAACTCCGTACTGCAGTAAAATTTTTGCTTGCGATTTTACCGGCACTAAAATTTGTATGGAAATGTCACATTTTACTCCAACTCGATACTAGGTTTAACAGATTTCAGAAGTGTGTTTCATGAGCTTCCTGACCCCTTCTGCTCTACTTTTATTTGACAGTTAACCTAAGGCGAACTGCCCTACTCTGGGACGCGTTCATGAAGTAGACTGTAGCCACAGCTGACTGTGGCTATCAAACGGTACAGAGAATAAAAGATATTAGGTCTGTTCACGTACTCGAATTTGTGTGAATGCATTATAATATTTTCACACAAAAGCACCCAAACTCTGCTCGCGTACTCAGAAAATTGGGTAAAATATGTAGACGCCACACTTCCCCTTCAATAAAGTTTAAGCAAAATCCACCTAAGGAAAAACTCGGGGTAACTGTGTAACAACTGTCAAACAAATTAAAATTTTAAATCGAGAATTGTCAGAATGTCAAGGGAAAAATGGAAAAGGAGACAGAATTTAGAACTGATGTACACTGTTCGCCCAGTTGACAGTTTGTAGCTGTCACTTTCGCTTTCTGCCCAAAAACACACAAAGTTGTACATGTACTTTCCAAATTTTGCTCCCCCTCTTGCATATTTTCACACAAAAACGCCAAATTTTGACACATGAGCTGTGACGAAAATTCGGCCACTAATATATATACATTTCTATAGGAAAGACAGTATTGTATTGAGAGTATTGTGTTCTCTGTACCGCGCTTTCCTATTCATTCTCACGATATTTCATCACTAATGGTGGAACGTGGTTCGTAATGAGAATGCCTTGTTTTCTCTGTACCGTGAGTATGCTGCTTCTGACGCACGAAATCTGTAGGTAGGTGATTCTTCCTTCCTGCCCCAAACATCGTCTTACCCACAAATTTTCGGGAGGCAGAGACAGCATATTGACCCGTCTGAACAGGGTCAATACATAAATGCAAACGAATGAGCTTGTGGGGGCATAGTTGACGCAATGATCCAGTTTAGGCAGGTCAGTATGCTACCGCAGCCGCACGAAATCTGTAAATAGGGTGATGCTTCATTTCTACCCCCAACCATCATCTTACCGACAAGTTTTCGTGAGGCAGAGGCAGCATATTGGAACTGACCCATCTAAACAGGGTCAATGACGAAATGAATGACCATAATAAATAATAACACACGAGCTATGCAATGATCCATGCTCCGTCAATGATCATTGATATGTCCCGTGTGCTTAGGGTATAACCCTAGGCAGACGGACAAAATCAATGATCATTCATTCGTAATTGATTTTTGCAAAAATCAAGTTGTAAATTTTTATATGTTATCACATGCAAGTACATTTTTAATAATTGAAATTAAAATTCAATGCTAAAGCGATTTTTGAAAAATTCAATTACCAACGAATGATCATTGATTTTGCCCGTCTGCCTAGGGTATAACTGAGTCCAGAATGTTTAGATCCTTTATGGAATCAATGCCAAAAAGGCTTCTCTATGTTATTTTATTTGTTGCATATCACTAGACTTTACTATGTTCTAAGTACCTATGCTTGTACTTCTATTGCTTTTCTCGCTAAAATGCTAATCTACTATGTATTTATTTAATTTTATTCTGCTATATTTTACTAGGCGGTGCTTTGTCCTAAGTGCCGATACTTCTAAATTAATGTTATTTTGCTACGATGTTGAACTACTATGTTGTTTGCTACATTTCAGTAGACTGTACTATTTTCTATATGCCTATACCTGTACTTTTATTGTTTATTTGTAATGTAATGTAAATCTACCTTGTAACTTTCTATGATGTGCCCAGCGCTATGCGTGCCTTTGGCACGGGTACTCAAATAAATTGATGTTTATGTTTATGTTCTGAATATCGTGGTGAACAAAGGGGAGCTACTGTTTATTAATATTTTTTTTTTGCGCAGTCTCATTATTGTTACATAAAATAAACACTATTTTGCACATTTCCACAATTTTTTATCTACTCAAGTACCGTTCTAACAGCAAATATTTTCTTGGTGTCAACGATAACAAGAAGGCAGATGTGTTTTGTCATCACACATTTTTCTCGTTCTTGCTACAGAAATGAGCTACTGCACTATTGCATGGTATCTATAACTTTGCAACGTAATGTATATTCGATGGCTTCAGTGCTCCATGGACCACTGACAGAAAAAGTGCAAAGAAAGAAGAAATTCCGCAAAAATCCTTGAAGCGTTTTTCAAATTCAAATTCAAAATTGCTCTACTTATTGGGTTCACTGCCTACTTTCAAGTTCAATCAGGGCTGTTTTAATACTAACACTATACTGAGTGTGAGTTCAGACAAGGGGTGATAGTGTTTGTGATTAGTAAGAATAAAAATAATGGAAAAATAAAGAATAATGGAAGACCAATAGGCGAAGAAATGACAGAATTGAACTTATATCTCTACAGTTATACAGCGTAAAAAGTAATAGTGATTAAGAGCCTCTAATGCCTGCCTAAAGTCCAGGAGAGGTTAGCAGTATTTCAATAGTTCAGTTTCAAAATTGGAGAGAGATAGGGTTTGAAAAGATTAAAATGATAAGGTATGACTACATCATATTAACAGAGTTGAGATCTGGTTGATTTATAATAACTATAAGGTACATAACATATTGCATTGCCTAACGCACTATCATGGGTATCTTAAAAACTAACACTGCTAAAAAGTAGACAATGATTATACATTATGTTACTACGTTAAATCTAGGATTGACTAGCAGTTGCTATTACACCAATCGGGATATTTGGCATAAGACCAAGCACCTCTGGGATCAGAAATCAGAGTAAACCCACACAGACACCCCAGCACTGGGTGTATAAAGGTCGTAAAATTAAGAGCCGTAAAGTGGGTAACCCATACTGCATATCCTAAGGGTTGAGAATAGGGACGGAGTAATCACTTAAAGCGGTGCAGGATGAACAATTAAATAATGAGAAGAATTGGTTAGAAAGGATGGTATGTGACGATTAAGTCGGTTAAGGCAATAATACAATCTGATGCCAAGGCTTTAAAGCTACTAAGTGTTGTTGCTCCCCTAATGAGTGCAGGTAGTCTGTTCTATAATGTGATCCCCCGACCATAGATGCTACGGGATGCAAAGTGAGTGCCAGTGCGGGAATGCACAATACGTGCAATGCTTCTACTATTATATATTTTACATTCACATATTCAGGAAGCACTTTAAGCTTGGATCGCATTATGAAAGTAACCACTCCGATTGAGTAGGGTTTGTGCAGAGGGCACGGGAAAAATAGCTCCATGAACGGCGCGGCGTAACATGTTCAGAGCGTCTGAGTCCATAAACAAATCTGACACAGGCCTTAAGGCACCGCAGAATTTTAACCATCATACCATTACTGAGTGGAAACATGACTATGTCAGCATAAAAGAAGTGAGGGACAATCAAGGATTTGACCAGCATCAGCCTGATGCTGGAAGGGAGCTTGTAAGCAACTGCATATAGGGAACGAAGTCCTCCATATACGCGCGCACAAATTAGCTTAACTTGAGGACCCCATTTGAGATGAGTCCTAGATTTTGAATTGAGTTGTAGAGAAAAGGACAGCCAGGCCTTGAAGGAGCAGTGAGGGGTCAGGCTGGAAGGGGCAAAAGTCCTGGAGCACGACGAGTAAATCATTGCCTGTGTTTTTGCCGGGTTGATGCTAAGCTGGTTATGCCAACATCAGCGTGAAATGTCTTCCAGGATTTTATTGAATTTGGCTATGAGAACGGGGAGATTGCTCACCTCTGACGCACTATATATTTGTAGGTCGTCCGCATATAAGTGAAAGCGGAGGTCTGAGATTGCTACCGATCCTGTGAGAGCTGATGTGACGTCATTGATGTACACTGAGAATAGTAGACAGCCCCTTGAGGAACACCTGAGATCATCGCAGCAGGAGGAGAGCTTTTGCCATTCGATACGACGATGTGTTGGCTGTTAGAAAGATAGCTCGCTATAAGTAAACAAGCAGGAGCAGAAAAATTAAACAGTCTGGCTAACTTACTAATCAGAATGGAGTGAGGAAGTGAGGAAGTGAGTCGAAGGCCCTGCTCAGATCAAGTAGACCATGGACCACATTTCCGCCATCATCGCAGAGCGCACGAATGTCTGATACCACCTTGGATAGTGCTGTCGTGGTAGAGTATTTATATTGGAATCCGGACTCTGGGTATCTAAATGCTGGCCAATTTGGTCAGTAATAATTGATTCAAAAGCCTTGGCGGGCAATATAGTAATAGGCCTCCAGCTCGGTGTTGTTTTTTTTTGGTATCGGCGTGATGAGTCCAGTTTTCCAACAATCAGGAAAGTGAGAACAGCTGATAAGTTTATTGAATAAGCTGGTCATTTGCGGGAGAATAATGAGGGGGGAGAATAATTTTAAGGAATCGAATAGGGATGCCGTCAGTACCGATAGCATTGGATTTTATATGCATCACTGCTGCCAATACCTCACTCTCAGTACAAGTAATAAGAGAGAATCCACCATCACGCGACAATGATGGATCAGCATTCCTATCAGGTCCAACGGTAGTTGCACTAGAGTCATGACTCTGTGCCGGAGTGGAAGGGGGACTTAATTGCTGCACGGTCGGTGGATGGGAAAGGAAGACATTGAACTCATCCGGGTCGACATCAGTAGAGCAGCGAGCTTTGGAACCAAGTCCAAGTTCTCTGATTTTTCCCCAGTTCACGCCATTCTCGAAGTTTTTTTTTTTTTTTTACACAGAGCTATCCTCCTTTCCACCACTCTCTCCATCTCTCTAGTCTGAATCTTCACAGGCAGCCAAGTTGCTCCTGCAAGCTCCTTAGTCTTAAAGCGGATAAGGTACTCAGCTTTTCTTCGCATCCTGCTATATTTGCTATATTCTAGGTGGTTGATTGAGGTTTTGTCTCTTTTCCAGCGTGAGTAAGCTATGTCTCTCAATTGACATTGGACTAAGACATCAGGTCGGTTGAAGACTCTTTCGTCGGATGATTTAATGCAGATGGTTTTTAACGGGACATAAGTGTGGTAGAGATTGCTCAGTGTTGGTGAGGAAGGTAGCAGCATGTTCAGGGTCGGGGGTGTTGTGGATAATCGACCAATCAATAGCGGAGATATCGGGGGCGAGAGCATCATGCTGAATGGCAGCAAAGTTGCGGAAGCTTCTTTGTCTAACGGGAGCAGAGCATCCCAAATCAAAAGCGGCAAAAATCAGCTCATGATCCGAGACCCCCGGCACTGAGCCGTCAGAGTAGATCTGAAGTTCGGAGCGACGACAAAGAGGTCTAACACAGTAGCTGAGGAGGTGCCGCGCCAAGTGGCTTCGTGATTCAATATTGCCAGATCCCGCTCAGTAAAAATATCATTGAGCAACATACTTAGCTGGACGAGACGACAACATCAATATTGAAATCTCCACCCAGCACCATTCGAGGACAACTTCCCGAAACAAGATCGAGAAAGTCGCTCATTAGCTCCAGGCCGTGGTCCACGAATGTTGCACCTCTCCTATATGCCACAGATAACGTTTTAAACATAAACATCAATTTATTTGAGTACCCGTGCCAAAGGCAAAGGCAAAAGCAACATAGTAGCAAAATAAACGATAAAAGTACAGGTATAGGCACTTAGAATATAGTATAGTCTAGTGAAATGTAGCAAACAACATAGTACTTCAACATCGTAGCAAAATAACAAAAGTTTACAAATATCGGCACTTAGGACAAAGCACCGCCTAGTAAAATATAGCAAAATAAAATTAAATAAATATGTAACAAAATAACAGAGTATCAAAATTGTAGCAATAAACAAAAACATATGATTATAGGCTAATAGAGTGCAGTACAGCATAACGAGATAGCAAGTAAACAAATGGAATAAAGTAAAATTAAATAAATAAAATCATGCGATATACAACACGGTATGTGCCGCAAGTAAATTTTTTTTTTTTTTTAATAATGAGCAGGTTGCCCGCTAACTCATTCCGAATGTGTTCAAAACAAGATAAAATTACAAAAATCACCTCAAATTACAAAAATTATTGCTGTAAAATATTGAGAAATTCGCAACAAAGCACGACACCGTGTGATCAGTTCTCTTTCGAATATTCTACTTATGTATACGCCTTATCGCGCTATCAGTAAAGTGATAAGAGAAATCTCCTTTTTAGCTTTGAATAACGCTTTCATGGTTTTATTACTGTCATTATCATTATTATTATTGTTTATTTTGTTTCATTTTTGTTTCATTATCTTTGACTATAGTGTCAATATGACGTATGAGCTCTCTATTGCTTGAAGTCATTAACTAATGTCGATTTCGATGGGACTTCCGTGCAACATCAGTATTGCACTTTTTCCAGCAGTGCAACACTGAAAATGTTCGATGGGACAATTTTTATAGCAGAAATACAACACTGACTTCCCCTATTTTCCACGGGATATTTTGTCGGTGTTACAAATACATTTCAAGTTGAATTGTCATCTGCTCTGTCAAATAATACTGTCGCGATTATTTGTGAAGGATTGAGAGGTTGGTGCTTGCGGAGTAAGGTTCGTGAGTCATTCTGCGACGAAATAATTATAAATCAATAAGAAAGTTTTGTCTTGTAAAAATAGTCAGAGCAAATTTTGAAAAGGGGATTAAAGTGATTTTACATTGCCAGTAGGTAGTGAAAAGCAGAAATACATAGAAACTTTGTGTTGTGAAAATCTAATAGAGACGATACTAGCAGTCGCAAACTATTTTCGGTCGCCATTTTGGGGACGCCGTCGAGGCTAATTTAAGATATACATTTTCACGATATATAAAGAACTTTTCTAAGAGCAGAGCTTTAGAAAATTTGTGAATCACCCCCTGATTGAGGCGTTTTCGTTCTCATTGGGGGAGTTTTAAGCTTTTTAGCATAATTAAATAATAAACATTTTCCGAGAATTTACATACATGCATACATACATACTGTATACATACATTTACAAGCTGACGCCGGTCATTTTGGACGCTGCAGATTTGGCGGGAATACTAACTTTAGAGTTGGGCGATGGTCCGATAAGGACGGGTAAGCCTTAAGCACCACCCGCAACATGAGCCTGGAAAGTGATGAAGTAAAAGGGGGGTCGATTCCGTTGATTCCCCCTTCCAAATTATTTACTAGCAAAGACATTGAACAAATCGAAAGAAATGTGGAGAAGAACTTTGCCTTTTGGAAAGAAGGGGTAAATGGAGCTGTAAATAGCCCCAAGTTAAAAATGCAGCCAACACCTACGTCGGGTGAGAAGTCGGCAGCAGATGCGCAAAATACACACGGAACTAACAGGTAAGGGTAGTTCCAGTTCAATTAACACTCAAGCGGTTGTTACTATTATAGAAAACACAGGATTTCACACCGAAATTAATGTTGATAAAACAATAAGGTATCCACGACACTAGATCTCATCAACTCGCCGCCGTGCCCGATGACAATCTAATCTGAGCAACTCACGGCTATCTTAATTACTACTACACATTTCTTCGTTATTTTTACATTACCAATGTTAAGAGGATACTTGCATACTACCGCATACCTAAGGTATTCCTTTACATGCATTATCTTTAACCATGCTGACACGCCAAATATAATATACCTGTGCCAAGGCGCCAGGATTCTTGCTACCCTTAACTATCGAAATACATATTCGCATTTCCTAGGATCATGAGATTCTTTATTACTAAGCCATAAATTGCCAGATGTTACTATCCACAGAGACGAGAAGACTTGGATAGTCTTAAAGATTTTACCAAGGTCGGCGGGTTTTCCCCACCATTATTGAATATAAAATATTCTCGTACTCACAAAAGGAAAGATGTTGGGTTTTTCCTTCTTTACCTGTTACAGCTCGGCCAACCGACTTAGTCACTGACCTCAGTGAAGCACCGAACTATTGCTCTACCAAACATGTTATTACAACCCGTAAGGTCCATGGAATATCCAATAAATTCAACCAACTATTCGATACTCACCAATACTCTCAAACGTGTTGCTACAACCACAAAGGTCCACGTTATTTCCATGAACCCAACCAACTGTTCAGATTCTGCCCGACATTCTTACCGTGTTGCTACAACCACAAAGGTCCAGGTTTTTTTTTTTTTCATGAATCCAACAAACTGTTCGGATTCTCGCCAACATTCTCAACCGTGTTGCTACAACCACAAAGGTCCACGTTACTTCCATGAACCCGACCAACTATTCAGATTCCACCCGACTTTCGTACCGTGTTGCTACAACCACAAAGGTCCACGTTTTTTTTCATGAATCCAACAACTGTTCAGATTCTCGCCAACATTCTCAACCGTGTTGCTACAACCACAAAGGTCCACGTTACTTCCATGAACCCGACCAACTATTCAGATTCCACCCGACATTCGTACCGTGTTGCTACAACCACAAAGGTCCACGTAATTCTGAGTTGTTCGTTCAACTTGCTTAACTACTAAGAATATATAAGATATTATATTTATTCAGGATAAGCTGCCCAATCCCAATCACCATCCTCTTGATTGCTGCATCACAGTAAATAGAAGACATGATGCCCATTCATTCGTTGTAATTATTCTGATAAGGTGATAGAATGAAGGTTATAGTTAAAAATACAAGACTACATAGATCTGGATTGAATTTTATTTAAAATAAAGTGACAATATCACCTGGGCAGAGTTTGGTACAACTAACACATCGATTCTTTGTTGAATCTTTTCTCCTTTAATAGTATCATTAAGGATACCAACGACTTTGCACGATCCTCCACTAAATCCTACTAAAACTTTTTCAGTTTTATCAATATTCCAACCGTTATCCTTAACTACGGCTTCTCGAATGGTCGTACATTCGGTTTTGTTGCAGGTGTTATCTCTGCAATACACGCGATTTTAGCATTACTGTTTTCACTTCTGCAGTTTCTAGAAATGTGGCCAAGGGCATTGCATTTGCAACAACGTCTATTCTTATTTGATGTACAGTTGTTTGCAAAATGTCCTTCCTCGTTACATCTGTAACATCGTCTGCCACCCTGCAACATACTTGGTTTTAGCCTTTTCGCTTGCTGATTCTCGTCTTCCCTTCTATATCTCTTATACGAGATGTCACTATTTGGAATCCTTCGTTCTTCAAATGTATGGAACGGCGAGGAGCGGTGTTTTTGACTAGTTCCGATATTAACTAAACTTTGTCTGCTAACACCTTGATCTTTTATGTTGTCATAACACTTTATTTGGTTGAAGAGTTCGTTTAATGTTTGACACTTTGACGCCATTAGAACATTAATCAAATTTCTATCTGTTAGTCCAGATATAACATACTTGATTGTATTCACCTCACTCATATTTATCTTGCTGCCCAAAGCAGCTATATTATAAACGTAATTTTCAACACATTCACCCGGTTCTTTTCTCCGCGTCATGATTTGCACTAACACTGAACTATCATCTTGCGCATTAGGAAAACTTTTTATTATTTCACTCTTAAGGTTATTCCATGACCTAAGTTGTCTTTGCTTACTCGTAAACCAAAATTTTGCGGCACCACCGAGGCGTAGTGTTGCATAAAAGAACGTTGTTCTTTCATCCCAACTATAAATATCTTTAAATTCTTCGATCATGCGGATCCAGTTATCGGTTATAATGTCTTTTCTGGATGGATCGAATTCCGGAATCATAAGATTAATTTCGTTAATTCCGATTCTAAACATTTCGCTTTTACCATTCTTCTCCGAACTAACACTAGCACTATCGCGGTTCGCTTCGCCCGGCTCGCGGTCTTGAAGTAGCCCTTCCTTTCTATAAAGAGCTAGTTCCCAACGTAAAAGTTCCACTTCCGTCATAGCACCATGCTCATTTTGATCCTGATTTTCACTTTGACCTTTCATTCCAGCCAGGTCCACTACTTCTGTTTCACTGGGCTTTTCACTTAAACTTTCCACTTGTTGCTTTTCAGCTAAACTAGCACTAGATCCCGCCATTTTCACTGGTAATCCTTTGCACTCTCCACTTAATTATGTTTTTTTTTTCAATTTACGTTAGTATTAGGTATAAAAATCACCTCACTAATTATTTCTAATACTCAATCTCTATTTTAGCGAGATTAATTCGACCCCACACTTGAACTATAGAAAACACAGGATTTCACACCGAAATTAATGTTGATAAAACAATAAGGTATCCACGACACTAGATCTCATCAACTCGCCTCCGTGCCCGATGACAATCTAATCTGAGCAACTCACGGCTATCTCAATTACTACTACACATTTCTTCGTTATTTTTACATTACCAATGTTAAGAGGATACTTGCATATGCATTACTACTACTACCGCATACCTAAGGTATTCCTTTACATGCATAATCTTTAACCATGCTCACACGCTAAATATCTAATATACCTGTGCCAAGGCGCCAGGTTAAGGGTAGCAACTATCGAAATACATATTCGCATTTCCTAGGATCATGAGATTCTTTATTACTAAGCCATAAATTGCCAGATGTTACTATCCACAGAGACGAGAAGACTTGGATAGTCTTAAAGATTTTACCAAGGTCGGCGGGTTTTCCCCACCATTATTGAATATAAAATATTCTCGTACTCACAAAAGGAAAGATGTTGGGTTTTTCCTTCTTTACCTGTTACACTATAAATAATTTAAAGCAGGCGGCAGATGGATTCACAACTGTGAAACAACGGCGAAAAAGAAGAGGCTCCGAGGAGACACCTTCACGGAGTATAAGTAAGAAGTATGCAAACGGCAATAAATTTGCACTACTCGAAGAGGAAGACATGGTCATCGATGATGAAGGACACGAGATGAGTCTGCAGGACAACCAGACAAATAGTAGAGGTAGTGTAAATTTAGATCTTAGACACAATATTAATAATATTTTTTTTTATTTGTATATGCTCTTTATTGAGTGGCTCATTGGCTCTTTTAAAAATGTCTTAAAACTAATTGGCAAAAGGCACAAAATTGTAAAAAAGACACTAGCTAAACTAACTTACAAAATGTCAAAAGGGACAATTAAAACAATTAATACAACAAAAATGACACACAAAAAGGAAAACAAACAAGACAAAATTCTCAAAAGAGACTAAAAACGGACACAAAAATTTTGAAAAAGATCTAAAGTTTAACCAAAAATTTTGAACCAGTCCCAATTTTGACAATTGGGTAAGTGGCAGTTCCAAGAAGCTTCAATTTCCAAAATAAACTAATAAAAATAATTGCCTAAACGAACGAATTTTCAACATAAAATTTTGAAATTTAGCACCGAAACCGAAACCGAATTAAAAATAAATGACCGAACGAACGAAAAATTTACACGATACCGTTATAGAGTCCCGCGAGGGCAGCCTGTAGTATCATAGACCTCTACAAACTGCCCTCATCATCCCTCCAGCTTAGCATCTCTAACAGAGTGCTTGTCCTTCCCACAGCACGTGCAACGATTCCTAAGCGGGGAGAAGCCCCGTGGACTAGTGTTGCAAATGCTGTGGCCTGCTATCACCAGCGAAAGACAAGAGCTCCGTCCTGCACCGACGATAGTGGTTGCCATGTGCAGTTGAATGTGTCAGCGTTCGTTGCCAGATATTCAAGACGTAAACGTCTCTTCAACCTGTGAACGAAGTGGCACTTAAGTGCGTGTGCGTGGTGTTGTGGGTCAGTGTTCTGATTCCCAGCTTCGACTCTAATGTAGTACAGGTGAATTGTAGATTTGGCCAGTGTCAACACAAAGCTAATCAAACAATTCACTCGACTACAGACCTTTGGTCCCCATAGAAACGATGTCCTAGTAATGCCGAAATTCGGGTGGATCAACTGACACATACCGCGCACGAGATCCATTAGACCCTGCAAAGCCGGACAAGTGAAAAACCTGTGAAACAGGGTGCCTTCACCAGCACAAACTGTGCAAATCCTCGGAACTCGGCGGTCAATATGTGACAACTGATTAGGATGCACAAGACTGTGATGCAGCAATTTGAATGCTACATCAGCATCTTTGTAATTAGAAGGATAACTGTAGACTACTCTGCAAGTTATCCCTCCCATCACGCCCATATTCACCCCGAGGTGTGTTCGCCATCTGTTGTATCCTGTATACTCCGGAGGTCTTATTGACATAAGCACGTCACGGAGCACACGTGTTGTAAGTGTGCTGAAAGGTGTGTGTGGTGGTCTGTTCAGAACGAAAGCATCTTCCAACTTAGTGCCAGGGTCACTGGTCCCAAGTTGACGAAATCTCTCCCGCACAGAAGCAGCCAGGTCGTGTAGTTGTGCAGTGTTAGTGTTTATTCGACAGTTTCCAGAGATATCAATAATATCTCCGAGAACCGTCAGTGTATGCGTGTCAGCTTCAAAACCCCGAGCATTACTGAACACTGAATCTATTAATTCAGGATTAAACCTGATTGGAATCGACGCGAATTGCGTGTACCTTAGAGCATTCCACTGAAGGTGAAATGCTGGCCTGATTCTGCCCCAGGTCTGAATCGTTGAGATTAGATCCTGTGGCCAGTCACGAGGATAAGGTGGTCGAACAGAGAGTAGGTAGTAATACTCCCCTATGCCGATCCCTCCCAGTACATTCACCCACAGTTGAGAAATCAAGCTGTCTCTCTGGCAAAACACTCTTTGGAATGCACGCACTTGGAGACACCTTGATTTCACAACCAAGTTAGTGAGACCTAATCCACCTATCTTGACTGGCAGACAGAGCGTGCTTTCAGCAACCCATCGTCTTCCGCACCAAAAGGCGTCTATCGCTTTTGCTTGAAGAAGACCTACGAAGCCTTCATCAAACGTCTCAGACTTTAGCAGATGAACGATGGACGAGGTAATCAAATAGTTTATCACGACTGACCTACCCATTAAGGATAATGGAAACAGTCGACTACGCCATGAGTTTACAGCTCTAGAGAGTTTCTCAAGAGCGATGCGGCTATTATTTGATTTACTCTCGCGTCCAATATACACACCTAAATACTTCAGGCAAGTATTAGTCCATTGGATGTTCAGTGGAGTATCTGTACGATCTCTCCACCTTCCACACCACAAGCCGTGACTCTTAGTGAGGTTGATTTTAGCGCCCGCTATACGTTCGAACTGTTCGAAAACAGCACGAGCGACCGGAAAAGCTTCATCTCTTGTCACGAAAATAGACAGATCATCCGCATACGCCAACATAAGAGGCCTCACATTGGTATACGGCAGATGAACCGCATACTGTCCGAGCATTCGACGAAGATTCACCAGTAGCGGCTCCAACGAAAGATCATAAAGCATACCTGACAATGGACAGCCCTGTCTGATACCTCGATGAAACGAGATAGGAGCCAGAACTTGTCCTTGATGCTTAATCAAAATCGCTGAATCTCTATACAGTTTTCCGACGATATCGAGCCACCTGGGCGGAAACCCAAATGTCTCGAGAGCAGTCAAGAGATACTCGTGCGAGACACTATCAAAAGCCTTTTGCTGGTCAAGTGAAATCATGGCCATTTGTGTATCTGTCTGTTCATGGTAGGCAAACAAATGCTTGGCCATCGCGATATTGTCGTAGATACTACGACCAGGTACACAATAGGACCGTTCCGGGTGTATTACCGAAGCAATCACTGAGCGGAGTATCGCCCCTAATGCTTTGCAAACGATTTTGTAGTCTACATTGCATAGGGTTACTGGCCTCCAGTTCCCCATCCTCTGCAAATCTCCCTTCTTTGGAATCAAGCGCATAACAGATCTCCTCCAACTAGAAGGAAAGTCTGAATGCGTCTCAACCGCCGAATTGAAGACTTCCAAAAGGTCAGGAATTAATAAATCCCTGAAACGTATGAAGAATTCTGGAGTCAAGCCGTCATAACCAGGTGAAGTGTGTCGCCTTAGATCCTTTGTCGCAGCAATCATGTCCTCCAATGTGATTACTGTATCCAGGAGCTCCTTACTGTCTTCAGAGAAAGTGGGAATATTCTCAAGGAATTCATGAGTGGTCGAGGATGTTGTCGACGTCGATTCAGAGTAGAGACTACTGTAGTAGTCTCGAATATATTCTGATAGCTGTTGTCCGTTGAGGACTTGTCCAGATTCATCAATTATCGATTCGACCTCACAAGAAGCAGCACGACGTCTAGTCGCCTGAAAGAAGTACTCAGTTGGAGAATCGCCTTCTCTCAGCCAGCGCGATTGGCCGCGCAGCACAAACTCCAAGCTGTGCTTGTAAGTCTGTGTCGCCAAGCGTTCCTTTATTCCATTGAAATAAAGAATCAACCCCGGCTGAGTTGGAAGAAGAGCTGCCACCCGAGAGACCTCGGTCGACAAGCTAGAAGCTTGATAGCCACTTCGATTGAAACTCGTCTCGATAAAAGACCGAATCTGGAGCTTTCCAACATCCCACCACTGACTAAGAAGAGGAAAGTCAGCTTTCCTCTCTTGCCAATC
Organism: Dioctria linearis; assembly: GCA_963930735.1. Lineage (NCBI taxonomy): Eukaryota > Metazoa > Arthropoda > Insecta > Diptera > Asilidae > Dioctria > Dioctria linearis. The sequence goes on along the minus strand of OZ005743.1, from coordinate 54,114,834 downwards.
GTGCCAGAAATCAATGAACTCATTGATGAACTGCTCGGAATTCAACAAATAGTTGTTGAATATCCAGTATGCAGTTCGTCTTTCAACTAGAGTGCTGGTCGCCACCACAAGAAGATGATCACTAATCGAACACACTTCATGAGTGACACCAACGAAATGTTCTAGTATTCCAGGTGAGACGTAAAGTCTATCAATTCTGGAGCCTGCGAGACTTCCATGGATATTTCGCGAGACCCTCGTGTATGATCTAGTCGTAGGATGCATCCAACGATAGATATCCACGAGTCTGAAAACACCGACAAAATTCCTCAATCGAGTAGCATTGACAGAGTTGAACTCAACTCCAGAGTGCCGATCCATTGAGGGATTCAGAGTGCAATTGAAATCACCTCCGAGGACAGTTTCGCCGCTAAAATTCACCAGACAGGACTGAACACTATCAAGAACTTGTCTTGTAATGTCCTGGTCATGAGGAAGGTACACGTTTACTACCTTGATATGTTTGTCTTGAACGACAAAATCCAAGGAAGAAGCGAAGCCTGGGAAGATATCTGTATAGACAGGAGACGATAGTGTAAATTTGTTGGATACAATGATTGCCACCCCTGAGCCTCGGCGAGGCGCAGGTGTGGCAAACATTGCATAGCCAGTGTGTAAATAAGCATAGCGCTCAAGTTGTGTATATGTGTCTTGTGTAAAGTTCGTCTCCTGTAGAAGCGCGATGTCTATATCGAACATTTTGACATGTTCGATAGTGCTGTGTAACCTTGTATGTGCACTTAAAACCCCGGTGTTGATAGAAGCTATCTTGCACATTCAAAGAGATGCAAAGCTCAAACGATGATGAGACGAGGAGAGTCGACCAAGCGATGCTCCTGCATCAACTCCTCCACCTTCCTATGAAGTCGTTCTAACCGCGCTACATCGTTGTACTTCCTCCTCTTCTTGGACTCCTGTTGTAGGAGTAGAAGCTGAGGAAGTAACAACTCTGGCCTCTCCAGCTCCCTTACAAGATTTTATCTGAATTCTTCTTGTACTGGAGCTGGGTAAGAATTCCGGCGATCTTCTTCCTAGAAAGTCGAGACCTCAAATTGGCTACCAGTCGAAATGATACTATCACATGACTCGTAGCCACCGAAGCTCGGAAGGCCAGTCTCATCAAAACCGGTCATATCACAGTCCGAAAGCTGCTCGAGAGACACTTCCGTGTCTCTCACAACAACCTTCGAACCGCGAGCACCACTATCGTCCTCCTCCGAGTGGGGCCGTTTTGGAGCGACTGGCTTTGCTGACTCTGGAGGAGGCAGCATCACCCGGTCCACCTTCGTCCTCCCCCTCGTCCTCTTTTTTTTTAACTACATGGCTAGTCGACTCCTCGTCGGAAGTAGCCGTGTTTTCACGTGCCGACGTGGCACCGTTTATAGCCTTATTCGTTTTTGCCTCTGGGACAGCTTCAGGCACCTTAGTCACTGGCTGCTCCAGAATAGCAAGTCGAGTGCCGGCCGAAGGCTCCTTCTCCAGATCCACTACTGTAGTAGTGGCTTCCTTCGAACCTTCCCAAATCTTCCCAAGAAATTTAGGAGGTCTTCATGGCAAGCTCGCATAGGGACCCGTGAAAATACGACCTTCGTGGGCTTTTCCCTGAGTGGGAACGGCACAAGGTGTCTACCCTCCACCTCGATGCCCTCAAGCATTAGCTTGGTAGCACTCTCGAGGGTTGTGGTATACACCTCAACCATTCCCCCAGCTATTATCCCCATGGAGAATAGCTGCTCACAAGAGACGACGCGGAAGATTGCCTTGAGGTATGTGCTCTGAGGACATCCTCTGATGTGCTCGAGCTGCATACCGTAGCTCTCATCCTGCCATCTCCCGTCGAAGAAGCCCTGCAGACCCGCAATGGTCTTGGGCCGGGGCTTACCTGTGTCCAATGGGGCTGGACGAGGAGTGATGCCTTTACCTATAATTTCCATGACTGACTCGTTTTGCTTAGAACTGCCACTTACCTGTGCATATGATACACCTAATATTATAGGGGAGGATCGTGGTGCTGCTGGTACTGCTGGTTCTGGTGCCTGTTGCTTTGAGGTGCTTGCCTTCTTTGAAGAAAGCGGTGGCCTCATCACAACATAGTTTGTCTTTGGCGCTGAATCCGAAGCCTTTTTAACAATATCCTTCAGCTTAGGCTGATGTCCCAGACTCGAAGGCGTCGTCGTAGCTTTTCCCAAAGCTGCAGCTACAGACGCTGCAGAGATAGCCGTAGATTTTGAAGCCAATGCTCCAGATATTTCCATAACAGCTACGTCTGTCTTCGCAATAGCGCTCCCCAAGCAAGGCGGCTGCACTTGCTCTCTGCTGCTACTGGCCTCTTCAATTGGGCCCTTAACGGCCTTTTCTTTGGGCCCCTGGGTAGGTTTTTTAGATGAAGAAGCTTTAACTGTCTTCTTCACCCTTGTACTTAATTTGGGGGGATCATCAGTCCCCCAGAATCGCTACTACTGCACACACTCATATGAAGTGCGGCAGCGTGGATTTTTATATTTTCCAATTAAAACTTATTATTATTTTATATTTTGGTTAGTTTTCCACTTTCAATATGCAATTTATTGTCCAAATCAAAATTTATCGCACTTTCGGCGTTGCCATGGCAACGACAAAAATTAAATTATTTTAAATTAAATTCAAAACTGTCATTCACTTTCAAACATTTTTCACTGGGTTTCATTAAATACAAATTTATTTATTTTTGCTTATAGTTTATTCCAAACACAGTTCACAAACACAGATAGTATATTAGGTTCTCTAATCTTAATATCTCTTCTGTACTTTCACTGGAATCGCTGTTTTTCTTTATTATTATTGGGAGCTCTAAATTGACACGACTGCTCTCTTTGAAATAATAATATTAATAATAATAAAACTACAAATAATATAACGAAAGAAACGAAAAAGTGCCCACCCATCTTTATTTTTGGGGTAAATTCAAATTTATTGACATCAATAATAAACAAATGGGGCTGTGCAATATTAGGTTCCATTTTGTTAACTTAGACTATTTGAAGACAAACGTTTTCGTCAACCATGCGGGTTTGCATAAGGAGCTCTTGGCTCTGTTTAGAGAATCGGCTGTGAATGCCTTCTCTTTCACCCCTAAGGAAGAGAGGAAAGCTTCAATTCTAATTAGGGGATTAGACGGTGATGTGGTAATAGATGAGGTAGGGACAGATATTGCGTCCCAATGTCCTGAAGTAAAAATATCAAAAATAAACAGATTCTCTACGCCTAACTCGAGGAAAATTGGGGTTCCGTTAAACATGTTTTTGGTGCAAACCGATTCAACAGACGATATAAAGAAACTTTTAAGTATTAGATACATACTCCGGCAGAGAATATTCTGGGAGAGAAAACGCCCGGGTAACCTAAATTAGATGTTTCAGATGCCAAAGATTTGGTCACACCGGGGATTACTGTGCATACACGCCGAGATGCGTGTTATGCGGGGACAAGCATATTTCTGAAAAATGCTTAAGTATTGAAAAAGATAAGAGACCACCTCCTAAGTGCGCCAACTGTCAAGCGAGCGATCACCCAGCTAGCTACCAGGGGTGCCCGGAATACCAAAAGTACAAAGCCAAAAGGGTAACACTTACGCTAACATCCTGAGGGGGGGCACCTAATAACAATAGACCAAGAGGGGCGGACAATAACGTCCTTAGCGAATACCTGAGCGAAGCCTAGGAATTATTTAGTATGACTTTCACAGAATTAGTTAAGAGCATTAAAGAATTTTGGCCCAAGTATAAGGCCATCACGTCCCCAGAAGGGAGAACATTAGCCTATCTCAACTTCACTGCTAAAATCCTAGGATGAACCTGCAGAACTCTTTAAAAATATTGTCTGTTATTATAAACTCCCTCATCTCGCATGACAAAAGACTTTCTCTTCTGGACATGCTGACTAACTTCAAGCCCCATTTTGCCTTCATATCTGAATCACGACTAAATGGCAGACATAAAGTGTCACTTAAAGGACACAATACTATCAGAAACGACGCGGGTAGAGGTACGGCTATCATCATAGCCGAAAAAATTAGTTTTGAGAAAGTGGCTTTCGGTAGCGAGATATTTTCATCATGCTTTGCTGTAATCCCATTCATTGATATGCGCGGTATCTCTAAAAAATTATTAATATGTAGTATATACATCCCTAGTAATGTTGGCTCGTCTCTAACTAATGAACTAAACAAACTTTACCGACTTACTCGGGAGTTCGATCTTTCCATCATAGGCGGCGACTTTAACGCAAGGCATGACAAGTGGGGTGATATTCTGAATAACAGGAACGGGAATTTATTAGTGAACTGGCTAAACAATGGCCCCTTCCTAAACCTTGATATATTGGCTCCTCTTGGACCAACCTTTCCAAGATCGGCATCGGTGCTGGACTTCTTTTAGATATCGTCAACATTACTGGACACGGTACACAGTAGAAATAGCGCATCTTGCCGCACGATCGCATCTACATCAGACCATTTTGGTTTATTGGCAGATATTATAATAAACAATTTCGCTCTGATTCCAATGGCTCCTCGCACCTACAGAAGCTTCGCCGAACAGACTGGCCTTTAGATTCGACCTCCATCTTAAATTGAACAGCGGTAACATTCCAATGAGTGAAAATCTACCAAATACAGATATAGACAAATACATAAAAACTATATCTAGGGAAATTATCAACTGTACAGAGAGGCATTCCAAAATTCTAAATGATGCGGACCACAAATACAATAACATATCAAGGGAAACCATAAAACTAATTAAAACAAGGATTGGCTAAGAAATCAAAAAAGAATTTTTCATCGGAACCTAAACAGAAACAATAGGGAATACAATGAACTCAATGCCAGAATCAGATGCCTAAGCCAAATAATTAGACAAAAAGTAAATATGGAAATGAACGAAGCTTTCCAAAAAAGATTAAACAATATAAATCCATCTCCGCAAGCCTTCAAGGAAATTAATCGTATCACAGGAAGAAAAACCTTTGGCACAAATATTGCAATGAGTAACCTGAGTCACTTAGGCCAGGAGCTCGTAACCACAGAGGAAAAGTTAGTGGCTTTTCATAATTATTATGCTTGCTGACTTATACGCAGAAAAAGTCCCGGACCAGGACAGAAGTCTGGAGGCAAGGTTGTCTGATAAACTCATCTCATTCAATAATGAAAAGGAGGGGCGAACCCTAATTCAATTCTCCTGCACCAACCCAGCATTAGCACCTAATATTTGTGTGAGTAAATTCACCACTCTCTTAAAAGTGGCTGAGGCTAGAGCCGGCCTCAATAATAAAAAATCTTACGGTCCCGACAACATATCTAATTACATTCTACGGAAATGCCCCAAACTTTTAGACACTAAATTAGCAATCATATTCAATCAGTGCACTAACAACGGTTACTTTCCTGCAGACTGGAAAAGGGGCAGGCTAATTCCTATAGCAAAAAAAGCTAACTCTAAGCACATAAAGGATTTTCGACCAATTGCCAATTATACGAAAGAATAATAGCCGACAAGCTGGATAATTTTTGTGAAGAACATGAGACAATACCAAGCAATCAGTTTGGATTTAAAAAAGGACACTCGACAGACCATGCAATTCTAACGCTGGCAAATAAAATCACGACCAATCTGCGAAACAAAACCTGTACTGTGGGGCTTGATATCGACCTTGAAAAGGCTTTCGATGGGGTTTGGCATAGGGTCTATTGTATAAAATGATAGAAGTTGGGTGCCCGCCGGAGATCATCAGAATTATAGACAGTGTGAGATCTGTGCTCAAGCTAGAGGGGGGTGCCGGTTGTGAAAGATAACTCAACTTTACAAATTCAAATATAAAATTTTTTATTCAATATATTGCTTACAAACTATTATCACAAATTCAATTTTCTTAACCTACTACTATAATATATACTTCAAATAAAAATTCAACGCTTATACTATCCTAAGTTAAATTAATTTCAATAATAAGAGCTCAATAAAATTCACAAAAAAATGCTGCCACAGTGATTGGCTCCCTTTACTTCTGAAAGAAAGAGAAGAAAATCCACTGTTAATTCAATAGAAGTTTTGTGCTACACGTATAAGCACGGTAGCAGTAATGAAAAAAATAATTATAATTTGGCAGAAGTATATTTCTGCAGCAAGAGTAGATTCCTGCTTGGATAGAAATAAGTAGGAGTAAATTCCTACTGAGATGTCTGATAGAGATTAATGCAGAAGTAAATTTCTGCAGTAGGAGTAAATTCCAACTCAGGTGGGAGATGAAAAATAAGCAGAATTAAATTTCTGCAGTAGGAGTAAATTCCTACTTAGGTGTGGGATGGAATTAGCAGAATTAAAATCCTGCAGTAGGAGTAAATTCCTACTTAGGTGTGGGATGGAATTAGCAGAATTAAATTTCTGCAGTAGGAGTAAATTCCTACTTAGGTGTGGGATGGAAACAAGATTTGGTTTGGATAATTTGGAAAATCAGAGTAAATTCTGATGTTTTCAGATCAAATTCTGAATTGGGAATGGGTGATTCTGCTGCAGCTCGTCGCCTTTTTATAGCCGCAGCGAACCGCTACGTTTTGGCTTCATGATGGGTTGCCTAGGCAACGCTCGTTTTCAAGGTTTGTTAAACTTTGACGGCGGCGACGTCACACATTGACGTCATTGTGGGACCATTAACGCTGCACTGAACTCTGACTGCGGCGAAGGCGAGAACATCTGATGTGATGTCAAATGACATTACGAAACCGTAAATATACTGCGGTAGGTATGCTTGGTAAGTTTGTTATATTTATTCTATTTATTAGTTATTTATCAGAGTTTTTGTTTATTTTCAGGTAAAAAAATAGTGGAGGAAGTTTTAGGACGGCGTTGGATTGAAGGGAGGAAGTTCCCTATCCTCAGATAAGTATTTTTTGTTTAAATTATTGTAAGATAAGATTCTTTGTGTTTTGTTTTTTATCTTTTTAGGTATATACCGGGGGATGAACCAAGGACTCATCGAAGGATTATATATGTGGACTGAACAGACAGTTTTTTGTGCCAAAGATTTACCACAATCTCTATCGCTCAAGAGACGTCGGACGTAAACCCAATAAATTCAGGGGTACCGCAAGGGTCAATACTTGGGCCGAAGCTTTTTAACATTTTCATTCACGACTTCCCACTTGGAAACTTTTTATCGGACAGCCCGGCCGCAATCATGTATGCAGATGATACATTAATTCTAGCACAGGATGAAAAGCCCCATCTTGCTCTAACTAAGTTTCAAAATTTTATACCTGTTCTAAAGAAATTCTACAATAATTGGGGGTTTAAAATAAACGAGCAAAAGAGTGGACTCATATGTTTCCGTAACGCAAGTGGCAAGGGTCACCATTTAGCAGTAAGGGAAAGCAAATGCCTTTCTCTTAGGGTAAACGGCAGCCTCATTCCACTCAAAGAGGAAATTAAATATCTGGGAATTAATTTCCACAATAGATTGCGTTTTAATCCACATGCTAGGAAAGCGTTAAAAAAAAGCTAAAGCACCGACAGCTATATTGAGATCCCTTTTAAATGCGAAAGCTCTGTCAAAGAAAACGAAATTACTCATCTACAAAACATTAATTCGGCCAATCATAAGCTACGGCTTCACGTCGTGGTTTCAAATAACCCCCAATGTTGCTAAAGAATTGGAAACTTTCGAGAGAAAGATTGTCAGGCACTGCCTTGGCAAATTCAAACGGCCTAATTGTCATAAATGGTTCCTCAATGCGAGCCTGTACAGGGAAGCCGGCATTCCACCCCTATTAACTTACTTATTGGGCTTGGCCGAGAGGACTCTCAGCAAAGCCAATACTCATGATAACCCATTAAGTAATAGCATCAAACATCAACGACTCTTTTTTTGACAACTACTACATATCTCCTGTAAACATGTTACACGCAAGCTCCCGTCCGAATCTCCAGAGGGAATCCGAACGGGGTCTAAGGGTCCCCTTTTACGTGAAGGCTACCACTTCAAACTATAGGGGGTAGCAGGACTCGCGATGGGAATTAATATAACCAAAATTCGCAAGGATTTTCTATGCTCTAAATAAAGGGATCAATTGGCGAGGCCATCTTTATGGCAGACTCGATGGTTGAATAGCTGAAATATGACGTAGTTTTTCTTTTTCTGTTCTCTTGTTAGTGCATCGCCGGGCGTGTTTTAATACGGTGCGTATTGCAAACATAAGCTGGGTGGGTCATAGATGGGTGGACACTTCACTAGCTAAAAATATAAAGTAATTATGTTTAGTAATAATGGAATTGTACCATATACAAAACATAGCAGTGAAACCATAATCTATAATCTATAATACATAACCTATAATATATAATTTATAATCCTAATTCACAAGGTTATAATGTAAAAATGTAAGCCAGGCAGAATTGTAAGCCTGACAGTGATAAAATATCTGATCAATAAGTGTCCTTACACAACTTACAAAACTTATGAACTAACCAGGTTTAAAGTTGGAAATAGGACCATTAGGTCTAGTAGTAACACAACTGTTGCAATTACCCTACACGGATAATTTAGATAGGGAGGCTATTAGCTATGCTAAGATAAATAACTAACCATACTTGGTAAAAATAGCAATAGTTATAATAAATATAAGATCACCTAAAGAGTCTATAACGTGACTTTCGACAAGTCACTCCGTGATACCAATCACACACAATATGTATAACAATAGTAATACAATTTATTTCCGTGAGGAATGTATACATGTGTGGATATATAACATATATGCCTGTATGCTGTGTCTTCTACACATCTACACATTTATGCATATACCTTAATTTCTTTAATTCTTGAATTCTCAAATTCTCAATTTCAATTCTAATTTTTATTCTTATTATCTTTTCGATACCAACACAGGTATAGTCTTGACTCTTGTTGCGTTATCTAGTTTTAAGTTAGTATTAGTGTCAAGAAGACAATCTTTATTAAATATACACCGGGAGCAAGTGTAAAAACTAATAAAATTTAAAGCTACAATTCAGAACTGTTGAGAAATATAAGCTAATGATCTATGTCATTAACCACAAACGTGAACTCCAATAATGTAAGCCAGGCAAATCTGTAAGCCAGGCAACTAGTTATCAAGATAAGAAGTCATGTAAATCCAACAAAAATTATACTCTAATCTAGACTCAATAAAGCATACTTTGACTTTTTGACTTTGATTATTTGTGAAATTACTGGAGTTAAATGAATTAAAAGATTTTATTTGGGAAATTGGCATAAAGTTAAGAAGAAATTTCTTTCTATATATCAATAAAGAACATTCATTACGTTTGACAGTTCCGTGTACATAATACGTGTGCCCACAAATGCAAGAAAAATGACAGAAATATGTTCGATGGACTTCAGTGCTCCAAGTTCTCCTCTGCCAGAAAAAGTGCAACACTAAAATGGTCCAATCGAATTCGACATAATACCGATTTCCATTGAACACGTTTTCTAGCAGAAGTGCTGCACGTTTCTTGCAATGTTACACCGAAATCGTTCCATTGACCCGGAGGGTGATTCTGTGCTCTTTGTCGTACATACGACTAAATGAAATGAACTTTTCTACTGATTTTTTCGTGATTTTATTCAGGTCAGCAACCCTTGCATGACATAGAATGAACTGATAATGACACTTCACATTACAAATTCAAAATAATATTTCGAATTTAAGCACTTGTAATGCTCTAATTAGGTGTAGAATTTCCTTTTACCAGTGTAAAATTTTTGTCACAACCTCTGGGAGCAGTTGACTAATTTGTCGTATATTTAGTCGCGTTTTTTGACGTTTGTTCACCGAAAATTCATTATAGTTCATTTTGTGGTAGATAATAGGTCTGTTCGCGTACTCAGTTTTGGGACAATGCATTGCAATGAATTTGCATGAACTTACCCAATTTCCGTTCCCGTACTTTCTCGTGCACACAAAATTACACGAGTTTCGCATACGTCACAGCTTCCCCTCTTGCATGAATTTACCCGAAGTTTTTAGTTACTGCACAATTCTTGCAAGGAAAGTTGACAGCTGTCATAGGAAAAGTTAATTTTTTAATTTTCTGAAAAGTTTTTAAAGCGCAATCAAAATGTCGAATGAAGATAGTTTAAGCATTCAATGCTCTCATAGACTTTTCAAGACTGCAACAAGTTAAAATAAATAAAACAATACTCATTCGCAAATGTTATGCCACACTTCTTCTTCTTGTTTTTCACGAAGTTGCATGAAAAGCGTTCCCGTACTTTATCATGCATTTTACATTCTTCCCCCACCACACGAGTAAGTTTTTACCCAGAAAGTTTTTGCACAAGAAGTACGCGAACAAAATGAAGACACAAAATGAACTGTGTGAAAAGAAAAAGTACGACAAAATATGTCAAAATTAACGACTAAATAGTACGACAAAGAGCACAGAATCACCCTCCTGCACTGCTAGAAAAAGTATACGTCAAATGACCTTGGTGCTTCACCCGAAAAATCGGCGGTGTTAAGGCACTTTCACATCGAAACCGAAAACCGATAAGTTCTACACCGAAAATTCGATTTTGCTTTCCCATCGAAAACCGAAAACTTTTTTCGGTTAAATAGAAATAACAGTTAATTATCATAAAAGTTGTGATGAGAGCTCATACGAAAAAGCGTATTTTAATTTTACTTCGAAATCCCTATCCATATTATAATAATATAATAAATAATAAAATAATATTTTTTCAATGTAAACACAAAAGTTAGGTTTAGTACCTACGACCGAAAAAAATTTTCGTCCCGAAACGTTCCACATGTGGAAAACGGCACTTTCACATCAAAACCGAAAAACTCAATTTATTCCACTTTAAAACAAGATTTTTGCTCCAATGATTAATAAAATCATGCCTTCTATCCTATCAATAATCTTAACATAAACATAAACATCAATTTATTTGAGTACCCGTGCCAAAGGCACGCATAGCGCTGGGCACATCATAGATAGTTACATGGTAGATTAACATTGTAGCAAAATAAACGATAAAAGTACAGATATAGGCACTTAGAATATAGTATAGTGTAGTGAAATGTAGCAAACAACATAGTAGCTCAGCATTGTAGCAAAATAACATGAATTTACAAGTATCAGCACTTAGGACAAAGCACGCCTAGTAAAATATAGCAAAATAAAATTAAATAAATACATAGTAGTTTAGCATTGTAGCGAGTGAAGCAATAGAAGAATAAACATAGGTACTTAGAACATATTAAAGGTTTAGTGATATGTAACAGAAAAAATAACAATATCAAAATTGTAGCAATGAACAAAAACATAAAAAAAAACATATAATTATAGGCTGATAGTTTCAGTTGCCTCACAACCTCCCGTCCCGGGCTTGGATATGTTACCGGATATCCATCATTCAGAAGCTTCATCTATGCTGAGCCTTTATCTTGTCTTATTTTATTTTAAGCTATGTAAATCTATTTGCCAGATGCACTGTGCACTGGACTGTGCTGTATATTAAGCTACTATTTCTATCTTGTTATATTTTATACTGTACTATATATTAAGACTAATGTTATTCTCATTCCTTTATTATTTGTTTTCCTTCGATGTAAATCTACTATGTAACTTTCTAAAATGTGCCCAGCGCTATGCGTGCCTTTGGCACGGGTACTCAAATAAATAAATCTTTATATTTGTTTTTTTTGTACAAAATATCTATTACTCGATTTACCTAACGTTGTAACGTTGTAACGTAGCCTAAGCTGACGTTCTTTAATAATAAAGCGTCCAGTCAACATATTTTCTTTTAATTATTAAAGACAATCTCCATCTCTGTAACCCATTTCCTTTTAATATAAGTTAAACAGAATTAGTTAATATCGAGATAAATGTTTACAATCCTCTTTGCCGCTCAAATAAATCAAAATTTAAATTGTAAATTAATTGAATTACTTGAATTGATGCAATTTCATAAACTAGAACGTTTAGAAGCAATTTCTAATTTGACGTTAGGCATGCAAAACGTAGTAAAAACCAGTTTAAAGATTCTCTCAATTCTCCTGCAGTAGTGCACTGCATTGCAATTAAAATTCACCGACTATATTTGGTTACTGAAAATTAAATCAAAAAATGTTTTTTTTAGTTTATTGCTTAGAAAATAAGAAATAATGAGTTTTGCCTAAAAGGAATTTTCTTGCTATTCCCTTGTGTGTACGCTGATTGTAATTCTATACATAGAGAACAATATGAGGGGTCGAATGACTCAACCGGCTTCGATCTTTATTCTAAAACTGAATTTTTACTAACCTTTTGAAAACCAATATTAAATGTGAGTAATCCAAAAATTAAGGTAATCCGAAATTAGGCAGTTTTTAATAACTGTTCTTACCGTAAATTAAACATAAATCGAACGATAAATAACTACAGTCAACTTTAGTTTTTTGAACCATACGCGACTCAAACTACAAAACGAAACAAAGCATTACGGATAACAAACGTAACCACATCAGCAAAGAAGAAAAGAAAATATCTCGTGACAACTGGAACTCGAACTGAGGAGAATGAGAAGAACAGACAACAGAATGAAACTGAAACTTGATTTGACGTGCACTTGCATGTGACGTGTGACAGTATTTGACAGTAAAGTAAGCTGGGTGAAGCAATGCGTCAAAAGAGGTAAACGAATAAAACAAAACTAACCCGCGGCAAGGTATATAGAAGACAAGTTATTCTCATTAAGATTTTGACACTTGGCCGTGACGTGTTTCGTCCTCTAATAAAAAAGGAAAAGTAAAAGAAAATCTCTGACAGTTCTCTTATCTCAAAGATGACAAGTAAATAAAGCACGAAACCTTAGATCATATAACGAACAGGATAGGCTATGAGGAAGAAAAACTTAAGCATTTTTCTTCAAGTAGTAGAATCGCATCGATGTGTTTGTTTAGTCATGGAAGTCGTAAACTACGATATTTTCTGAGCGGGCACATAATTTAGTGGTTGAAAGTTAATCAAATATTGAACAAGTTTTATAAATTCCTGTTACCGCAATTCGTATCATTTTTTCAGTTTATAATTTTATAATTCTTTTATAACTTATTACATTTTTAAGAGTTTTCCTAGTGCCCCATTTATTTGCTGATAATATTTCTTGTCGTTGCCTTTGCTTGACTGACATCAAACAAGACCCCCGATGACAATTCAATTGTAAGATCAAGGTAAGATCTAAGAAATGACAAATGAGAAATGTCAGAAATATCGAACTGACAAAAACTAAAACCCCAGCCCTCTTGTCATTTCCCTCCCGTGTCAACAAAAAAATTACTTATCACACGTACACGAATTTTATACAAGGTAGAATATCCTTTCGTTTTATGATCTAAGCACGAAACATTTCATATTAGGTCTGTTGGCGTACTCAGTTTTGGGACAATAGGTCTGTTCGCGTACTCAGTTTTGGGACAATGCATTGCAATGAATTTGCACGAACTTATGGCTGGATTACATTACAACGCCCACGCCGGCGTGGTTGTCGTCGTCAAACGCCGGGCAAGTTACATTAACAGCGGGCGGCAGCGCCATATCTTAATTTCCCTTACATTTTACAGTTGAGTTATTTGCTTGTAATCTCTGCCGGTTTGCAATAAAATTTTAAATAATAATAAAAATATATTTTCTTTTCCTTCAAGTCCACATTTTTTTAATATAAAATCATTTATTTTCAGAAATTTAAATATCGTTTCATTTTGTCATGTTTTTCATAATAGATTTAGATCTGGCATATTGGCAGCAATGGAGCGCCAGTGTTAAATTTAGGATTAGAGATGGGTCGACGACCACGCCGGCGTGGGTAATGTAATGCATTTCATACATGTCTCTAAATATTTTTGACATAAAACGACGACCACGCCGACGTCGGCGTTGTTAATGTAATCCGGCCATTACACATTTTCCGTTCGTTTACTTTCTCGTGCACACAAAAGGTTTGTTCGATGAAAACACCGGGTAAGTCCCGGGCTGTACTATCTTGTTTTTTGAAAACCCTGGGCTTACACGGGGTTATAGAAACTTGTTCGATGAAAGCCCGGTGTTTCTGTTTCCTGCCCCGGGGGCCTATTCTTGAATAACGAATGGTTTTAACGTATTCGTTATATAACGAATGGTTGATAACGAATCGTATACACCGTTCGTATTCTTGAACCTCATCGTTATAAAGTCGAAGTGGTGAAAAAGTTTTTCAACATAACGAGTGTGGTAAGATTAGATCTGTCAATTTACAAATTGAATAATGTCAGCTGTTTCATGTTTTAAAGAATAAAAGTTGTAAAAAATGGCTAGCTTCAGTGAGTTGTCATTATTGTTTACGCCTGAAATCGTTAAAGAATTTATGGACTATCAATTACGTCGATCGTTAATCAATTCCTGCACCCTTAATTCAACGCTAAATAGAAAAATGTTGCAGGAAGATCTCCACCAGTGCCATGCAAATGTTTTTTATCCGCCACAGATTTTCCTTTCACCACACATTTTAAATCCTGCCACCTCTGGAAATTTTCTATTAGCTTTGTTTAATATAATATCATAATAAAACTTTTCTGGTTCTTTTGCGCTCCGGGTATGGAATTTAATACTGATTTTATTTTGCCACAATTCCGTGGGATCTTTTGAACTGAAAAAGTTATCGTATTTACCAAATTTCAGTTTCAGGTTTTCCTATAAAAACTCAATTAGTTTAGTTTTTTGAGCATATGAAATTTTCGCACATCTTTTATCTCCCATTATCACTCGTAAAGTAGCAGCTGATTCACTCTTCGTTTGGCATAACGAATGGTTGAACCCATTCGTTAAATAACGAAGGGTTTGCGTTCGTTATATAACGAATGCGGATTTCAAGAATACGATTCCGAATGGTTTTGACAGTATAACGAATACGGAATCTGTCTTCGTTATTCAAGAATAGGGCCCCCGAACTTGCATTAAAAATTTCTAGGGGTAAACGTTTGACATTTGTCATTTGTGAACTGTCACATGGAATTTGTTCCGCGATTGGGTTGAGCGCTGTATATAAAAGTGAAAAATCGTGGAGCTCATACCAAATTCAGATTATATATGGAAGTTGGATAAGAAATTAGATGACACAATACCCATCGATAATATGCACATAGCAAACTCGAATGAAAATTATAAGGATATATTTGAGGAGGCGATTAAGGTCGAAGAAATAAATGGATGTTTATGTTTATGTTTATGTTTAAGAACATGGATGAAATCTTAAGATCTGCCTTTCTAGTTAGTAAGAAATTTGATAGTAAAAATGTTTCGTTGGCATTATTAACAAATAATTTTTATAGACTTCACGTTATCCCTGCACCTACCAAGCAAATATATTTGAAGCAAACAACATATAAGAAATTCTCTAAATTCTTAAATGAGATGTCAGGAAAGGGTTTAATAGTGGCTCGAGAAGAAGCCAACGGGATAGACAAAATCATTTCTGTAGATTTTGATCATCCAAACTATTATTTTTATACCTAGTGTCAAAACATTTGATGATAAAAATGAAAATAGTGCAGAAATGATAAAGCTATATCTGGTCACAGATGAACCAATTGTCATTTTTTCAAAGTAAAGTTACAGAAAAGGCGATAAAATCGATGTAAAAAAGCTAATAAAAGAATATGTAATAAAAAAAAAACTGAGAAATATTTTTTGTGCATTTTAATAATTATTTATTCTTAAATTTTTAATTATTTCACCTATTTTATAAATAAATTTTCACAAATCACTGGAAATTAGAAGTTAAATTATGCTCAGGAGAACTGTCAGAGAAATGTCATTACATTAGATTTACCCGGTGTTTTAAAAAACTTGTTCGATGAGTGCACAAAACCCCGGGGAAAATTGTGGGGGAAAATTTACACCGTGTTTTTACACGGTGTTTTCATCGAACAAACCTAAAATTACACGAGTTTTGCATACGTCACAGCTTCCCCTCTTGCATGAATTTACCCGAAGTTTTTAGGCACATTTCTTGCAAGGAAAAATGACAGTTGTCATAGGAAAGTTCATTTTTGTAATTTTCTGAAAAGTTTTTAAAGCGCAATCAAAATGTCGAATGGAGATAGTTTAGACTTTTCAAAACTGCAACAAGTTAAAAAAATAAAACAATACTCATTCGCAAATGTTATTCCACACTTCTTCTTCTTGTTTTTCACGAAGTAGCATGAAAAGCGTTTGTTTACTTTTTCATGCATTTTACATTCTTCCCCCACCACACGAGTAAGTTTTTACCCAAAAAGTTTTTGCACGAGAAGTACGCGAACAGACCTATTGTTGTATTTAAGTATAGTTTTCTTAATTTTCTACAACTAATTTGACATTCAGTTATAAGGCTGAACCACAATAGAAGTAAACGTAAGTACATTTACTTACGTAAAGGGAACGCGCCCTTTAATTTAACAGGCATACACAAATTAACTTTAACTCGTGTGAGGGGAACTTTCGTTAAATTTAAAAGTCAAATTGCAGTCAGTAAAGGTGCGGTAAGAATCGCTCATTCCGCTCATTCCGTAAGAACGCGATGTGTCAAACATTTAATTTATTACTAAATGATTAAAAGTGCAATGTAAAACTTAAAATGGAATAAAAATGGTACTGTGAATTGATAGAAAGCACAAATCTTCAATTAAATCAACTTCCAATTGTTAATTTTTTATACTTTTACCACCTTTTAAAATTTAACACATAAAATGTCATTCGGGCACTGCGAATTAATAGAAGGCACAAATCTTCAATTACATCAACTTCCATTTGTTAGTTTTTTTACTTTTACCACTTTTCCAAATTGAAAACATTAAATATCAAGATAATAACTCATTCCGTACGAGATATATATTTAGGCTAAAAGTATCAATTTTTCGTAAGTTAACCTCAGTCTCGTTCAATTTCGTACAGTTATTTACGTCTATTGTGGTTCAGCCTATAGTCTTCTTAAGAAATGGTTATTTTTTAATGATTTCACACCAAACTCTGAAGTGAATCTGTATTGTACACAGGAGGCTGTATATCCTCTGTAAGTAAACATGAAGTGCTTTCAAAAATATATATTTTACTTTAGGTCTGTTCGCGTACTAGCTTGAAAGTACAAACTTGTAAAACTTTTTGTAAAGGCTGAACCACAATAGAAATAAACGTAAGTACATTTACTTACGTAAAGCGAACGCGCCCTTTAATTTAACAGGCGTACACAAATTAACTTTAACTCGTGTGAGGGGAACTTTCGTTAAATTTAAAAGTCAAATTGCAGTCAGTAAAGGTGCGGTAAGAATCGCTCATTCCGTAAGAACACGATGTGTCAAACAGTTAATTTATTACTAAATGATTAAAAGTGCAATGTAAAACTTAAAATGGAATAAAAATGGTACTGTGAATTGATAGAAAGCACAAATCTTCAATTAAATCAACTTCCATTTGTTAATTTTTTATACTTTTACCACCTTTTAAAATTTAACACATAAAATGTCATTCGATGTCAATGTCTGCGAATTAATAGAAGGCACAAATCTTCAATTACATCAACTTCCATTTGTTAGTTTTTTTTCACTTTTACCACTTTTCAAAATTGAAAACATTAAATATCAAGATAATAACTCTTACGGAATGTGATATATATTTAGGCTAAAAGTATCAATTTTTCGTAAGTTAACCTCAGTCTCGTTCAATTTCGTACAGTTATTTACGTCTATTGTGGTTCAGCCTTAAGTTTTTACTCGAAGGCGTTCGCGTACTCCGAAATTGAGAGAGAAATTATTGACGTCACATTTCCCCTCCGTTCAATTTATTACTTGATTTAACTCGAGAAAAATCGTCGAGTAAAAACCTCGAAAGTGTCAGTTTTGACAGATCGTCGCCGGTTTTCAGTTATTTTTAAAGTTTTCAGTTATTTTTCAAGTTTTTAGTTTTAAAAAAATGGAAAAACCTGTTACTCCTCCTCCAGTAAAAGTAGAATGCTCTCCAAGAAGATTTCAACGTATTCAAAGTGGTAAATTAAATTTGTTTATTGTACTATGTGGTAGGAAAATTTCACGTCGTTATTACAGATCCAGAATAATTGCAAGTTTTCACAAGTTTTTACTCGAAGCCGTTCGCGTACTTTGTGAGTGTCACTCTCAATTTCTCTCTTTATCATACATTTTGACGTTTTTCATGTTTTTACTTGAAAAAGTACGCGAACAGACCTATTAGGTTTGTTCGATGAAAACACCGGGTAAGCCCCGGGCTACACCAGGCTGTACTATCTTGTTTTTTGAAAACCTTGGGCTTACACGGGGTTACGAAAACTTGTTCGATGAAAGCCTGGTGTTTCTAGGTTTGTTCGATGAAAATACGGTGTAAATTTTCCCCAAATTTACCCAGGGTTTTGTGCACTCATCGAACAAGTTTTTTAAAACACCGGGTATATCTAATGTAATGACATTTCTCTGACAGTTCTTCTGAGCATAATTTAACTTCTAATTTCGAGTGATTTGTGAAAATTTATTTATAAAATAGGTGAAATAATTAAAAATTTAAGAATAAATAAATATTAAAAGGCACAAAAAATATTTCTGTTTTTTCTTAATTACATATTCTTTTATTAGCTTTTTTACATCGATATTATCGCCTTTTCTGTAACTTTACTTTGAAAAAATGACAATTGGTTCATCTGTGACCAGATATAGCTTATCATTTCTGCAAGAAACAGTTGTGCTGCACTATTTTCACTTTTATCATCAGATGTTTTGACACTAGGTATAAAATTAATAGTTTGGATGATCAAACTCTACAGAAATGATTTTCTCTATCCCGTTGGCTTCTTTTCGAGCCACTATTAAACCCTTTCCTGACATCTCATTTAAGAATTTAGAGAATTTCTTATATGTTGTTTGCCTCAAATCTATTTGCTTGGTAGGTGCAGGGATAACGTGAAGTCTATAAAAATTATTTGTTAATAATGCCAACGAAACATTTTTACTATCAAATTTCTTACTAGAAAGGCTTAAGATTTCATCCATGTTCTTCGACCTTAAGCGCCTTCTCAAATATTTCCTTATAATTTTCATTCGAGTTTCCTATGTGCATATTGTCGTTTCCAATGAGCTAGCTTTTTATTTAGCTGCTCAAGGTGCTGTTAAGGAAGTTTTCAATATGGTATATAGCTAAATACGTTTTCCCTTTTTATAGATCCACTCGGTATCACTACATGAGCTGACCACCAGGGGCCGGATTCACTAACTCGGAGAGTTGTGGAGTTTTGGAGAGGAGAGTTCTTTTGCCACTAACTCTCTACTCGGAATTCTGTAACATCGTGGAATTTGTATTGAGATTTACCAAACTCTCTATTCAACTCGGCAAAACTCTCGGCTGTGTTAGTTGTGGAGAAGTAAGAAAAATATTTCTCACCTGACAGTATCGGCTGCTTTTATTGTCCTTTGTGAAGGTCCCAATGTACCTAGGATTTTCAAATTGATTTATGGATTCACTGCATATCCTGGCTATGTTTACAAAAACAAATTATGGAGATCCTTGCAATACTTACAGAGAAATAAGGAATTTTGTGTTTCAAGGTACCCGATAAAATTGTAATTCACGCGAATATGGTCAATTTGGTCGTCTTTCACTACAGAAGAGATGCTATAAAAATTTTAAATATGCACGTTAAAGCTTGTATGTAGGATGAAATCGCATATACACCCCCTAATTAAATATTTAATTAGTTTTTGACTCCGGTAAATAGTTTTGGAGATAACTGTAAAAGAAGTAAATCAGTCCTTCTTAAGATGAAAAAATGGCCGTTTTCTGGTACAAAAACTCAACTCATTATTATGAAGAACCGGTAAGTCGTGGAAATTCACTTTCTATGAGAAAAATGTTCACAACAGAGCACTAATGGATGTGAAACAAAGAACGGAAGAAATATATGCAAAATGTAGGAACTGGGGAGTATATGACCCACGCGCAAAAAATCCGTCTTTCGGCGGTAAAAAGTCAGTTATAAAGTTAAAATGATAAAAAAAAACTACGCCACTAGATTACCCGTTTCTCTCTCTTTAATTTGATACCAAACATGACGTATTTTGGACAACCCCCATCCCCAAAAGCCCCACACTCAGAAATTGATCACCTATAATTTTGTACTCTAGACCCTAAATCCGTAGGAAAAAACCACAATGCTCTACGACCGTCCCACACAGAGTTATCCGTCTTTCAATATTTCGACACTTCTCACGTTTTCTTTAACTCCTCAAGTATGTTAGAGAATCTCGAATGGAGAGTTAGGAAGTTTTAACCGGGGAAAACGAAAATTCTCATCTCCCAAACTCCCAAACTCTCCGAGTTAGTGAATCCGGCCCCAGGAGAATCAAACACCTCCCATATTTAACCTAATCGTGCCACCGGATTCCTATTTTTGATACAAAAAAATATTTTTCACGAGCTTAGAATGCATCTGAATGCTGAATTGGATTTTGTTACAAGTTCACCTGAAATAAATTCTGTAATAATTATTGGCTTTTTAATGTCGATGATGGGATGGGATCGCCCTTTTGAGTTCCAGTCCCCACTAGTTTTAGATCAACTACCTATGAATCGACTGACTTCGAGGAATAATAAAAACAGCATAAGATTGACATAAATTATATTCGTTTTCAAAGATACATACGTTTTGTACAAATATAATATTGTTCATGTGCTATTGACATGCTTTACATACAATGACCAAATAAGTAAAATACAGTTGCGCTACTGCAAACAAATATAAATAATTAAAAGGTGTAAAATGTTTTGTTTTAGATACCATCTTGAGATTCTCTATAAATATTTAAAAGTTTCGGTCGTGTTTTTTTATCACTTGCGCAAACAAACGCAATTAAATTAGAAAGCTGCTTGGAAGAGTACATTTTAGTAACCTTGTGATTGTATATCCATTTCTCAAATAGATTTAGTCGAAAGTAGTATTAGTATGCCTTGCTGTATGAATCCACGTATGATCTATGCTCGGACAATTTCAGCCCACAATATCAAATCTAATATTCCTTCCGAACATTTTATCGCATTTGAAAACCTGAATTTAGTGTATAAAGTAAATATAAAATGCACTTAGTAAATCAGCAAACAGTTAAATTAAATTTCCACCAATAGATGAGTTGAAACGTGTGCCAACTTTTCCAAATTGGCTCATAATCTTCGAGATTTCTTCTAGCCTCATTGCAAACGTTTGTATACTCTAAAGGATATAAGATTTGGAAATTTTACAGTGCCTTTTTATGCAAGACGATTTTATTTTGGTACAAACCTTACTCAATAGAGTCCGAGTGATGAGGAATACGCATTGGGTCGTGGGTCGAGACACACATTGAGCGCCCGCAGTGATGAGGCCTATGTTTAAGACCGGCTAGCTCAGTCGACCATTTTTCAGCGTTGTCTGAACCATGGGTGGCGCAGACCACTCTGCCCTGTTATGGTCGTAGCATACTGCATACAGCAATATGCTACACGACGGCTAGCAGCAGCACGTAGCGTGTGCCACACGACGAACGTGCGATTGTCGAGACTCGACCACACGTTTCCAGTCTGACCTGGACCGAGCACCAAAATCCGGTTCCGAAAAAAAGAAGAAGAGTTCGGGTGGCGGACTTTTGAGAGTGACTTTTGGGTGAAGAAGGCGGCTCGGAAATGTGGTGTTGTTTATAAAATACCACCGAAAAGAAAAGAAATCACCAGTTCAATATATTCTGAACGGATAATTCAAGTGACTCAGGAAAAAAAATCCGCAAAGTCACGGATTGCTGGAATAAATTCGGAAACTTCAAGAGGTAAAATTTTCAATTTGCACATCTCATTGAAATTCTTTGAAAGAGAAATGCCACTACATACATAGATACCGGCGTTGATAACGAACGAGGAATTCGCGATCCCGTTTGCAGGGAGCATTGCGCTCTGGTGCGTACATACAGTTAGCGAGCGCAAGGTCGAAACACCAAGAAAAAGTTGTGAACAGAGCTCCGTTCAAAGAACAAGGGGGGAAACCCACATAAAAAACGTTGCCCGAGGAAACATCTCGTGGCATATTGAGCCCTCGTCCTAGTAGCGTGGAAGTTTGATTGGAAAATCTCGTGGCATACCTTTAAATTAATACGGAGGATGTAACCTCAACTAAATAAAAGGAGTACAAGGAAGAACAGGTGACAGCGGGTAAGGTTTTATGCTTAGCTCAAGTGGGAATTCTCAATAATATCTTTAAATTTTTATCAGGTCAGTGCCACGGTATGGCCCTTTGTCCGCGATTTCAGATATAAGCCCAGATACACACCGAATCAGTCTAAAACACGGCATAAATAGCAGGTTCTGACACGTTACGGTTGAGGACCCGGATTTCCAGTACAGTTGTACATTTAAGAAGATAAATAATAGTTATGAAAAGAGTAGTACTAGGAATTATATTTAGGCCAGACAATGGATGTATAGGAATTTGTGTCCAATTATAAATTTTTTTTGTGAAACAGTTGGAGACAAGACTCTAGGAGGCCTCCTCGGGATCAACAATCAATTAAAATTGGTGAGTACCTGTTTGTACACATGTTCTTACATCCATACAAAAATTATATTAAGAAATGTCTCATTTTTTTGACGGTACACTGAAATTGGTTTCAGTTTTTTTTTCTCTTTTTGTGTAGTTTTCAGGATCCAAGCATGGATCACTTTAGATTATTTTTCCAAACAAATATATTTTCATTTCATAAGACATTTGAACTAAGCTTATTTAGGATAGTTCTGAAGTCCATAGTACTGGTAATGAGAGTCATATTTACTCACTATAGAGTGTATGGTAGTTTAACCATAGCCATTTTGCACTGAACATTTGTTCCTTTTAAACATACTTACCTATGTAACGACTAGTTATAGAGCTACATGAGTTAGAAACGGTACTAATTATGGCTAGACATTTTAATTACTTATACATATTTTTAGATTTTTGATTCATTAGTAGTATATATACTTACCTCATACCTTAGAACTTAAATAAGTGACCCAGTCGAATGACATTTGAATTATATTTTAAAATTGGTGATTTATGAAAAGTATACTTACCCCATACATGTGAATTTAAATTTATTTTAAATTTATGTATAATACATTTTTATTGAATAAAAATATAAAATGTTAAACTAACATATATTCTTTTTTCTAAATTCGATTTCATAAGACTGCTCGCTAAATATCCCAATATTATATTTTATACCTGATTAATTCGTGCTTTTTCGTTCTATTTGTTTTCACCAAACGACATTCTGGTGTTCAAATGACTTGTAGGGTACTTTCATGTTTAATCTTCTCATAGCAAGTGAAATTTCTTTATTACAATCACAATTAGTGTATAAATAGAGCGTTAGTGGTGTAGACTGTAGCTATGTATGTTCTGGCCCACTTTTTTCCATACAAAAAGTGCAAGGTAGATTCCAACTATTTTGGTGGCTCTGGATTGGGGTTCTGGGCCACTAAGGGGGCTTCCGTCTAGTGGTATACGTCACAGGGCATGCCTGGAGAATTCGTTTCCTATCGTCTGGCTAACCAGGGGATGACGTCATCTGGTTAGTCTATCAAGGTAGATTCCAACTATTTTGGTGGCTCTGAGTAGTTACGCTATGTATGTTCTGGCTCACTTTTTCCATACAAAAGCTGCACGGAAAATTCCAACTCATTTGCATCTTCTTCTTCCTCTGGAGGTACGGTGAGCAATTTTGAGGTGGTTCTGAGACCGCTTTTGTACTGAAAATTAACATTATACTATGACAGTACCAGCTTATTTTTTCCCATATAAAAAAATGTCCGGTTAATTCCAACTGTTTTAGTCTACGCCACAGCTGCCTGGGGGAATTCCTTTCCTTCTGGCTGACTAGGTGATGACATCAACTGGTTAGCTGGCCCCTGTAAGCTGTTCAAGCTCTTGTCCTAGCTGATTTTTTAATAAAATAACGTTGGATTTTTTGCTGGAATCGAACCGAGCACGCTTGGTTTTGTAAAATCCCAGGCGCTCTACCATGAGACCATGGAGGTATTGTGTGAATATTCTTTAAAGTTGCTATATATGGGTAGAGTTCTGGACCAGAGTTTTTATCTAGAACTCTCACCCGCAGATGGCGCCACCGTCGCTAAATGGTTTTGACTCAGAGCTGTTTGGAAAGCAATTGAAATCCCCTGTGATGTAGTTGATTATGAATCAAGGTTGTAGCCTCCAAGACACACCTCCGGATGAAGGTCAAGGACCAGACACTCTTTCGGTTTCAAAGGTGATGCCAGGGGGGTCAAGGTTGAGCCCCCCCCGTAAATGTTTTTTGTCAAGCCATCCTAGCATTCTGGGTAAAACGCTCAACCGCCCGATTAGGAGCTCGCTGTAGTGGGAAAATATTGATAAAAAAAACCTTCAGGAGCTCTGGACTTAGTAGGGAAATTGAATAAAAAGAATACCATATATAAAATATAATTATTGATTTATCATAAATTGAAAAATATTAACATTTAATTCTTAAGGTATCATTCTATATTAACAATTAATTATTAGGGTATTATTCTATGTTAACATTTAATTCTTAAGGTATCATTCTATATTAAGCTTCCTTAAATCGGTTACCCTATAATTATAATATTTTCCTTTATTTTACAATAATGTATATCATCTTAGACTATAATACAATTAAAACAAACTATTTCATTAAATGGTGTTTTAGCTATAATACAATTTTTATTTACAATACATATCTTAGACTAGCCTTAGATTATATGTTTTCTGCGTCCGCTCCTTGCTGTTCTGATTGGGCGCGTTCACTGCCACTTTGGTAGCGTAGTCGTTGTCGTAGTGTAGTTCTGTCAAACCGACTACGATCGACTATCCTCCTGAGCGTAGTCGAATGTAGTCGACTATTTGGTACATTCAAAGTGCGAAGTGAACGATAGTCGTAGTCAAGCGTAGTCGTTTACTGTCAAAATTGGCGCAGTGAACGCTCGGTAGTGACTCGTAGTCGACAAAAAGTCACTATTTCGGTGGCAGTGAACGCGCCCATTGAATAGAGTAATGTCCCCATGGTAGAGTATCCGTTCTCCCACTCATAATATACAGGTTGTTATCATATGGACTCAATGCAATCTTCTTTTGGCTAATCGTGTAGACATTATGGTTATGCGATCGTATGGAGCTCTGATTAGCAGTTAATACTCGCTTGTTATTCAAACATTCGACGTAGTCTTCGAAATTGATATGCCTCTGGACTACATTTGTCTTTACTCCTTTTGCTTTCTTTACAGTTTTACCATCGTTTATACGTAGATTGTACATTTTCGAGCGCAAGCCTGCAAATTCGCTCATGATTTTCCCATTCAGCTCATCCTTCATTAGACCAGGAATCTTTTTATTCATGAGCGGTAAATTGAATTGATTTCTTCTGGATAATCATTTGTATCAAATTTGTTTATATTCTCGGCCATAAACTCATATGCATTTTTCTCTTCAAGATCATAGTAGATAAGCTATGCGGGTTCTGCGACACCTTTTTAGCTTCCAGGGTTTCTCCACAGATGGCGCCACCGTCGCTAGGTGGTTTGATCCCGTGCTATATGTAGGGGTGGGTCTTGGTTGTATTGGTTTGTGTCTTGGATACAACATTGCGCCTTGGATGCACCATGTGTTGCGCCTAAATGTAGGCTTTTGGTTTCATTGAGTCTCGACTGCGCCCTAGCGGGATTAATCGGTACTACCGGGATGTGTCATTTGGTCTTGACTGCGCCCTAGCGGCATTAGCAGGTACTACCAGCATGCTCCTGTACTACGGTTTCCTTAAATAGATATGTGGTGCGCCTAAATGTAGGCTTTTGGTTTTGAACTAATATTAGTAATAATTAAAGTTGACGCTAGGAAATTTTTGTTCATGCCAATGGATTCTAGATGGTTGGGGTGGGTGTATTAGGGGGGACGAAATTTTCATCAGAAATCCTCTACGGGCTCTGGTTTTCGAGATATTAGCGATTTTACCTTTTCTTTTATAGTTAATATTATTAATAATTCAAGCTACCTAGGATAGTTTTGTTCATGCCAATAGATTCTAGAAGTTGTTAGAGGGGCGGGGGTTAGAGGGGGAACGAAATTTTCATCAGAAATCCTCTACGGGCTTTGGTTTTCGAGATATTAGCGATTTTACCTTTTTAGATATAGTTAATATTAGTAATAATTCAAGCTTTTTTTGCTCATGGGGGTGCTGCGTCTAAATGTAGGCTTTGTTCAGCATCATTCGAATTTCACAACAATCTTATTAATCTATGTTATACTACTTAGAAACTAAACTACTCTGTAAATATGTCTTATTACCTAGTCGCTATACCCAACGCTAGTCTGCGTGGCGCATATGCCGGGGTTTGTAATAAATAAATTTTGAATTTGAATTTGAATTTGACATCATCATGAACAGATTCTAGAAGATGTCAGTGAGCCGATACTACCAGCATGCTCCGGTACTACGGCTTTGGATGTATGGTACGATTCTCTTGGAAGTTTTTTGCTTCACTTTTGGCCCACACGTGGCAGCATGCTACGGGTTTGGGAAGTTTTTTGCTTCACTTTTGCCCACACGTGGCTGCATGCTACGGTTTTGGGAAGTTTTTTGCTTCACTTTTTTGGATGTGTGGTGCGCCTAAATGTAGGCTTTTGTTGTTTTCAAGTGTTGCGCCTGGTTTTGAATTAATATTAGTAATAATTGATTTTTCTTGAGCGCCTAAATGTAGGCTTTTGGTTTTGAACTAATAATTAAAGTTAATAGTAGGAAATTTTTGTTCATGCCAATGGATTCTAGAGGGGAGGTATGTGGGGGGGGGGGGGGGGGGGGGTTAATAAAGATAGGGAGGGGGGGGGGGGGTATTGAAATTTTCATCAGAAATCCTCTACGGGATCTGGTTTTCGAGATATTAGCGTATTAATATTTCAAGTTATTTTTGCTCAATGGATTCTTGGCGGTGTGGGGTGGGAGGGGGAACGAAATTTTCATCAGAAATCCTCGAGATATTAGCGACATCTGTTTGGGCGCAAACGCCATTTTTTGAGTAAGGTACCCTAGCGGCCTTAGCCCAGCATGCCTTGGTTTTGCTGTTTTCTTTTATTGCAGCTCATTTACCACTTGTCTCTTACTCATCGTAATTATAAATGAAACAGATTTCTCAAGAGTTTTTACTCATATACACCATCTTTTGGTGTCAAGTCTTTCTTATTTATTACTGAAGTAAACAGATATTTTTCAATCTTCGCGATTTCATCATTGGTATATAACGTTAAATTTGTCACCTCTATATTAATAGTTTTTTTTATTTCTTCAACACTTATTTTAATTTTCTTGTCAACATAGTCTTTGGTAGTAGCATTATCATTTTCAAAGGGTTCACCAAGTCGTTTTATACACTTTGAGTTTAGATCGAAGTCTCCGTTTATCGTTAAATTAAATCCAATACCCCGCTCTCCTTGTTCACCAGCTGGACCCTGAGCTCCTTGTTTACCATCTGGTCCTTGAATTCCTTGTTTACCGGCTGGTCCCTGAGCTGCTGTTGGTCCACGTTCACCTGCTTTCCGAAGATATCTTCGGTTAGAGAAACGTCCAAACTTGTCAACGTTCATCTGTAGATTGTGATGAAGTATGGTAATGAAGTAGTATTTAAACTATAATATCCGCTTCTCGCAACTCCTCCAGGATAGATACAATTTCATTGTTGTGACTAGTGTTTCCAGCCTGCTTAGATGCCATTAGAAGACGCAGTCTATCCACTAATTCATTTGGATCATCCCAGTAAATGTGATCAATGTTTTCTTTAGGCAGACGCATTAGTCCCATGCCTTTATGCTCTATAAGTTTACTGATGATAGCTTTACACTTAGCCGCTCTAGTACCCTTTATTTGCCCATCTTCAGCATAGTCACGTTTATATGCATTGGTATCTCGCAAAATAGATCCATAATTAGTTAAATCCTCTTTAGTATATAGACTTTTTACAGGATCTTTCATAAATAGCAGCTCACATAACCCCAAAGTTGTTTTATAGCTCTTCCCCTTGATAACAATATTTCCTACATCATCAAAATTAAACGTTGAATTACCGATTCTCCACGCGTTGTCATCATAGTAAACTCCATAGGTTGCATCAATTTTAGGGCTATTATCAGTGAATAGCTTTAAATAGTTTGAAACTATGTATCCAGACGTATCGGCGGAGGTGACAGGAGACCTTCCTGTCAATGTTCTTGAATGTTTAGGTGTTGCGAATTCTTCTTCAGATGTTAAGGAATAATCTCCATAATTTATAGGTGTGCTACTAGCCTCCATTTTCACATATTTTCGTTTTGGAGGGGTAAAAGGTTCCACAATGTCATTGGCTTTTTCTTTTGTTTCTTCTTCTTCTATTGCTTCTTCTTCTTCTTCTTTTTCTTCTTCTTCTTCTTCTTCTTCTTCTTCTTCTTCTTCTTCTTCTTCTTCTTCTTCTTCTTCTTCTTCTTCTTTTGTGTCTTTTGTCTCAAACTTGGCTATATCCGGTGGCTCGTATTTGACTCTTCTAATAAACTCTTTTAAGGGTTTAGTGATTGACTTAAAGGTTTCTTCAAGTTGAGCTTCTGCTTCAATCCTTCCCATCCTTAGAGCTTTAAATTTCTTTCGCACTGCATTCCTTGTCTTGATGAGTTCTTTTAATAGATTTTCATTCATCTTCGATATTAACTGAATAACGGCTTTTCAAACAGCTCTGATAACAGGTAAACAGCTTTCCAAACAGCTCTGATAACAGCTTAACAGCTTTCCGAACAGCTCTGGTAACAGCTTAACAGCTTTTCAAACAGCTCTGATAACAGCTTAACAGCTTTCCAAACAGCTCTGATAACAGCTTAACAGCTTTCCAAACAGCTCTGATAACAGCTTAACAGCTTTCCAAACAGCTCTGATAACAGCTTAACAGATTTCCGAACAGCTCTGGTAACAGCTTAACAGCTTTTCAAACAGCTCTGATAACAGCTTAACAGCTTTTCAAACAGCTCTGATAACAGCTTAACAGCTTTTAAAAAGCTCTGATAGCAGCGTAACAGCTTTCCAAACAGCTCTGATAACAGCTTTCCAAACAGCTTAATAGCTTTCCAAACAGCTCTGATAACTACTTAACAGCTTTTCAAACAGCTCTGATAACAGCTTAACAGCTTTTAAACAGCTCTGATAACAGCTTAACAGCTTTTAAAACAGCTTTGATAACAGGTTAACAGCTTTTCAAACAGGTCTGATAATCGGTGAACAGCTTTAATCTACTCAGCAGGTCCACAGGACTCGGTGTGCTTTCGGCAGAGTTACAACTTCGACTTATGAAGATTTCGCATTTTTCATCCTTTTATAGTACAATGAAGGTATCAAATCCTTTACGGTAGCGCCCCTTGTTTAATGAGCTATCCTTATCAATCATCAAGAATCCATATTCATCCTTCCAATATGTAGCACAGGCTCTTCGAAATGTATCAAACTTCATATCTGTATTCACATGATCATTATAGATATGTTTCAAATTCAAGTCATCTTGCTTGAATAAGATGATTAAATTAGCATTGTCACGTATTAAATGCTTTGGCATATGCGTATATGTTTGACAGAGATAGAAGCTGTCTATATCTTCGTGACGACCCATGCAGAAATAGGATCGCACATTATCTTGCTTTTCACATGCTACATCATCGAAAATAAACACTGAATGTCATTTGGCTTCCCCTGGTGGTAGAACGTCGCAGTTGTTTGAGAAAGTATAATACCCCAATCCTGATATGGGAGTCATCACTCGCTTCAAGTATTCATACTTTGGTTGATGTAAGGATTTGGAATATATGTAAATATTTTCATATCTGAGAACATTGGGATGTTCCAGCAAACTTATCATAACATTAGTTTTCCACAATTGGATGGTCCAACAATGATGCTCCTTATACTATTAGGCAATAGGGGACCATGCTTCTTTTTCACCTTCATAACAGCTACATCAGCATTTCGAACAGGAAAAGCTTGTTGTTGTTTAATGAACCGCATATTGAAGACTAACGGGATTCATATAAGTACACCTGTTTATATTACATTTCAACAGTATCATCGGAACCTTATAAGATGTCGGATCACAAATCGAAACGCTCCAGAAAATCTTTGAAAGGGGGAAGAGGACTACTAAATTCAATCATCAACAAATTACCGGTAGAATTACATCTACCAGGGTACCAGTACTGTGGACCAGGAACAAAGTTACAACAAAGATTGGCGAGAGGAGATCCGGGCATTAATCCACTGGATGCAGCCTGCAAGGAACATGATACAGCAGTGATCGACATATAGCTGATAAAATATTAGCTGAAAAAGCCTGGCAGCGTGCAAAATCTACAGATGCAAATTTGAGTGAACGTGCCAATGCTTGGCTTATAACAAACGCAATGAAGGCTAAAATTAAGCTAGGTATGGGTCTTAAGGCTAAAAATAAACGCCAACCCACATTCCGAGAAGCAGTACGAAATGCACGTAAGATTTTAAAAATCAAAAAAACCAAAAGACTTGATGGAAGCTACAAAAATAGCTCTTAGTGCAGCTAAAAATATTGTGAAAAGAAAGAAGAAATCAATTAAAACTCCACGAGTGATACCTGTACCAAAGGTTGGCGGAGCACTTCCGTTCCTCATTCCGTTGTTTGCTGGGCTTTCAGCATTGGGAGCACTATCGGGAGGTGCAGCAGGCATAGCTAAAGCAGTAAATGATACCAGTGCGGCAAAGGCAAAATTGGAAGAAAGCAAACGTCATAATCAAGCAATGGAAACTATAGTGGTTGGTAAAGATGGAAACGGGCTGTTCCTGAAGCCGTACAGAAAAGGACTTGGACTCTATCTACAACCTCAACCCAAAAAACTATTAAAGACGCTACCCAAACGACCGCTAAATGAGTTGGATCTTCACAAGTATACCACACACTTACCGCACTTCAGAGGAGTATTTATGCGTGATAATCTACCTAAAAAGCCATGGAAGCGAGAAAGCGGTATTGTTAACTTGGACATCTCAACTGGAGCAGGTACACACTGGGTAGCTTACTACAAGAAAGGTGATAACATCGAATACTTTGATAGCTTTGGCAATCTTCAACCACCACGGGAGCTCATAAACTACTTGGGTAGTAATGTTACGTACAACTACAGTTCTTATCAGAACTATGATGCAGTAATTTGCGGTGACTTATGTTTAGAGTTTTTATATAATTGTTATAGCCATTAATTATTATCTGTAAATAAATGTATCTATATTGAAATTGTGACAGTTCATTATCAACCGCCATGTCATTAACACTTACTCTCACGGGAAATTCATCTCTACTCACTGCTCAGTACTTTCCTCCGCTGGAGCTAGCAACGGATTATGTTTGTGGATTAATTGATTTCCAAACATACAACTCTATACCAAATATTGATGTGAGCAATAATCTGGTTCATGTAGGGAATGAGGTTGTTGAGATACCTGTTGGATCCTATGAGATTGATGATATAGCAAAATATGTACAAGGATACTTGGATAAAGAAGGGAAAAGGATAAAGGTTGCGATAAAGGCTAATAATAATACATTGAAGAGTGAAGTTAAGGCAACTGAAGAAATACATTTTGAAAAACAGAGATCCATAGCTCCTCTGCTAGGATTCAGTAAAAGAAACTTATCTGCTAATATAGTGCATGCATCGGAGTTGCCAGTCAACATCATTAAAGTAAATACTATACGCATCGAATGTAATATTATATCAGGATCATTCTTCAACAATACACAAGTACACACTCTCCACGAGTTTTCCCCGAACGTTGGGCCTGGGTATAAAATAGTGGAGGTACCCAAAAATGTAATCCATTTGCCTGTGAACACCAAACGTATAAGTTCTCTAACATTGAAGCTCCTTGACCAAGACGGTGACTTAATTAACTTCAGAGGAGAGTATAACCATCGGGTTACATTTGAAGCCACAGCATGTTGATATACAATAATGCTAAAGACGAGTTCGGAGCAGACAAGATCATTAGTCAGCGGACAACCTTGAAGCGGTCAAGACCTACATTAACACCTGCAAATACAGCATATTTACAATCGATAGGCTTAACGCTGAAACAAAGAATAAAGGAATACTAGATATTGCACCAGACGCTCGCTTTGATAACAGTGTTACTAAATTTGAACATCACTCCTATTCACCATTTCTAACATCATTTAAAAACAGCGATGAAATCCGTATCTCTGTACAACATCAGGACTTGAATCTTCTACCCAGCAGGAGTTTTCTTTACATTGAGGGGTCGCTCACAAAGCTGGATGGAGCCGTTTCAGCAACAGCAAAATTAGCTAACAACGCTCTACCATTTCTTTTTGAGGAAATACGCTATGAATTAAATGCAGTGGAAATCGATCGTACAAGAAATCTTGGGATTGCCACAACATTAAAAAACTACGTATCGCTAAATGCAAATGTAAGCAGGATACTACTCAACGGCAGCTGGTCACCAGGTTCATCCGTTATACCAGCCAATGGACTGTTTAACTATTGTGTACCTCTGAAATATTTATTGGGATTCGCTGAAGATTACAAGAAAATTCTGATAAATTCCAAACATGAACTCATATTGATCCGGAGCAGGACAGACGATAATGCCATTATATCACCAACTGATGTGGTAAAAATGAAATTACCAAACTTCAATAGAGCATTCCGATGATGAAAAGCTGCAACTATTTAAAATTATCGGGAGAAGTCGCCCGATACAAATACCATTCCGCAGCTGGGACATATATGAGTATCCAGTACTACCGGAATCCACGCATCAAACCTGGTCAGTTAAGACTTCCACTCAACTGGAGAAACCTCGATTTATCATCTTAGCATTACAAACGGATCGTAGGAACGATAAAACCAAAGATGCAAGCAAGTTTGATCACTGTCAACTCACCGATGTTACAGTTCATTTGAACTCAGAATCATATCCCTATGATGATTTGAATTTGAAATTTGATTTGAATGTTCATTTGAACTCAGAATCATATCCCTATGATGATTTGAATTTGAAATTTGATTTGAATAGATACGCATTGCTGTATGAGATGTATATAAAGTTTACACAATCATACTATGGTAATCAGTATCAGCCGTTGCTCACATGGGAGAAGTTCAAAACCGATGCTCCGATCGCTGTCATTGATTGCTCACATCAAAATGAAACAATAAAAACTGGACCTGTTGACATAAGGCTAGAATTCAAGACATCTGAAAATATACCGGCAACAGCATATTGCCTGCTTCTACACGATCGAATAGTGGAATACAGTCCGCTGACAAGTGAAGTAAGAAAGTTAAATTAAGAAGATGGCTGTCATCGTAGACGTCCAAGGATTCAAAACAATCTCAATGAATTCATCACTAAAGAACTGGCAATTTTAAACAATGAAAACCAGATGCAGCACTTTATATTTCAACCACCGTTCAGATAAAAAGATTTGACTTCAGCAAAAAAGAGACAAGTAAAATGGCTTCAACACAATTTTCATGGATTCCGCTGGGATGATGGCTATATACCGTATCACAAGCTGTACACTATAGTTGAACCACTGCTTCGAAACAAAACCGTATATGTAAAGGGAGCTGAAAAAGTTCATTGGGTGCAGAAGATAGTTGGAGAGGGTGAAATCATTATTAACGTTGAAGATGAATACAACTGTGGAAAACTAATAGAGATTAACACAAATGCGCCATCTTGCCAAGTTCATATTGGACAATGTGCTATAAGAAATACTTTTATAATAAGAAATTTTATTGGAAATAAAAACAAGTGTTTATGAAACATAAGATTTTTCAATACACACATACCCCAGAACCCTCACTGACATCATCTAGAATCTGTTCATGGTGATGTCATGTTGCGAAATTCGAGTAATGCTGATATCTACAACTTCCCTGCTAAGAAAACTTATTTTATTTAGGTGCAGCAAAACCATGATGACGTCATGCCGATATCTAGAACTCTCCCACTAATAAAAGAAAACAGCAAAATCAAGGCATGCTGGTAGTTCCGGCTAAGACCGCTAGGGTACCTTACTCAAGAAATGGCGCGTAGTAGATTTCTGATGAAAATTTCGCCCCCCCCTAATAAACCCACCCCAACCATCTAGAATCCATTGGCATCAACAAAAATTTCCTAGCGTCAACTTTAATTATTACTAATATTAGTTCAAAACCAAAAGCCTCAAAAAACTTCCCAAACCCGTAGCATGCTGCCACGTGTGGGCCAAAAGTGAAGCAAAAAACTTCCAAGAGAATCGTACCACACATCCAAAGCCGTAGTACCGGAGCATGCTGGTAGTATCGGCTAACGGACATCTTCTAGAATCTGTTCATGGTGATGTCATGTTGTGAAATTCGAATGATGCTGAACAAAGCCTACATTTAGACGCAGCACCCCCATGAGCAAAAAAAACTTGAATTATTACTTATATTAACTATATCTAAAAAGGTAAAATCGCTAATATCTCGAAAACCAGAGCCCGTAGAGGATTTTTGATGAAAATTTCGTCCCCCCTAATACGCCCACCCCAACCATCTATGATCCATTGGCATGAACAAAAATTTCCTAGCGTCAACTTTAATTATTACTAATATTAGTTCAAAACCAAAAGCCTACATTTAGGCGCACCACATATCTATTTAAGGAAACCGTAGTACGGGAGCATGCTAGTAGTACCTGCTAATGCCGCTAGGGCGCAGTCGAGACTCAATGAAACCAAAAGCCTACATTTAGGCGCAACACATGGTGCATCCAAGGCGCAATGGTGTATCCAAGACACAAACCAATACAACCAAAACACACACCTACATATAGCACTGGCTCAAACCACCTAGCGACGGTGGCGCCATCTGTGGAGAAACCCTGGAAGCTAAAAAGGCGTCGCAGAACCCGCATAGCTTATCTACTGATCATATATTAGAGAATCTGTATCTGTATACATGACTTTACATTTATCTCCAAATTCACGCCGCATAAAACTGTAGTGGAAATCATAGAGGCATATCTTTGAAATTTCCAAAACTGCCATTCCAATATAGAGGGGCTTATTGAATAAGATTTTGAGTCGCCTTAATTCCACAGCAACTAAATTCTCATCAAATATTGTTGCACTGTGGAAGTTGCGTGCTGCAATCCGAGCTTTTGCACCATAGCGACATTCCCACTTTACGCAAAGCTTTATATCGCTATACTTGCGGACATTTTCGATGGTCTTACCAAAAGCTGCATTATTCATCTTCTTATAGCTGTCCTTCTCATGATCGCTGGTAGCCTGCTTCCGTTTGGTGGTATTTAAGTCAATATATGGTTTAAGCCATGCTGATTGGTTGAATTGAAGAACCCGGTGCTCTTTTTTCAGGATGAGGCCATGTGATAAGCATTGCTTCAATTTTCGGTAGTGTATAACATATTTAGTTTTAGGATGTAATGTTGTCAAAAGCTTTTCTAATTTTGCTCCAGGTGGTGCTACATGCTCAGAGCAAAACGGTAAATGCTTATGTTTATCATCTAGATGTTGAGGATAGTCCAAGTAGACTTCGAATATGTATCCACTTGGTGAATCATCAGGAATTTCGGAAACGTCGATATTGGGAACATCAGCCCATTTGAATCCTCCGGTAGGTAAATGCTGTGACATCCATAAACGTTATTCACATCATAATACATCAGGTATTTCTCTTTCACCTCAGGTTTAAAATCATCCATATATTTATTGTTGGCTTTACTGTATTTATTGGAACATTGGCTTATACCTGCCCGAATACCTCTCTACGAATAGCAGTATGTCTACATCAGTTATCAGCTCCAGTTTTACTTTGGTATATTTTAACATTGCATCCCATGTGAGACCTGGCATGGTGTAATTATGTGCTGGATCTAAATTGTACGTCTTCATACAGACATCTCGAAAGTTCTCGAAGACATCGACCAATAGAAGGACATCGGTTTTCAGGTATAGATCGGAATATTCGCCAAGTGTACGTATTTCAAATGTCCTCCACACCTTTTCAGCATGATTGTAGTCCTCAGCAGATATATCACTGTCAGTCATTTTATTATAGAATTGCTCCTGCGCCGGTAAGTGCTGGAAATCCAATTTTGTCCAATCGTCAACGAAGTCGTATGGGAAGACACCTTTGCGCATAAATAGTTTAAAGTCATCATCATCCAATTCCTGCAGCTCTTGTAATATTTAATTTATCCATTGGCAGCAATGATGATAGCTTATCTAAAGATTCTGCCATAAAACGGAAGGAATCGATGAATCTGAATTTGATATGACTGCCTTCAACGTGCTTGGTGAACGAAATGTATCTTTCCTTATTTATTGGTAGGAGATCCACTTTCCCAGGAATGGCTGTAGCTATATCCTTAATAATGAAGTGAGCATCATATCCAGATAAATTGTGAAAAATGACTGGAACTATGGAGCAATCTTGATACATCAGATTACATGCATTGTGCGCTGGTCCTCGGTATTTTCCTGTTAAAAGAAATTCTGAAAAAATGAATGCAGTTATGATTCTCAGTATTTACCAGTTAAGTGACAATGATCCCGGACTCGTTCCTCATCAGCTGCAAACGTTTTTTCACATATATGGCAGCAAGTATTTTCCATATGCGATCGCCATTCCTCTTAGTCAGGGGCTGCATTGGCCTGATGTTCAGCTTTTCCTGTACAGCTATGGTTGCAATTTTTTGCAATTCTAATGCAAACCATTTTTGACAGTCCTTACCTCGATATGCTCTGTAATATGAGAGGTTAGCATCATGTTTGCAGTGGAAATAGAATCGTATGCTATGAACTTCATGTTCCTGGATTCGCTGTGTATTTTGATCGTTTCCCTGAATCGGCTTCAATATTGACTCAAGATCTGCATACACACAAAACGGGCCTGGATTCTTATGGTTATAATTCTTATATTCCAACCATTTCTTTTCCTCTGAGGGGAACATAATTCTGCAGCCGTTTTGCTTCTCGCATTCGGGAGTGTGTGATTCTAATTTTTATTCAGAGTAAAAGTAGAGCAAACATCTATCACATATATGCCTCTTACGAGTATTTTTTGAAGTTTGTTTCGATACAAGGCGCGAAAGATCTTTAATCCAGCAGAAATGATAACTGCCAGCATCATCATCATCATCATCCATATGATCATTATCCTGGTCATAGTCATCTTGTAGCATTAAGAGATTTACATGTCGCTCCATCCTGTGTTTCGTAAGTCTAACTGGAACTGTTGTGAAGAAACGATCTTTCTCCAGGATGAACACGTTTATTGATAAATTGTTCTGGCCTTCAAATTGTGTAATTTGCTGAAGTGTCATGGGAAATGTTATCCCATTTAAATTTAGTACAGTAGAATAATGTGGATATGATGAGATTTTGGCATAAATGCCTATAATAATGTCTTGGCTAAATTTTGACGAGGGAGCCATCCGCAACCGTGCCGTGGAGCCGGCTGGTGGATCTAACGCAGCCAAATATAAGCTAGAGCGGATTGTGTAGACGATCGGTCTAATCAGAGGACAGTGTAGTTCAGCTGAGATTATCCGAATTCAGCACTTGATACGATTCGTGAGTAATTCGTAGACTTGAAGCAGAAAATTGATAGATGAGGATAATGTGGTTTAGGTGACCACAGTCTTCTTAAAGTTAACTTGAGTCGACTAGCAATAATGCGGTCTGATTAGTTGTAATCTTCTTAACAGGACCTGAGATGCCGAGTAATAAGGCGGTTCTGATAACCACAGACTTCTTACTCGTGACTTGAGGCTTCACACGAAGTCTAGCGCTGTTGATAGTTGAATTCCAGGTTAACCAATACATAGTTTACTACCACGAGGAGATCAACTGATATGAGGATACTTATAAGAACATCAATTTCAGTAGAAACAGGACACTCGTTCACCTAGGCTCAGAAAGACACTCTGAAAGGATTTATATTATATTAAGAGGAGCCGCCCCAATCACAGTCCGCTTGTTGCCTTGATGCGCGGGACAAGACACAGTGCGTGCTTCACGATATCCCAAAGTTAGGACTGGATTTGATTGGAGGCGGATTTACGTAAGATGACAGGCGTCTTATTTAAATAGAACAAGGTGTTCCATAGCGATACCACTGGATTTAGAAGCACAAATTATCCCAGTTGGTGTCTTCCACTTTTGTACGTTTGTCGATGACGATTACGCTGTAGCGCAGAAGAATTTTCCAAGTGTTATTTTATCTTGAGCTCTGCACGTTGGTGGTATGCATCTAAGCTTGATTCCCTGAAAATGAGCTTTGGGTATCCTGTGGAAAACTTCAATATAGTCAGAAGAAATTTGCCATGAATATGGCCGGTAGACTGCATGAATAACCAAAAACTATTTATTTTATTCTATTTTATATTTTATATTATTTTATTCGTTTTTTAAAATTTGTGTGAACTTGCTGTTCGCCCGCTGACATGAGACTGATTTTCTTTTATATTTTGTTTTACAATTTTAATATACCGGCCTACTATTTCACACCCTTTTTAGTTCCCAAAGTAGTTTTCGCTGTACATAGCGCAAACTCTACAAATGTAGTGTGGTTGTCCAAATTAATTCGCATCGCGTCGTCAAGCCGCCACAACACTCCCCCGCCAGCGAAACCGCTGGTCTAGCGATAACCATATTTGCTCGGAGGCTGAGTGGTTCGTCCAGTTCGTGTAGTTTGCTGTCGCAGTATGGTGTTTTCATCAGGAAGGAACCTGACTCCTCTAAAGGTCCGAGGTGGTGATGTGGCTAGCGGAATATCTGGGTGTGTTTGAGGTGGGTCTTGTGTTTCTTGGATTGTAAAATCGATTGTGTTTCTAGTGGAGGTTGAATTTTCAGACACTGGCTGACATGAACCTTCAGGCACTGGCTGAAATGAACGTTCAGGCACTGGCTGAAATGTACATTCAGGCGCTGGCTGAATCGGCTCTTCAACACTTATCGGTGAGTTAGTTATCTGTGAGTCGCTACCTAGTTGTCGATGGTCTTGATGAATGTCGCAACTCGTTTCACTAAAACATGGCTTCAATCGGTCGAGGGAAACGTTGATCTCTTTACCTTTTACTTTCAGAGAGAAGTATTTCTCTTTTTTTGTTAAAATTTCGAAAGGGGGCTGCAGGGAAGCTCGAACTGAGTCAGTTCGTATGAATGCGTGTGAGCAATTATCCAGGTCCTTGAATTTAAAGAAGGATTGCCGAGAGTAGTTTGTGGCCTGAACGGGTCTAATGTCCGAGAAAATGTTTCGCAGGGAGATAACGAGCTCGTTTTGAGGGAGTCTTGTGGAGCTCTGACGGAAGTCTCCTGAAAGCCGTAAGCCTTCACCGTAGACTAGATCTGCAGGGCTAGACTGAAACTCCTCTCTAAATGCAGTTCTAAGCCCTAATAACGCTAAGGGTAGTACCTTTGACCATGATTTGTCCTTGTATGCCATAATTGTTGCTTTCAGAGTACGGTGCCAGCGTTCGATAAAGCCGTTGGATTGCGGGTGGTAAGCTGTGGTTCGATTGCGCTTGAATCCCAAAAGCTTGGAAAGTTCAGTGAAAAGGGTCGAGTCGAATTGAGGGCCCTGGTCTGTGACGATTGTTCGGGGAACCCCGAAACGAGATACCCAGTTTTCGAAGAGAGCTTGCACTACTGTTTCCGCAGTGATGCATTCCAAGGGAATGGCTTCGGGCCATCTGGTGAATCTGTCAATGATCATCAGACAGTATTTGTAACCTTTGGATGGAGGCAGAGGACCGATAATGTCGACGTGTACATCTTGAAATCGATTGGAAGATGAAGGAAAGGAGACTAGGGCGATCTTGAGGCAACACAGAACACATCCGCAGAAGTCAGGGCAACTGCAGAAGTGACAAATGAGGCGACAAATTCACTAGGCTTTACGCCTCCACAAAGTAAGCGAGGTAAACAAAGCAATTGTCAAAAATCAGGAGTATGGAGAAAAGACAATCGAACTGGGGCAAATCAAAGATACCTAAAAACAGTTCAAAGAAAAACAAACTAAAAATGCACAAGTGTGCCCACTCCTAAAGGCAGAATGTCATAACTGCAGGAAAATAGGGCACATAGCAAAAGTTTGTAATTAGGGCAAGATGTCGCGAAGCACTAACCAAATCAACAATGAAGAGCAAGCCGACGAACAAATTGACAGTGTGGAAACTTTTAATAGAATCAACTGCATCGAAGCCAAGTCATATCACATACAAATGATTGAAGTTAACATCGATAGCAGCAAAGTAGTGAGGGAATTCGACACAGGTGCTC
Organism: Dioctria linearis; assembly: GCA_963930735.1. Lineage (NCBI taxonomy): Eukaryota > Metazoa > Arthropoda > Insecta > Diptera > Asilidae > Dioctria > Dioctria linearis. Next base: position 54,074,338 of record OZ005743.1, on the reverse strand, counting down.
CATGTGGCATTATAAGCACAAAAACTCTACGCAAAATTAAACCAAGCTTCACCGTGAAGCCAACTAAGAGGCAGTTCACAAGTTATATACGTCATCGCCTCCAATGCGTGGGATACGTTACAGTAAACGTCACATTGGGCATGACAACGAAGAAAATGTATCTATACGTAACCGAAGGCGATTATGAGGCACTGTTCGGTCGCGAATGGATTGCACAATTCGCACACGAGATCAAGCTATCGGAATAGTTCTCCCCAAACAACAATATACACACACTCTCAGTTAAATCTCCTCAATTAACGAAGAGTCATAAAGAAAGATTAGAGAAGGTACTAGGGAAGTACGATGACATCTTTAGTGAGACTGCAGGCAAACTCACCGGACCACCTATCAAAGTACACTTTAAAACAGACGCATCACCTATTTTCGCCAAAGCACGAGAGATTCCTTACGCGTTGCGCGGTAAGTACGCTAAGGAAATCGATGCTAAAATAGCATCAGGGCTATATCAAAAAGTAGACTATTCGGAGTGGGCATCAACAACACATGACGTCATGCAGAAGAATGGAAAAATGCGCCTCACTGGGAACTACAAACCCACATTGAATCCGCGAATTATAATTGATGAATATCCAATTGCGGAAATTGGAGCACTTGTTCAACAGCATGGAGGGTGCCCGATTATTCTGCCACCTAGACATCACAGATGCATATACTTATTTACCAGTGGATGATAAGTTTAGTCACGCGCTCACCTTAAACACACCGACGCATGGGTTGATACGTCCAACACGCGCAGTCTATGGTGCAGCTAATATTCCTGCAATATGGCAGCGACGAATGGAAGCAGTCTTTAAAGGTATTCCTAACGTATTAAATTTTTTTGATGACATTCTTTTATTTGGCGAACATTTCGAAGTCATGTTAAGGGCACTCATAGACGTGCTCAATCGAGTGAGAGAACATGGGTTGCGGCTAAACCGTGGGAAATGTGTCTCCATAACATCATCTGTTGAATTTTTGGGTCACAAAATAGATGCCACAGGTCTGCAAAAGTCAGACAAACATATCGAGGCAATCCGAGATGCCCCAAAACCAAGGACTAAAGAAGAACTAAACCTGTTTATTGGCAAAGCAACTTACTACAATGCATTTATACCGGACCTAGCAACTAGAGCTCGTCCACTAAGAAATATGCTGGCAGCAGACGAGTTTGCATGGACAGCTGATGCTGAAAATTCGTATAAGGATCTGAAAGAAGCTCTATTTTCATCACAAGTCCTTATGCCATATAATCCAGAACTTCCGCTATTATTGGCAACAGATGCTAGTAAAGTAGGTCTAGGAGCGGTTTTGTCCCATCGGCTGAGTAGCGGGGAAGAGCGACCGATTGCATATGTAAGTCGCACAATGACGCAAACAGAACAAAAGTATCCACAAATAGACAAAGAAGCACTTGCTATCGTATGGACAGCGCAGAAATTTTTCTATTATCTGTACGCTAGACATTTCACGCTGATAACGGACCACAAACCACTCACCCAAATATTGCATCCAGAGAAATCATTACCAGTACTCTGCATCAGGCGCATGGCAAACTATGCAGATTATTTAACACATTTCAATTACGATGTCATATTCAAGTCAACTAAAGAAAACGGAAATGCAGACTACTGCTCACGAGCACCATTACCGATAACATGTAACAGAATCGGCGAAGCATCAAACAACAAAGGAAAAGAGGAAGAGGAGTGTGAAGAATTTGATCAGTTTGTAATAGCACAGATCCAACAACTGCCAGTACACGCGGAACTTATAGCAAAAGAAACAAAGAAGGACAATCACTTGGGAAGAATTGTACAACTACTGGAAGCGGGTCAAAGTCTTTCTCGGAACGGGTATAAAGCACCAGAAGTCAACTATACCCTAGCAGGCAATTGTTTAGTGTTTGAACATCGTGTCATTGTACCACCCTCACTTCGCCAACACATTTTGAAAGATCTTCATATCGCTCACATAGGCATAATTAAAATGAAAGGAATAGCTCGTTCGTTCGTTTATTGGCCAGGCATCGATGCAGACATAGAGAAGGTAGCTAGATCGTGTAGTAAATGCGATAAACATGCGCATGCTCCAGCCAAATTTAATATTCACCATTGGGAGTACCCTAAAGCTCCCTGGGAGCGCATCCATATAGATTATGCAGGACCAGTTGCGGGAACAATGTTATTAATTGTTGTCGATGCATACAGCAAGTGGACGGAAGTAAAAAGGACAAATTCTACATAAAGCAATGCAACTATTGGAATTCTTGATGAACTATTTGCAGCTTATGGATGCCCAACCATCGTTGTATCCGACAATGGTACACAGTTTACATCAAAAGAATTTAAGACATTTTTACGGATGAGTGGAGTGAAATACCAAAAGCTTTCGGCCCCGTATCATCCATCTACAAATGGGCAGGCAGAGAGGTACGTGCAAACAACAAAAGACTCTCTATGCAAGATAAAAACCACTCCATCTACTCTACAAAAGGATTTAAACGAATTCCTGAGACAATACAGGAAAGCACCGCACGCAACAACGGGTCAACCACCTGCACAACTTTTCCTGGGAAGAAACATCCGAACCCGAATTTGTCGATTGGAAACACTAAATATGTTATAAAATAGTATTGCATTAAATTAAAATTATTTAGAAAGTTAAACTTGTTTTAATTAACCCAAAAACTCATTTGTAATATTACTGAAAAATGTGCTCCTCTGCAGATTTGTTGTCGAATTTCCTTGAGCTTGTAAGAGATAGACGTATAAAAACAATATATTTGTCTGAATTTTTATGTCAATTCTAATGCATTCCACTTAATACAGCCGTACTGTTTCCAAAATTGGTTACAGTTCAGTGTACATTTTGAGCTTGAAAGAGACAAATAGATTTTAGCAAAAATTTGTGCCATTTTTAACTATAGGAATTAGATAGGATGGCTCAGTCCATTCTTATTATATGTCAGTGTGTACGTAGGTAGAGTGTATATTGCACATACAGAGAAGCAAATAAAGAATAAACTGTATGTAGGTAAGTATGCAGTGCATATCGTGGGAGCGGAATGCATGCTAGATAACAAAATGCAATTTATGCTTAAATTGCATTTTGTCGCAGCATTGAAATGCATTTTTAAATGCATTTGAAATTTTGCATGAAATTTTTAATGTAAATTAATTTTCAGGGTCATTTCTGTGATTCATCAATATATTGTATGTGACAATATATTGATGTATTGACCTTATGGTTGTGATTCGGGACTTAGGTACCTGAGTCACAACATCCCTCCCCCTGGGGAAAAGAAAGTTTTATTCTTCCGAGAAGAAAACTTTCTCTTTTTCTCTTATTTTTTATTTCTGCAAGATATTAGACGTATTATAAAATTAGGCGAATTTTAGGTATACATAATTTCGTAAAACTATAACAATAAATTAAAATAAATGTTACATACTAAATTAAAGTAGTAGTATAAAAAAATGAAATTGTTTATTTATAATATGTATTACGTGTAATTGATTCACTTTCCCTCCAATATACCATTCCGGTCTTTCTTAATAGTAGGGGATATACCCAATACCTATTCTCATAATTTATGTTTAAATTCTATTTATTTATCCGTATTTAAGAATAATAAAAAAAACGTACATATACTGGGTGTTCCGTAAATGTCTTTAATCCTTTAAGAGGATGAAAGTAGAGGTCATTTGGGTCAAAAAAGTCTAGATACTTTTATATCGAACTCCGCTTGGTTTTCGAGTAAATCGATAATATCGATTTTCGAGATTTTGCATACCTCTTCAGAGTAATTTCGTTATAAGTTCTATTGTAATTAATGGATTGTGACGTTCAAACCTTTATTTAAAAGAACACATATTGGCCTTTCTAAGAATGCATAACTAGTTATAATTGTGCCTTCAATTATTTAAAAACAAAAACAGTTTCCTCTAGAATTTTTTATTTCACCAAAATTTTTGTCGCGCTTCAGTGTACATTTATTCGAAATATCACCATTGCACGAACTTGGCAAAACCATGAAAAAATTTGCTCATTATGTCCTCTTTTCAAAATGACCTCCCTAAGTACTATCAACAATAACAATCAAAAGTTATAAGCAAACATTTTGAAGATGTCCCATCGAGGTAATCTTCAGTTTTTTCGTAGGATTCTATCTCCTCCTACAGTTTTTAACCTACGACAACCATTTATATGTCATTGTACGGGAATCTGAACTGGCTATTAGATAGGGTACTTTTCGATTTCGAATTTCGAAAACGGAGGGGGTAATTTCGAAAAAACACTGTTTTACCAAACTTGATATTTACGTAGATTTCGTTATTCCGCATCTTCATTTTTGCGGGAGGGGCAAGCTCTGGGAGGGGTGGAAGTTCAAAGTTTCAACTTTAAGCGGTTATATTTGAATAAAAACCACCAAAAATGTCTTTTCCATTTATGAATTTAGGATTTACTTGCTAGAACAATACTTGGTTGAGAAACTATAGCCGCTTAAAGTTGAAACTTTGAACTCCCGCCCCTCCCAGAGCTTGCCCCTCCTGCAAAAATGAAGATGCGGAATAACGAAATCTACGTAAATATAAAGTTTGGTAAAAAAGTGTTTTTTCGAAATTACCCCCTCCATTTTCGAAATTCGAAATCGAAAAGTACCCTTTCTAATAGCCAGTTCAGATTCCCGTACAATGACATATAAATGGTTGTCGCAGGTTAAAAACTGTAGGAGGAGATGGAATCCTACGAAAAAAGCGAAGATTACCTCGAGGGGCACATCTTCCAAATGTTTGCTTATAACTTTTGATTGTTATCGTTGATAGCACTTATGGAGGTCATTTTGGAAAGGGGACATAATGAGCAAATTTTTTCATAAGGTAGGAGTTAAGGAAGAGAAAAAAAAACGATTTTGAAAGAAATGTAACAAGCATTGATCGATCGGTAGTTTTCTGTCGACAAATTTCTTATCGTCGCGACAGTATCACGGCGAGCAGAGGAGAGAAAAAAGTAAACAAATAAACGAATTCAATGTCGTGATAAGGATGGTGGGTTTGATCTCGCTCATCGGTTTGAGACTTTTGTTTTTTATTGTACAAAATTGCTTGTGATGCAATTTTATAATGCCTTGGATGACTGAAAATTTGTAGTTCGGTTAGTTGCAAAATGATTTTTGTGGTGAACCTTTCTAGGCGGCCTTATCAGGCCCCGGCCGACTATGTGGTATTAATCAGCGGGGTTTATGTGGACTCTATTTGGTCCCGTTGGAGGGGGCCCATTAGCCTCACTTTTAACTGCCCCGGGAGAGACAGCGTAACTGTTTGGGGGGCTGAACCCCGTGCGCACAGATACAACCCTTTCGATTTCTCGCTGTGGCCACAATATGCCATGTCGTTATCAGCATTAGGTAAGTTTTATTTTTGCATTTTTATTACCACTTAGTGTTTTAACTTTTCTTCTCTTTTTTTTTAGGTGCTGACCTCGTGCTTATTGGGAGATCATACCACTTCTCCACTCTGGGTGACAGGGACAATCACATCCCTCTGATGGGTCCAGGGGCTTAGTAGCTGAAGATCAATACACATTTATTTTTTATTTTTTTTACTTCCCTTCCTTTGATTTTATATAATGTAGATATATATGTCCCCGTACGGAATGAAAATACAGAAATAAAAATATCAAATTATAATCAAATATTGTTCATGCTTTTCTTCTTCTATCCATTTGGCTGGCCTATTTTTACTGAGTATGCCTTTGTTACGTTTTTTTTTTTTGCTTTTTTATTTGGTTTCCTCAAATGACTTTGTTGTTTTCTTCTATATGGAATGATCATATATAGTGTTCATCTCAGGGTACGTACTGTCGTGTTAGCATTATGATATATTATATGTTACTGTATTGTAGTTTGTTTTGTTAAAGTTCACAGTGTTCGTTTTTTGTCGAAGGGGTTTCTTTATGTTTGAGACATATATATATATATATATACATATACACACACACATATATATATATATATATATATATATATCAAATATTTATATTTTTTCTCTTGGGAGTAAAACTTTCTTACTCATGAATGAAGTTGAATTTTCTATGTTAAGAAGAAAACGTTATAAGTAATAGCTTTAAATTATTACGAGGTTATAAAATATAGTAAAATTAATATCTGCTCATAGTCTAATACGAATACCAATGCAAAAGGAGTTACAATGATGTAGTGCCTAGATTTTATTTAAAATATTTTATTCTTGTTATACTAACTATTTAATTATTTATTATTACTATAATTTTTTATTTTTAATAGAAAGAATTAATATTACGTTGTATACAACATTGGGATGAATTATTGCATTAATATTATTAATGTAATATAAAAGATTATGATTATTCTATTAACTTTTTCCCGTTTATTGATATACATATATAAAAAAAATTTTTTTTTTTTGGTATATTAGCAGTATACCTTTTCTTTATACAATATTTTGAATATTGCTTAATCATATATTTCTTTGTTAATAAAATTTTCATAGAAATTTTTTTCTCTTTTTTTTTTCTCAGTATTCTGGATACTATATAGTTATAGGTATATATTTATTTTCTCAAGATTTTTGTTCCTTTTTAGGAAGAGGAAGGAGTTAATGGAGTGGTAAAAGTTTATAGGATATAGTTACCGTCGCCAGTTTTTGTCTGTTCTAGTTCGTTAATCGTTTTCTGGTGGGGGCAGGAGTTATTTCAAATCTCAGTTTTCTGGGTGCCGGTGTAGGTTCATTTCCCAGTCTATGTTCAGGAGGTGTGTTTCTAGTTCTACAGTTTTGCGATTTGTGCTTTACATACAGATAAACACAAAGAATAGAGATGATTAAAGACACTGTTAAATATGACAGGGCATAATGATGAATATGATGATTATTTATGGGATTAAGAGGAAGTATTTCCCGCTCTTTCTGTAGGCGAATGGATTCTAGTAGTTTCTCCAGATCCATATTGTTCGAAATATTTAAAATTCGAGTTTTTATATGCGATTCTATTGGGGAAGACGTCATATTCTGTATCATATTAGAAATATTTATTGTTGGGATAAAATAGGAATTAAATTTGGAGACTTTTACGTTATGTCTGTGCAGGATGAATTCCTTGCTTCGCACATAACAATCGGGATAGATATACATTATTCCGATATAGTGTAGGATTTGTGAATTAATGGAGTCTTCACAAATAATATCTATATGGAGGGGGTCTTTTAAGGGAGAAAAGCCAAGCGTTTTGCTGCGACAACTGCATCCACTAGTGATTTTGCTCTTGTGTTTGGATTTTACATTTCGATGTAATGGTTCCTTTTTTATCAAATTTATCTCGCATTGGTTTACTTTTGAATTCGAGTTTAGAATAGGGGATGATATCTTGCAGTAGAAATGTATATGGTCCAACGTTGCGCAATTGTGGATATTCTGGACTGTTAATTCAATATAATGTTCGCGATTGTAGTCTATTAATATGTATTTTTTTGATGGTTGAATATATACGAATGAACCATTAAGGATTGTCGGTAATAGCATCGCTTTAAATATTTGGTAAGGTTCTTTAAAAGGAAGTGGAATTCTGAGCTCTATAATTATTTTGTTATTATAGATATTTGCGGCTATTGTACTTAATTTATAAATTTGTGTCAGTAGATTTTCTCTGGAATTTATGGTAAACATTATTGAGCTTGGCAATTCCTGCCTGATGTTTAATAAAAGATTCTCAATTTTATCATGTGATATCAATGGATATTTTGTTGTCCAATGTTCTGTTTTCTAATAATGATGTGGCTATTTGTATTGAAATTAGCTTTTTGTGCATAAAATGGAATTCCTTGTCAATTGCGGCTTTGGTTTTGTTAAATATCTGTGCTGTCGCTTCAACTATCGCTGTTTGGCTTTTTATTAGTGATAGGAGGGAGTTTTGGTTTATGGTGAGGTTGCGGATTTGTTCATCATAAAGTTTGGCATCATCTTCATCTAATGTGCCAAAAAGAGCTTTAGAAATTGAGCCTATTGCATTGAAAAGTGCTCTTTGTTTTCTATTGTGGGTCACTAGGAGCATATTCCTATATTCTATGTTTGCTAAAATAAGATTTATCTGTAGCAACGTACCGTTACAAGTATGGGCCATAGCTGAATTGCTGTCTAGCTTTTTGCAGGTCGTTGTAATTTGTTGGGCGATGAATTGGATATTCCTGAATTCGGTTTTGAAATTTTCCAGGTCGTAGTAGGTTACTATTTTCCACTCGTTGGTGTATAGATTGGCTCTGCCGACCTCCTGAACCGTGAATCAGTGGTATGCACATTAGAAGCAAGGCTTTTTGTATCATTTTGATTACCTGGAAGATGATACTGAATTATTCGCTTGGAATGAAAAAAGGGTGGAGTTGTTGATATTACTCTGAGAACAGTTTTAGGTCGTTGTTATGGACTCTTTTGTTTTTATTATTGATTTTAATAATGGAATTTTCGGGGGAATTAATCTCCATGATCTCATACGGACCTGACCATAGTGGTGCAAACTTATTATCTCTTACTCTGCTTTTCAGTAAGACTTTATCCCCAATATTAAAAGTTTTTTTGACGGAGTTCTTGTCGTATTGCATTTTGGATTTTTCTTTGTTGGCCAGGGCTATGTCCTTAGCTATTTTAAAGCTATGTTGTAGACGCGCTTTCAACTCGTTTGCATAATTGTCATAATTATAGCAAACGGCTGGAGAAGATTTAAGATTATTTGGGCTTTCGGCTGGGAATCCGTAAAGGAGTTCGCAGGGAGTATAATTAGTACTCGAATGAGGAGTGGTATTGTATACAAACATGGCATAAGGAATCCATGTATCCCAGTCTTGTGGATCTTTTGCTACATAAGATCGGAGGTACTCTGCTAAGGTTCTGTGGCTCCTCTCCAATGCACCATTCGTTTGAGGGTGATACGGAGTAGTTTTAAGCCGTTTTATTCTCAGCAATGTGGATACCTCGGCGAACATGCCACTTATGAGGTTAGAACCCTGATCTGTTAGGATGCTTTCTGGAATACCATGTCGACAAACTATTGTTGTCGTGAAGGCTTCCGCTAATGTCTTAGATTCAGTATTGACTATGGTAATGGCCTCCGAGAATTTTGAAAGATCATCTTGAAATCTAAGGATGTATTTGTTTCCAGAATGAGAAAGGGAGAGGTCCTAAAACATCTAGGTACACTCTTTCGAAAGGTTTGGAGCTAATGCTCGAGATTTTCATTGGAATTGTGGGATTTCTGGATACTTTGTTCACCTGACAAAGCTTACATTTCCTTACGTATTTTACGATATCGTCTGACATGCCAGGCCAGTAAAATTGTTTTTTATTCGCTTGATTGTGCGGGAGACGCCTTGATGGCCTCCCGTCGGTAATGATTGAAAGTCCTTTAATACTTGTTCAATATCTTTATTGTTTGATAAGTACTGAATTGAATCCTGATGCAGTTTTAAGTTTATTTGATTATTAACGAAGACTTGGGTAAAAATGTTTTTGATAATTATTAGATTTTGTGGGTCTAATATCGGGAAGGAGATATTTATTTGTTTTATCTGATTTGCTTCTGTGTATGAGCAGATCTCAGTTAAAATCTTTTCGAGGTCCAATCTATCTCTTTGTAAATTATCTTTTGAAATAATTATAGTTGAGTCTTTTTTCTTGAAGAAGTTCAGTTCCTTTCCTAAAGATGAAGATTTATTAGAAAATTTGAGTTTCGAATCCAAAACTCTTTCGAGTTCTGTATCTTGCATTGGCAAGATGAAAAATTTAGGATTCGCATTCTTTGTTAGTAGAAGGGGGAAATTTGTCTCAGTTATTGTGACTGAGGAATTGTTTGCTTGAGGTGGAGTTGAATTTGGAGTAATGCTCGTGTTAGGAGTATTCGGATTCGCCTGAGCTCTGGCTTGGTTCCTTGTTACTACATTTACGCTGGTGGTAGGTTCCGCGAGGTTTGTGCTGTTTTCTGGAATAGCTCTACTAAGAGCGTCTGCATTTGTGTTGAGCTTACCTGATTTGTGGACTATCTTGTAGTCATATTCCTCAAGACGTATTCTCCATCTCATCAGTCTTGAGGAGTGATCTTTCAGATTCATGAGCCATACTAATGGTTTATTGTCAGTTATAATTGTAAACTGTCTACCATAAACGTATGGTCTGAATTGCTCAACTGCGAAAACTATTGCCAAGAGCTCTTTCCCTATTGTTGAGTAACGAGTCTCTGCACCATTGAGGACTCGACTCACATAGGCGATTGGATGATCTCCTTGATCGTCAACTTGAGAAAGAACCGCTCCGATGGCGTAGTCACTGGCATCGGAGGTGACAAAAAATTCTTTGTCGAAATCGGGATAGGATAGAATTGGTGCCGAAATTAATTTATTTCTTAATTCGCAAAATGCTTCATCACAAATTGCGTCGAACTTGAAAAGGATACGTTTCTTTAAAAGATTTGTAAGGGGTATCGCAATCTTTGAGAAGTTAGGTATAAAACGGCGATAATAGCCGACGAAACCAAGGAAGGTTTTAATGTCTTTCTCCTTCTTGGGTCTGGAATAGGACTGAACTGATTTAATTTTCGCAGGGTCTGGCTTGACTCCATTTTCTGTAATTATGTGCCCTAAATACATAATTTCCTTTCTTAGGAAATGGCACTTGTCGGGTTGAAGTTTGAGGTTGAAGTCACGAAGGCGGCTAAATACTGCTGTGAGTCTTGTATTATGATCTTTAAGATTGTATCTATGGACTACGTTATCGTCCATGTATACGAAGCAATATATACCTTGGAGGCCAGATAAAACGTTATTCATGGCTCGCTGAAAAGTAGCAGGGGCGCCTTTTAAACCAAATGGCATATGATTATATTTGTAGTGGCCATAGGGTGTGCGAAAGGCAGTTTTCTCCCTGTCCTTCGAGTCCATTTTTATCTGGTGGAATCCACTGGCTAAGTCGAGTGTGGTGAAATATTTCGATTTCCCCAACTGGTCCAATATATCAGTGATATTGGGCAGTGGGTACGCATCGCCAATAGTGATGTCGTTAATACGACGAAAATCTACCACAACTCGCCACCTTTTGTTACCATTCTCGTCTGGTTTCTTGGGAACCAGGAGAAGTGGAGAATTCCAGGGACTATGGGATGGTTTTATGATATCTGACTCAAGCATTTCGTGTATTTGCCGGTTTATTTCTGTTCGGCTTGCTTCAGGAAGTCTATATGGCTTGGTATAGATGGGCGGTTTATCTTGGAGTGTTTTGATTTTGTGAGTTATCGCATCTGTATAAGATAGGAAATCCCCTTCTATAAAGAAGAGATCGTTGAATTCGTTACATATATTGCGAATACTCTCAGACTCCTCCGGATTGCAGTGATCCAATTTGATAAGGTTTTGCAGTTTCATTATTCTGCCATTAATTGGATCCCTTTCAGAGTCTGCGGAGATAACCACAAAGTCGTCCAAGTCTTGGTATACTGGGTTCACCTCGTAAGGGCCCAGATCGGCGTCCTCCTCATTTGTATTGAGGATGAGGACTTTTGCCATACCATTTGGCTCGACGATCGAGTTTCCAAGAAATAAACCTGGCCTTATTTCTTTCTTGAAACAAACCGATTGATGTTGAATAGAGGGAGTTGGAATTTCAATAATGGATTCTGATCGAGCCGGAATTTTAAATGATTTTAATTGATCCGATTCTTTCGGATTTCTTAATGGAAGGAGATCTGATTCCAACTTTTGTGGAATTTGGAAGTAGTTATTTGATGATTCCGACTCGATAGAAAATGATGGAGTTATGGATTTATTGAAATTCCTTGAAGTTTCTTTAGATTCATTTGTATACTTCACTTTTTGTGAAGCGCCAGATGATGGAGATTGATTTTTATTTGATTCAGCCTTTTGTGTGGCTGTAGATGGAGATACGTTTACGTATTTGAGCTTCTTCTTTTTTGAAGCTATGGGTGGAGATCTGTTTTCATAACATGTTAGTTCTATTTTATTTGGAACTACTGATGGAGATAGATTTTGTTTTAATTTACCTTTTGGCTTCACTTCCTGTGGAGCCTTAGGTATAGATTGGGTTTTGTTGCTTTTTGAAGCAATTGATGGAGATAGAGTTGTATTAATAATTTTATTGGAGAATGTTATCTCCGTATATAGTAAACTTCTTGTTTGAGACCTCTTTTCTGGGTCTTCGGTTTTTAAATAAACATATGGATAGTTTGAATAGTATTGTTCATGTGGATAAGATGCATCAGATTCATTAACTTCCAGAGAAATGAATTTATTTTTATAGTCGATACTCGCATTGTATCGAGATAAAAAATCATGACCAAGTAGGCCATCGTATGAGAGGATGGAGTTATTTCCCACTATTTGGAATGGGTGTTCTAGGATGGAGGTAAATTTCGCAGATTGCAAAGATAGTTTCGCAAAAATGAGTCCCTCCGTTGAAGTAGACTCTGTAAATAATGTGTTTATATTGCAGACAGCATCTCTGTAGCAGATGCTATCTGGCTTTAATTGATGGGGTTTGATTAGACTTATCTCTGCTCCAGTATCGATTAAGAAAGTAAGCTGTGGGGCAGAGCAGATATCGACAGGCAAAGAGAGAGTTAAAGAAACTTTATTGATTTGAATGGGGATACGAATGATTTTGTTGGTGCCTAATTTTTCGTCGATATTGTCTCGGGCTTGCAATGAACTTGCGCCGTTGTTTCTATTTGCGAGGGGTTGCCGAAATGAACTCCCCGCTACATCCAGTTTCCCTGCCTGGATGCCGATGAATTTCTGTCATTTTTCCTCTTAAGTGATGTTGATCTAGCCGAGATATTCGCATTATTATATCTCGGCGGTGGAGTTCGACTGTCTCGGAGTACTGGCTGCTGCCAGCTCCTGTTCTGTGGCTGTCTATCAGCCGTGCTTGTTTGCGGAGCTGTGTTCACTTTTTGGAAAGTATTCCGATTTCCTTGATTGTCGTTAAATCGGGAATTATTTGCAGCTCTTGTCCTGCATTCTTCAATAGAATGGCCCATCCGATGGCAATATCGACAAGATGGTACTTGTGACCGAGATGCGGCATTCTTAAAATCTGGAGGACGTTGTAATTGCGAGTTCAGCTTCGGAACTGCGTTGAAATTTTGCGTGGAGCGTTGTTTGACTGGGCAGCTTGATGCAGCATGCCTCAGTCTATTGCATTTGAAGCAGCGAATACTTGAATTTATTGCTTGTGCAAATGGAGTTTGATGTATCTTGTTTTGTGCTTGGAAAACAAGTTGTTTCTGCTCTAAGCGTGATGCATGCTCCAAGATGTGTGATTTTAATACAGAAAAGGATTTTGCGGAATGCACTTTGGCTAAAGTTTGGAGTTGTTGATTGGATAATCCGTCCTCTATTGCTCTTACGGCCTGGCTCTCATTATCTTTTAATAAAGATTTTAGGAGTACCTTATCTACTGTGTAAGAGTGGGTTGCCTCATTTAATCTGGATAGACTTGTGTTAAGTCTTTGGAGAAAATCCATTACGCTTCCCCCTATTTTCTGCTTGCAATTATTTAATTGCGATTGTAGGGCGGATCTGGAAATTTTTTCTTCGAATGTTTGCTTTAAAATCGATTTTAGAGTAGGCCAATCTTCGACTTGATTGTGTCTGAAGATATCGTATGCCTCTGCAGATAATCTACTCCTTATTAAGCTAAGGAGGGAGTGTTTTTCGTTCACCGTCGTTGCCGTCGCATATATATCATCACAGCTTGAAAGGAATTTGTGAAGATCTTTGGGATTTCCATTAAAGTTGGGAATTAATGACCTCGCGTCAGATAGGAAAAAATTTGACTGGTCTCTGAAAGAGACATTGTGGTGATGCTCTGTGGAATTATTTGTAGTATATGTTATGTTTTGGAATCTCGAGTCCAACTGTTCTTGCAGAGCAATTACAGTGTCTGAGAATGATGTTTCCACATTTATGTAAACATCATTCACGAAGTATTCGCTATCTTTGTCGTTTGGGCCAACATTCAAGATTATTTCGTTATGTGTTTCTTCGAAATTGTCCCAATATTTGTGCAACGAGTTTAATTTTTGGTTTAGATGTGCCTGGATTGCAGTTGCAAGTGAATTATTATCTATAGACTGGATAATATGGGATAATGTTTTCTGTCTATCTTCTTGCAATCGAAAGCGTACTGTATTTGATTGATCTTTGTCTGTGCTGTCCAGGTTATCAGCAGCATTTGTTTTTTGAGAGGTTTTTGGAAGTGGGACGTAAAACGGGTTATTTTTGCGCTCTGTGTGGACTGATATGGACTTCAACCTATCAGACAGAGTTGCCTTTATAAGATTGTACCAGTCCTCTGTTTTGTCATTATTCAGATCGGGGTGAATTTGTTTAAGTTTAGAAAAATATAGAAGACGTGGAAAATGTATATGGGGTTGAAGAGCAAAAAAGCTTTATTAAGATTGGGAGAAGTTAGGTATGTTCAGGATTGGGCTCCTGACTTGTCTTGCTACAGTATGTATCTACCATGTAGCTCGCTATGATGTGCCCAGCGCTCGGCGTGCTTTGGCACGGGCACTGTATGCTATCGTGCAATCTTGACATTTATTTGGGTTAAGACTCGTTCAATGTAAATCTTTGTAACATCTTAGTGCCCAGCGTCGTGGCCGGGGTTGCAAATAAACAGCTTTTCTATTCTATGCTATTCTAACAATTGCTGCTGTCAACTCAAGTCAGCTGAACAGCAACAAGTCCGGCCGCCATGGCATCGAGATACAAGAATTCTCATTACGAACCACGTTCCGCCATTATACGAGAAATTACTGCGCAGCAGAATATTGGGATGTGCAGCAAATCGTGTGGTCTGCTTCTAGCTACGTCTAAGTCAGCTGAAGGTATTGGTTTTAGGAATTTACAAATTATTCCGGGAAAGTAAACGTTCTAATTAAACAAAGGCGAAAGTTTTCTTTTTATTTATTGATATTTAAACTACACTAGATTCGAAAAAAAATTGAATTTACGCAAAATATTTTATATAGTCATAAGTTGAGTGCAGAGTGTTAACAATAATAACTAAAATGGTAACACTTTATGACTCAATGATGAATTGCAGTTGCTAGGTCTGGTTATTGTTGCTATGCAAGTTGTTACTATGCCAATATTGTTGTCACGCGCCGTTGACTACCGTTCTTTGGTGCCGTGCGCAAACTCTGGCTATATAAACAGCAGTTTGACTTGATTCGTTCTCTTTCGTGATTTAGCAGTGCAGTGATTAACTTGGCAATTTATTCCTTTGTGTTCTTTCCTAGTGATTTTTCCTAGCGTTATTTTTTATTACTAAATTAAATACTTTGTTTAATTGACGGCTAAAATAAAATATTCTTATTCTGGGTACCGACTGGATTAAGGAGTTTATTTTAGATAGCGATTAAACTAAAGGTTTTTTATTGTGGGTAGCGACTGCAATAAAAAATATTATTAACAATACACTTTATTTCTGGTCTCGACGGAAATAAAGAATCTTTCTTCGGGTCTCGACTGAAGTTAAGATATATACTAACATTCACTTTAAGTCGGGTCTCGACTGACTTAAAGAATATTATCTCGGGTCTCGATTGAGATAATATATTACTAACAAATAACTTTATTGCAGATCTCGACTGTAATAAAGTTTCTTATTGCGGGTCTGGACTGTAATAAGAAATCTACTAACTCACACCACTTTATTGCGGGTCTCGACTGTAATAAAGAGTCTTATTGCGGGTCTCGACTGCAATAAGACAATTACTAACAAAACCACTTTATTGCGGGTATCGACTGTAATAAAGAGTCTTACTGCGGGTATCGACTGTAGTAAGACAATTACTAACACAAACACTTTATTGCGGGTCTCGACTGTAATAAAGAGTCTTATTGCGGGTCTCGACTGTAATAAGACAATTACTAACAAAACCACTTTATTGCGGGTATCGACTGTAATAAAGAGTCTTACTGCGGGAATCGACTGTAGTAAGACAACTACTAACACAAACACTTTATTGCGGGTCTCGACTGTAATAAAGATTCTTGCTGCGGGTCTCGACTGTAGTAAGAAAATAACTAACACAAAACACTTTATTGCGGGTATCGACTGTAATAAAGAGACTTATTGCGGGTTTCGACTGTAATAAGACAATTCCTAACAAATCCACTTTATTGCGGGTATCGACTGCAATAAAGAATATCCTCATCCCACACCTCAGTCAAATAAAAGGTCAAGTAAATCAGCTGCTATATATTGATCAGGTGAGTACAAGTCAATTGCTACAGTTGTGTAAATCAAATTGATATATTAATCATTTAATAAACATTGCTTTCAGCTTTTTATATTATAACATATATATATATATCTTACAGTTCTCAAGTTTTAGTATTTATTGAACTTGAAACATTTAGTGCAGTGAATAAACAAATAAAAACCACTAGCTTTATACCAGTCGCATAAATTTCACTACACCTTTCATTTATTGCATGTACGCTCTGACTACGGGCAGTACATTTTATGCTCCTTCGCAGCCAAATTTAAAGTCTAATGATATATATTCTTAGTTTTTTCACACATGTCTGCACTTCAAAAACTTTTTGCTAACCAAGTCACCTCTGGACAAATATTCCAAAAATCGTTCAATAACTACAAAAATACTGATGTAGAAAAACGAACGAGAGGACTTATTTCTGAGCGGTTAATCGCCTTAAACGAAATTTGGTCCGACTATAAGAACACGCATTATATGATTCTCCAAGCTACTCAGGCTTTAGAAGATAGCGAATTGCAAAAATACGATTATTTTGCAAAAGATCAGTTCTCAAGCGTGGAAGATAAATACTACACGTTTCGAGGTATTCTCAGAGATGCACTAGATGCATTCGAAACAAAAGTAGATTCAAAGCCAAACACGGAGAATGAATCTTCTTCGTTTCTGAGGTTACCTAGCATCACAATCCCAAAGTGCTCAGGGTCATATGAGTCATGGAGGTCGTTTCGCGATCTATTCCAGTCACTGGTGCATACAAATTCTTCGTTATCTCCAGTGCAGAAATTGCATTATTTAAAATTTAATATTTCTGGAGAAGCAGAACATTTGTTGCGTCAGCTTCCAATGACCAATGCGAGTTACGACAACGCATGGAAGATATTGCTCAATAGGTATGACAATAAGCGAGTATTAATTAATGCTCAGCTAAAAATTCTATTTAATCTACCTAAAGCGACACACGAGTCAGCCAAGGCAATAAAAACTGTGCTATGTTTACCAGCAGAGACGCATCGCTTATGGGAACAAGAAGTGAATAGTACAAATGAACTTCCTACCCTAGAATCTTTAAAGTCCTTTTTAGAGACGAGATTCCGAACTCTAGAAGCAATTTCAGAAGCAAAACCATATTCTGTAACCAAACTAGCTCAAATTCCAAGAGCATCCACTCACCTTTCATCATCTGGTGACAGATGTATAATGTGCAAAGAGCAACATCGGATATTCAGATGTCCAAAATTTATTAAACAAGACGTAGATTCAAGATTCAAAATTGTTACGTCAAACCACTTATGCATTAACTGTCTCTCAAAAGGTCACAACACGAAATATTGCCCTAGCAAATTTACATGCCAGCAATGTGGAAGGAAACATCATTCCTTACGCCATAGGAATAACGCAATTCCACAGGGTTTGATCAAAGCATCAGAAAACCGGAATTCACAAGCTCAACCTTCACCTTCTACATCTAAAATGCACACGCTTCACGCGAATCAATCAACAAGAACGACACAAGCATTGCTTGCCACAGCATTGCTCAAAGTGTATTCAAAAAAGGGCACCGTACTCACATTGCGTGCTTTAAAAGACTCAGGCTCGCAAGTCACATTCGTTACGCAAGCCGCCGCACGAAAACTACAATTACCAACTAGGAATATGTCAGTACAAATCACTGGCTTAGGAAAGTCAGAAGCTATGAATGTGAAAAAACAGGCAACAATACAAATTCACCCTTATTCATCATCGAACAAGGTAACTACGATCAATGTTCTGGTGGTAAATACTATAACGTGCATATTACCTCCGTCCACCATTCCAAACAAGGAATGGAGTCATATACGAGACCTGCAGCTCGCCGATCCATATTTTTTCAAACCAGGAAAAATCGACCTGCTCTTAGGAGCGGATGTATACGGAGAAATTATCTTGGAAGGATTACGAAAAGATCCTCCAGGAACACCAATCGCGCAAAATATTACGCTCGGTTGGATTCTTTTCGGAAATATCAACAATACGTTCACAATTCCTACAGCGTCTGCCTTAACAGCACACGCTCATTATGAGGAAGAGTCCTCACTTGATAAACTCCTTCGAAGATTTTGGGAAACCGAAGAACTGTTACCAGGAAGACAACTGTCTAAAGCCGACCATGATTGTGAAAAGTTCTACAAAAAAACTCACTATCGAAATGCAAACGGCCGATATGAAGTCCGCTTGCCCTTTATAAAAGATAGTCCAAGCTTAGGCAACTCGCGTAGCATGGCTTTACGGAGATTTTACAGCTTAGAGCACAAATTACAGCAAAATCCTGAGCTCAGTCAGGAATACAAAGTCTGCATTAATGAATATCAATCATTAGGGCACATGACAGCAGTTGACAAAGAAGTTGATAAAGATAAATGCTATTATCTTCCACACCACGCCGTTATTAAAGACAGTACAACTACCAAAGTTCGAGTTGTCTTCGATGCCTCGGCAAAATCCTCTAATTGGAAAAGTTTAAACGAACAGTTGCATACAGGTCCAGTACTGCAATCTGAACTCTTCACAACGTTACTTAGATGGCGAAAGTACAAATACGCTATGTCAGCCGACATAGAGAAGATGTACCGGATGATCAACGTTCAGCCTGCAGATCAAAACTATCAAAGGATACTTTGGAGAAATAGTCCAATGAAGTGATCAAAGAATATAAATTAACTACGGTTACATTTGCACAACACCAGCTCCTTACTTAGCAATTAAAACCCTTCATCAGTTAGCAAGTGATGAAGCTGCTAAATACCCTGTAGCTGCAAAAATCATACCACGTGAATTCTATGTTGATAATCTCCTCACTGGAGCAGATTCCATCAGTGAAGCCTTGGAAAGACAAACGCAGCTTATAAACATCTTGTCGTCAGCAGGATTCAATTTGAGAAAATGGGTCAGTAATTCATCAGATCTCCTATTAAGCATCCCAGAAGAACATAGGGAAGTACAACTTCCATTACGGTTCGCAAGTGATGAATCTATAAAAACCCTGGGCATACATTGGCACCCAGGAATGGATCATTTTACCTTGCAATATAAACAGTTCGCAGATCGCATTTCTACAACGCGTTCTGTGGTGTCAGAAATTGCGACAGCCTTTGATCCACTAGGTTGGATATCTCCAATTATAGTGACAGCTAAAATTCTGATGCAAACCTTATGGCTTTCTGGATGCTCATGGGATGATCTAATTCCTGCATCCATTGATATGCACTGGCGACAATTCAAAACAAAGTTAAGTTACATTAGCGAAATTCAAATACCACGTTGGATTTTTACAACTAGTGATTTCTCGACTTGCCAATTACATGGATTTTCCGACGCATCCAACCAAGCCTATTCGGCTGCCGTATACATCAGGGCCATCGATGAAGAGGGCCATGTCCATGTCAATTTACTAATGGCAAAAACAAAAATAGCACCCGTTAAACCGATCACGCTTCCTCGTCTTGAGCTATGTGAAGCAGTACTGTTAGCTCGGATTATAAATCGTGTTAAAACAGATTTAAATATGATCAATACGCCCATATTCGCTTGGACAGACTCTTCCATAGTCTTAGCGTGGATACGCAATCACCCAAACAAATACAAAACATATGTAGCAAACAGGATTGCAGAAATCCAGGCCATAACTGATATCAAGGCATGGCGTCACGTGCGGTCTGCTGATAATCCTGCTGATTGCAACTCCAGAGGAATTGAACCTGCATCTTTAAGCTCCCATGAGTTATGGTGGCACGGACCTCAGTGGCTGTTAAACTCGGAGAAAAATTGGCCTCATACAAATATTGTGATCGACAGTAATATAGACTCGGAACAAAAATGAGTGTGAGTAGATAAGCTATGAGAGTTGTGGCCCACTTTTTTAAGCCTCCAGGATTTCGCCACAGATGGCGCCACCGCCGCTAGGTGGTTTGAGTCCGTGCTAAATGTTGGGTTTTGCCTTGGTTGTATTGGTTTGTGTCTTGGATACACCATTGCGCCTTGGGTGCACCATTGTGTCTTGGGTGCACCATTGAGTCTCGACTAGCGGGATTAATCGGTACTACCGGGATGTATCATTTGAGCTTGACTGCACCCTAGCGGCATTAGCCGGTACTACAAGCATGCTCCCGTACTACGGTTTTCTTAAATAGATATGTGTTGCGCCTAAATGTAGGCTTTTGGTTTCATTGAGTCGCGACTGCACACTAGCGGGATTAATCGGTACTACCGGGATGTATCATTTGATCTTGACTGCACCCTTGGTTTGTGCCTTGGATACACCATTGTGCCTTGGATGCACCACTGTGTCTTGGGTGCACCATTGAGTCTTGGATGTTGGGGATACGAGATCACTTTGGGGATACGAGATCACTTTCAGCACTCTCCAGCATAGGGAAATAGCAAAGGATTTCGATTTTGTTGCTGGAGTTCGCTTATTTTTCATCTCGAATTTTGGGGATACGAGATCATTTTGGGGATACGAGACCACTTTTAGCACTCTCCAGCATAGGGAATTAACATAGGATTTCGATTTTGTTTCTGGAGTTCGCTTATTTTTCATCTCGGACTCGTAGCCTCTAAGTTGACATTAAGTTTTTCATCTCGAGTTTTGGGGATACGAGATCACTTTGGGGATACGAGATCACTTTCAGCACTCTCCAGAATAGGGAAATAGCATAGGATTTCGATTTTGTTGCTGGAGTTCGCTTATTTTTCATCTCGAATTTTGGGGATACGAGAACATTTTGGGGATACGAGATCACTTTCAGCACTCTCCAGCATAGGGAAATAGCATAGGATTTCGATCTTGTTGCTGGAGTTCGCTTATTTTTCATCTCGGACTCGTAGCCTCTAAGTTGACATTAAGCTTTTCATCTCGAGTTTTGGGGATACGAGATCAATTTGGGGATACGAGATCACTCTTAGCACTCTCCAGCATAGGAAAATAGCATAGGTCTTTGGTTTTGTTTCTGGAGCTCGCTTATTTTTCATCTCAGAGATCGTAGCTATAAATATTTGTGAAGTGGTAGGAATCTGTATTGGTGGAGGTTGCTGGTTAAGTTTTATCTGGTCTTGGAGGCTACAATTTGACCTTGAGGTGCCCCCTCCTGCGTCTGGGTGCTGGGGGTTGGCTGAGAGATTTAGTGGCAATATATAATACTATGACTAGGACTGCCTGAGGTGTCTTGGGCTGGGCTATGTTACCTGTACCAAGGCTTGGGTAGAATGTGTATTAAGTAATGATGTGAAATACCCTAACCGAATTTATATCGGGGCTGTATACTTGTCAGCTTGAGTTTGGTTTTAGCTGTTTACTTTAGTATGAGTGCCTGTGGTATGTTGGGCTGGGCTACTTGGTGGCTGAGGAAACGTTATCTAAGGCGTGGGTGGATGTGTGCAGCTGTGTATTTATGCAGATAATAAATGTGAAAATCCCTTAGAAAATTAGTGTAATTAGTATTAATACTAATTCATATTTTTGTTCATGTCAATAGTATTAGTACTAGGGGTAAAATTTTCATCAGAAATCCTCTACGCAAGATGTGAACGATCTTACCTTCTCAGGTGTAATTAATATTAGTAGCTGAAAAACGAAAACAACAACAACAACTGTAATCGAAGTTGTGGATTAAAGATTTGATGATCTTAATCTGTAGGTGTCTTTTATAAACATTGCGCCATGTGATGATATATCTAAAAATAGATCAGGCAAAGCTGATTGGAGCGAATGTTGGTAGATATGTTCACTTAGATAAGTAATGGAAATTAGTAAATGCCTAATTTTGCTCTTCAGGTGGAATGCTTCTAATTTGATTCCTTGCATAAACAAATTCGCACAGTCCAGTAAAGTAAACAAAGTTGCGCTCGAATAATGTAAACAAATTCGCACAGCAGCCGAATAAAGTAAACAAATTGAGCGATTTATATTTTTTAATGTAAGATTCCCAATTACTTTAGCTGAAAACAACAACTGATATTAATCTGTAGGATATGATGTCTTGGATGAGTAGTGGAAGTTATAATTGAAAATTTCTTTTGCTGAAAAAACAACAACAACAACTATAATGTCAGCTGTGGTCTGTAGGTGTCTTTTATATGATCATGTTATGATATTCGAAGTATAAAAATAAATGACGGCTGCTTGGGATGGTACGAAACATGAAATCATTAGAAGTAATGGAAATTAAAGCATTAGAAAAGGTGGCCATGCGGCTGGTAATTTGATATCTTGCGTAAACAAATACGTCCGAGTAAAGCAGACAAATTGAGCGATTAATATCTTTTTTTGTATCTAGGAGTTTGTATTGAAAAGTCTTACATCAGTCACGCTGTTATGAGATTTGATTGACCCCGATATCATAGTTCACATGAAGCTGATAAGAATATGATAATTTTATATTCATACTATTGAAGTGATCACATTATTTTCTTACCATTAGGTTGAGAGTGGGTTTAATTAAATGTTTTGATGAAAGAAGGTGGTGTTAGGATATCAATGTAGTATGATATCTTGTCTTAGATGCGTAATGGAAGTTGTTTGGGAGCTTTGATCACAGTCGAATACTGTAAACAAATTCGCACAGCAGCCGAGTAAAGTAAAAAAATTGAGTGATTTATGTTTTTTAATGTAAGATTCCCAATTTCTTTAGCTGAAAACAACAACAACAACAACAACTGATATTAATCTATAGGATATGATGTCTTAGATGAGTAGTGGAACTTATAATTGAAAAATTTCTTTTGCTGAAAAAAAGCAACAACAACAACTATAACGTAAGTTGTGGATTAAAAATCTTTTATAAACAAGAGTGATCATGCTATGATATTCGATATCTAAAAATAGATCACGGCTGCTTGGCATGTTAAGAAACATGAAGTAATGGAAATTAAGTCTTATCAGAAAATTTTCGATGTAGGGATGTGTGTATTGCAAAGTCTTGGGTTTTATGAAAAAATTGTTTTTTTTATTTTCAATAAAATTTCTTTTTGGGTGGGTTAAATTTAAAACTTTGATGACCTATGATATCAATGTGAGGTGACACTAATATAGTATTATATGTTTGCTTAGATGAGTAGTGAAAGTTGTATGGGTACAGTAAAAGACTTCTCATCAAATTTTTGGTGATAAGGTGTAATGGCATGACCAGTGTTGCCACACGAAATCTTTCTAGAGTACCTTGTTAGCCTAGCCTGAAAGTGTCCATAGTGAAGATCGTAGTAGGGGGTTTAGAGTAGGTACTGTAAGTTATGTATTAAGTTGAAAGATTTGATGTATGGTATTTGGTATTTATCTCCTCGAAATGGTGTTGTACGAGTATCAGGAAGGTCGGAAAAAAGTTGATAATGCTTCAAGTTCAATAGTGAAGACCTCGATGTTGAGAGTGGGATTTGGAATGATATAATTCTAGTAGGATATGGAAGTATTATTAATTCATCTTTAAATCTTACCATGAAAGTAGGTTGGGAGTTGATTAAATTGAAAGTTTTAATGAAAGAAGGTTGAGTTATTATATTAATATAGTATAATATGTTGCCTTAGATGAGTACTTGAGAGCTGTGAGTAATATGTGGAATATGTTGTAGATGAGTAGTGAAAGTTGAAAATAAAAGATTTCCAATTTCTCTACTGAAAAATAACAACAACTGTAAATAATATATACCAAATCAATTTTTCACACAATATTTATCCACATCAAATTCATTATCTATTTTTAAATCTTAAGTTATAAACTTTTTTCTCTGTATTTCACATCCAAAAAGCGATCCAGAGCAAATGTCTGTGTTAGGCTATGAGAGTTCGGCAGCAAAATCCCATGATATTTCTTATCATCTGTCTTGCTCTAACACATTAGGAAGCTTTAGTGAACATCTCACTCGGGACTTGGTGATATACTTCCTAGCTGTGGATATGTATGTATGTAACACTGAGAGAGATGAATTAATGTAATGTTGTGTGTAGTGTAAAAGAAAAACTTTCATGGGTGATATGGGGATTGAATCGATGTATGTTATGCACTAGATTGGTGGTATATGTCATTATTTGATTGAAGCAAAATAGTTTCACGACTACCTTACCAAGATTTAAATATAGTTGAAATTCAT
The DNA here is from genome assembly GCA_963930735.1 of Dioctria linearis. NCBI lineage: Eukaryota > Metazoa > Arthropoda > Insecta > Diptera > Asilidae > Dioctria > Dioctria linearis. The sequence goes on along the minus strand of OZ005743.1, from coordinate 54,049,852 downwards.
AAAAATGTTGAATCGATGTCAAGAACATGTTAATACTTGTTTTGAGCACGAGCAGTGGAAATCGTGATCATTGCAGCATGTTATGAAATTCAATATCTAAAAATAGACCACATGAAGGCTATTGGAGTGGAGAAGTGATAGATATCAGCATGACGTCATCTTGGTTTTGCTGTTTTCAAGTGCTGCACCTAAATAAGTTTTCTTAGCAGGGAAGTTGTAGATATCAGCATGAATCGAATTTCACAACATAACATCACCATGAACAGATTCTAGAAGATGTCAGTGGGGGTTCTTGGTTACAAAGCTTTTACAGGATTCGAGTACAAACGCCATTTCTTGAGTAAAGTTCCCTAGCGACATTAGCCGGTACTACCAGCATGCCTTGCTTTTGCTGTTTTCTTTTATTAGCGGGGAGGTTGTAGATATCAGAATGACGTCATCTTGGTTTTGCTGTTTTCAAGTGGTGTGCCTAAATAAGTTTTCTTAGCGGGGAAGTTGTAGATATAAACATCATTCGAATTTCACAACATGATATCACCTTGGCTTGATGTTTTCTTAGCAAATTATTATTATTGGGTCTTGGGGGTGCGTGCATTGAAAAGTCACAGTTGCTCTTTCGAGTGCAAACACCATTTCTTGAGCAAGGTCCCCTGGTGGCATTAGCCGGTACTACATCATCTCGGGCTGGCATTTGCTGGTACTACCTATGTTGTTCATCTCGGGTTCGGGGATACGATATCACTTACAGCACTCACCAGCATAGGGAAATAGCATAGTATTTGGATATTTCTCGAGTATGGTTACCTAGCGGCATTAGCCGGAACTACTAGCATGCCTTGGTGAAAAGGTTTAGGTTTTATGAAAAATTGTTTACTAATTCGTGGCGAAAAAAGCTGGAAAAGTCCATCTATAAAATCTTGCAAATATTTCTATTAAATTAATTCACCTCAATGTTTTTAAATGTACTTTACTAGCAAAAAATTAAAGCTGTTATCAGAGCTGTTTTAAAAGCTGTTAGGCTGTTATCAGAGCTGTTTGAAAAGCTGTTAAGCTGTTATCAGAGCTGTTTGAAAAGCTGTTAAGCTGTTATCAGAGCTGTTTTAAAAGCTGTTAAGCTGTTATCAGAGCTGTTTGAAAGCTGTTAAGCTGTTATCAGAGCTGTTTTAAAAGCTGTTAAGCTGTTATAAGAGCTGTTTGAAAAGCTGTTAAGCTGTTATCAGAGCTGTTTGAAAAGCTGCTAAGCTGTTATCAGAGCTGTTTAAAAGCTGTTAAGCAGTTATCAAAGCTGTTTTAAAAGCTGTTAAGCTGTTATCAGAGCTGTTTGAAAAGCTGTTAAGCTGTTATCAAAGCTGTTTTAAAAGCTGTTAAGCTGTTATCAGAGCTCTTTGAAAAGCTGTTAAGCTGTTATCAGAGCTGTTTGAAAAGCTGTTTATCTGTTATCAGTTGAATAAAAAGAAGGCCATATATAAAATATCATTTATTAAAAATTAAAAAGTATTAACATATAACTCTTAGTGTATCATTCTATTTCACATCTTATAATCCTATGGGACCGAGCTGTAATCTCGATGTTAGATGTAATCAAAATTTCCTCTGTCTGTCGTTGAAATCAACATCTGCCTACAGCGCAAGTTTCCATGATCCTTTATGAGCTCTCCAAGTATACAAAATGAGAATTTCTAGTGCTAAGTTAAATCGCACTTCTTAAGGCATGCTTCGCAATTACTTTGTGTTTGATAGAATTTATATAGCCTCATAACTTCTTTTAGGCATCTAGCAACACCACAACATTCACATGTATCTGGTCCATTCGTTGAATCATCACTTGACCAAGGGCAGCTTATATAGTGCTCACCAAATTTTGAGTCAACTTTTTCAATATTTTCATATAATTTTAAAAAGTTATAGCATTCTTGGATTTGTTTCTTATGCTCATCAAGTAAGATGTTATTATATTCTCTTAAAAACTCCTCAATATCCATCTTAACAGTCCAACATTCGGGAGGACACTAACCACTTACAAAATTCTCATGCAATTTCCTTTTCCCTTTTTAGATTTTGTATAGAACATAACAGATTCTTATAAAATTGCCTCCTGCCTGGTAGATTTTAGATAGAATATACTGTTACCAAATTCTTATAAAATTTTGTTTGCCACTATCTATTTTTAGATATTATAGAATATGCTTTCATCTAGAACAGATTGGAGAAATTGGTTCTCGGCTTCGTTTTGGAGACAATAATTTTTAAAATCGCTATATACTCTAATTAACTTTTTCTAACAGAAATTTATATCCCGATTTTTTATATAGAACATGTGGATTTATATAAGGCTTACACATCATTTTGTTTTGAACATACTGTTACCAGATTCTAATAAAATTATCTTTGTCTGTTAGATTTTGTATGGAACATACTGTTACCGGATCCTTACCAGATTCTTATAAAATTTTCTTCCGCTTGTTAGATTTTGTACCGAACATACTATTACCACATTCTTATACAATTTTCTTCTACTTTTTAAATTGCGAACTGAACATGTTACCAGATTCTTATAAAATCTTCTTCTGATTATTAGATTTTGTATAGAACAAACTGCCACCAAATTTGTATAGCCTTTCATTTTGCTGCTATCTATTTTCAGATATTATAGAATGTGATTTCATCTGGAACATATGAATTTATATAAGGTTTATATACGGTTTATATAAGGTTTATAAGGAAATGCAGTTACCAGATTCTTGTAAAATTTTCTTCCGCCTGTAAGATTTTGTATGGAACATACAGTTACCAGAAATCTTCTTCTTTACTGTTTACTCACAGTTAATTATAATCTTCCATACAACTTGCAATACTCATCAGCCAAGTGATTTATTGACAAGTCTTGTTTATTCACTTTCATTAATAGTGAGAAAAATTAGGCCCACCACACCAATATTCCGAAGATAAAATTACCATATTCTTATCGAAGCTGAATCATGGTCAAATTGTAGCCTCTAAGTCTCGGCACTGCTGGTTTTAGAAGGTTACCCAAGAGCAGACACTTTCGGTTTCAAAGGTAAAGGTGACGTCAGAGATCAAGGAAAAATTGCTGCCTCCAAGACCACGTGTCAAATACATATATATAATAGTTTCATAACTTGTTTTTCAGTTGATGTTTTGCTCTTTGCCCAAACAGACCGCTGTTAGCAAGCTAATTACGTAATAATTTCAACATGAGTTCTAAGGATACTACAAACCTTCTAAAGCCTACGGATGAAAGTCGTAAAGAATATTCATATAAGGCTCAGTCTACATCTATGAAATCGATGCTCTCTAAAAATAAGGAAGAAAGCTTTTCATCCAAAAACGAGTCGACTGTCCCCTACCAACAGCTCGAATAATTAGGATATTCCAACAAAGATTGCAAAAAGTAAAGACGGAGAGATGTTATTTGTGAAAATGGTGCACAAGGAACCTTCTAAAGCCATCTTGGTCTAAAGGCATAAGGAATATTCATTATAAGGATCAGTCTATATCTTTGAAATCTTGGCTTTCCTGAACTAAAGAAAAAAGACTTTAGACTTAAGCTATAATGTAATTAAAACAAATTATTTCAATAAATGCCATTATAAACATAATACAATTTTTATTTACAATGCATATTTTAGACTATACTTAATATATTTTCTGTGGCACACGTCGCTTAAGAGTGATAATTGAAGCAAAAATGATTATTACTGACATCGGGTGTCACTTTCAATCAAATTTGTTGTTTGCAGATTAAGTGAGCCTACTTTCCTTATGTAATCCATTGGTATCCTTTTGGTATATATCATGAAGCTTTCTTAATTATAATATGTGATTTTTTCAGATGTGGCTGCTCAAACCACTTATTTTGACTACACTTAATAAATATAGAGAAAAAAGTTTATAACTTAAGATATAAAAATAGATAATGAATTTGATGTGGATAAATATTGTGTGAAAAATTGATTTGGTATATATTATTTACAGTTGTTGTTGTTTGTCAGTAGAGAAATTGGAAATCTTATATTTTCAACTTTCACTACTCATCTACAACATATTCCACATATTACTCACAGCTCTCAAGTACTCATCTAAGGCAACATATTATACTATATTAATATAATAACTCAACCTTCTTTCATTAAAACTTTCAATTTAATCAACTCCCAACCTACTTTCATGGTAAGATTTAAAGATGAATTAATAATACTTCCATATCCTACTAGAATTATATCATTCCAAATCCCACTCTCAACATCGAGGTCTTCACTATTGAACTTGAAGCATTATCAACTTTTTCCGAACTTCCTGATACTCGTCCAACACCATTTCGAGGAGATAAATACCAAATACCATACATCAAAACTTTTAACTTAATACATAACGTACAGTACCTACTCTAAACCCCCTACTACGATCTTCACTATGGACACTTTCAGGCTAGGCTAACAAGGTACTCTAGAAAGATTTCGTGTGGCAACACTGGTCATGCCATTACACCTTATCACCAAAAATTTGATGAGAATTCTTTTACTGTACACATACAACTTTCACTACTCATCTAAGCAAACATATCATACTATATTAGTATCACCTCACATTGATATCATAGGTCATCAAAGTTTTAAATTTAACCCACCCAAAAAGAAATTTTATTGAAAATAAAAAAACAATTTTTTCATAAAACCTAAGACTTTGCAATACACACATCCCTACATCGAAAATTTTCTGATAAGACTTAATTTCCATTACTTCATGTTTCTTAACATGCCAAGCAGCCGTGATCTATTTTTAGATATCGAATATCATAGCATGATCACTCTTGTTTATAAAAGATTTTTAATCCACAACTTACGTTATAGTTGTTGTTGTTGCTTTTTTTCAGCAAAAGAAATTTTTCAATTATAAGTTCCACTACTCATCTAAGACATCATATCCTATAGATTAATATCAGTTGTTGTTGTTGTTGTTGTTTTCAGCTAAAGAAATTGAGAATCTTACATTAAAAACATAAATCACTCAATTTTTTTACTTTACTCGGCTGCTGTGCGAATTTGTTTACATTATTCGACTGTGATCACAGCTCTCAAACAACTTCCATTACTCATCTAAGACAAGATATCATACTACATTGATATCCTAACTCCACCTTCTTTCATCAAAACATTTAATTAAACCCACTCTCAACCTAATGGTAAGAAAATAATGTGATCACTTCAATAGTATGAAGATAAAATTATCATATTCTTATCAGCTTCATGTGAACTATGATATCGGGGTCAATCAAATCTCATAACAGCGTGACTGATTGAGAAATTTTATTGATAATAAAAAACAGTTCGTCATAAAATGTAAGACTTTTCAATACAAACTCCTAGATACAAAAAAAGACATTAATCGCTCAATTTGTCTGCTTTACTCGGACGTATTTGTTTACGCAAGATATCAAATTACCAGCCGCATGGCCACCTTTTCTAATGCTTTAATTTCCATTACTTCTAATGATTTCATGTGTCGTACCATCCCAAGCAGCCGTCATTTATTTTTACACATCGAATATCATAACATGATCATATAAAAGACACCTACAGACCACAACTGACATTATAGTTGTTGTTGTTGTTTTTTTCAGCAAAATAAATTTTCAATTATAACTTCCACTACTCATCCAAGACATCATATCCTACAGATTAATATCAGTTGTTGTTTTCAGCTAAAGTAATTGGGAATCTTACATTAAAAAATATAAATCGCTCAATTTGTTTACTTTATTCGGCTGCTGTGCGAATTTGTTTACATTATTCGAGCGCAACTTTGTTTACTTTACTGGACTGTGCGAATTTGTTTATGCAAGGAATCAAATTAGAAGCATTCCACCTGAAGAGCAAAATTAGGCATTTACTAATTTCCATTACTTATCTAAGTGAACATATCTACCAACATTCGCTCCAATCAGCTTTGCCTGATCTATTTTTAGATATATCATCACATGGCGCAATGTTTATAAAAGACACCTACAGATTAAGATCATCAAATCTTTAATCCACAACTTCGATTACAGTTGTTGTTGTTGTTTTCGTTTTTCAGCTACTAATATTAATTACACCTGAGAAGGTAAGATCGTTCACATCTTGCGTAGAGGATTTCTGATGAAAATTTTACCCCTAGTACTAATACTATTGACATGAACAAAAATATGAATTAGTATTAATACTAATTACACTAATTTTCTAAGGGATTTTCACATTTATTATCTGCATAAATACACAGCTGCACACATCCACCCACGCCTTAGATAACGTTTCCTCAGCCACCAAGTAGCCCAGCCCAACATACCACAGGCACTCATACTAAAGTAAACAGCTAAAACCAAACTCAAGCTGACAAGTATACAGCCCCGATATAAATTCGGTTAGGGTATTTCACATCATTACTTAATACACATTCTACCCAAGCCTTGGTACAGGTAACATAGCCCAGTCCAAGACACCTCAGGCAGTCCTAGTCATAGTATTATATATTGCGACTAAAGCTCTCAGCCAACCCCCAGCACCCAAACACAGGAGGGGGCACCTCAAGGTCAAATTGTAGCCTCCAAGACCAGATAAAACTTAACCAGCAACCTCCACCAATACAGATTCCCACCACTTCACAAATATTTATAGCTACGATCTCTGAGATGAAAAATAAGCGAGCTCCAGAAACAAAATCAAAGACCTATGCTATTTTCCTATGCTGGAGAGTGCTAAGAGTGATCTCGTATCCCCAAATTGATCTCGTATCCCCAAAACTCGAGATGAAAAACTTAATGTCAACTTAGAGGCTACGAGTCCGAGATGAAAAATAAGCGAACTCCAGCAACAAGATCGAAATCCTATGCTATTTCCCTATGCTGGAGAGTGCTGAAAGTGATCTCGTATCCCCAAAGTGATCTCGTATCCCCAAAACTCGAGATGAAAAACTTAATGTCAACTTAGAGGCTACGAGTCCGAGATGAAAAATAAGCGAACTCCAGGAACAAAATCGAAATCCTATGTTAATTCCCTATGCTGGAGAGTGCTAAAAGTGGTCTCGTATCCCCAATATGATCTCGTATCCCCAAAATTCGAGTTGAAAAATAAGCGAACTCCAGCAACAAAATCGAAATCCTATGCTATTTCCCTATGCTGGAGAGTGCTGAAAGTGATCCCGTATCTCCAAAGTGATCTCGTATCCCCAACATCCAAGACTCAATGGTGCACCCGAGACACAGTGGTGCATCCAAGGCACAATGGTGTATCCAAGGCACAAACCAAGGGTGCAGTCAAGATCAAATGATACATCCCGGTAGTACCGATTAATCCCGCTAGGGTGCAGTCGAGACTCAATTAAACCAAAAGCCTACATTTAGGCGCAACACATATCTATTTAAGAAAACCGTAGTACGGGAGCATGCTGGTAGGACCGGCTAATGCCGCTAGGGTGCAGTCAAGTTTAAATGGTACATCCCGGTAGAACCGATTAATCCCGCTAGTCGAGACTCAATGGTGCACCCAAGACACAATGGTGCATCCAAGGCGCAATGGTGTATCCAAGACACAAACCTATTCAACCAAGGCACAAACATACATTTAGCACGGACTCAAACCACCTAGCGCCATCTGTGGCGAAATCCTGGAGGCTTAAAAAAGTGGGCCAGAACTCTCATAGCTTATCTACTAGTGTGCTATGTAACCACGTATGTAGATATCAATGAGTTAATTTGTAAATTCTCGACGTTCACAAAGTTGCAATGACTTACTGCATACTGTATAAGATTTATCAATCATTGCCGCAAGAAGGCTACAAATATAACTCAGAATCAGCAGCATAATTCAGTTCAATTAAAACCTATAGAAATGACTCAAGCGAAACATCTGCTTATTAAGCTTGTTCAACGAATTGCGTTCGAAAACGAAATCAAGCAAATAAAAGCAGGCATCTCACTAGATGCCAAAAGTAAAATCTTACCTTTAACTCCATTTTTAGATGATCAGGATTTATTGCGTGTGGGTGGCCGATTACAAAACGCCAATATTTCCTACGACCAAAAATATCCAATAATACTGCCGAAAGAAAGCAACTTGACAGTATTAATAATTTATTACTATCATATGAAAACATTACACGGAGGGGTGCAATTAGTTCTATCAACAATAAGGAACGAATTTTGGATACCACAAGGACGAAAAACCACCAAACATGTTTTGCATAAATGTGTTACCTGTTTTAAACAATCCACTTCCAATAAGAATCAAATCATGGGAAACCTACCCGCCTCAAGAGTTAACATATCCAGACCTTTCCAACAAACTGGTGTTGATTATGCTGGCCCCATAAATTTGAAAATGTCGAAACATCGAGGCAATCGTTTTTATAAAGGTTATATATGCATTTTTATCTGCATGGCCACTAAAGCCATCCATATAGAGCCAGTCTACGATCTCACCACAGCAGCTTTCATCGTAGCATTCCGTCGCTTTTCTAGTCGACGAGGACTTTGCACCGATATATATTCCGATTGCGGAACCAACTTTGTTGGAGCCGACAAAACTCTGCAAAAGGATCTCAAAAATGCGATAAAACAGGCTAGCGAAGAAATGGCAGGAAGGGTAGCAGAAGATGGAATTAGGTGGCATTTTAATCCACCTTCAGTTCCACATTTTGGCGGATTATGGGAAGCGGGAGTGAAATCGATTAAATTTCATTTAAAGCGCATACTAGGAAATTCTGCACTCACGTATGAAGAATTCGCAACCGTGTTAGCTCAAATCGAAGCTTGCTTAAACTCTAGGCCGTTATGCCCCATCTCAGAGGATCCAGAGGACTTAGTTACCTTAACACCAGGACATTTTTTAATAGGCAACTCATTGATTAGTCCTCCAGAGCCAATAATCGACAAGAATGTTTCATCATTAACACGATGGAATTATTTACAAGCCTTACAGCAACAGTTCTGGCATAAATGGTCCAATGATTATTTCAACTCATTGCAAAACAGACCAACGTGGCATACCCCAGTCTCCAATCCCAAAATAGGAGATTTGGTGGTTATAAAAGAACCCAATTTACCAGCATGTCGCTGGATATTGGGACAAATCGTTGAATTACATCCAGGAGCTGATCATCTGGTAAGAGTTGTTAGTATAAAAACGAAGAATGGAGTCCTAAAAAGGCCAATAACAAAATTTGCTATTCTTCCTTTAAATTAAATTACGCTCTCAACGATTAATCATCACAACGATCAAGATTATATGATTATTCTTTGATCAAGATTATATGATTATTCTTAAAACCCAAAGGTCACATTATCCCATCAAACTAACTTCCCTGTAAGCATATATATTTTTTATTTTATTTTATTTCAAACAAAATACCCAAAGTAATTATATTTACACAAATTCTCATTTCAAAATGTCATTTGCAAAAGTTCAATTTATTTCCTAACCATAAAGTGCATTCTTGCCATACAATTCCATACAAGCCGTTACATTAGCTAACAAAACATTTATCTCCGTGAGAAAATTTTCAAAATTTCATTACATTCCGTAGTAGAGTGACAATCGCATTCTTGCTACAATGTATCATGACGGTCCGTTAAATTGAAAAACAAATTTCGTCTCTGAAAATTTGTTTCAATTTAAATGCCCAACCGTTACTTTGATCACCAGAATTTACGCCCAGCCTGACAATGAACACATAAGCAAGACGACCTGTTAGTCCTCTTTAAATATCGAGCTCGTTGTCTCACAGGCCACAGTTTGATTTCAAATTTTAAAAAGGCAAAATGGAATCTACAAAGATTACCACTGAGGAAAATACCCAGTCACCACCAACACCGGGCAAGTCCATAGAGAGCGAGGTGAAGGAAATCTGGGAGTTGGAAAGGCAACTCAATCAATTGAAGACGGCAGCCCAAATTAGGAAGATAAGTAAACGGATCAACTTCGTGCAGCTGGAAGAATCAGAGGTGATCGATATCACGGATTCTCCACCACATTCACCAAGTCGGTCGTCACAACTGGAGCCAGCACCAGGGCCATCTAGATCAAGACCAATAGGGGATGAATCCCTACAGACCACATCGCCCAAGATAAAAATATTGGAGGATGTTGTCTTGGTACCTGCCACAGAGCAAAACAATGACCTGCACTTGATCGTGACGGACAGCCAGACGGGAGACATAGAAGACATTACCATCTCCTGGGATGCGTCAACTAAATCGAAAAAACATAAGCAACGAGTTAGAACCAAAGATGGAACACGGTACAATGTGCGATTGTTGAAAGATGGCAACATTAAAATTTTAAAATGAAGAATCGCAAAAGAAACTGTTTTATTTATTATTCTCCACTCCATACCTATAATATCTATAATCTATCTTCGTGAATCAGTACTGGGGCTTCCCAAGTTTCACTTCGAATCTGCGTTGTCACATTTGGGTCCACATAGGTTGCAAAAATTTTGTTTTCCGACCATTTTCAGATTTTTCATTTGGAAATAAATATAACACATACAGAATATTTAGTAAAAGTGAACTTTAATGAACTACCATGATCACTGCACACAAAAGGAGTTTTGTTACTCTAAAGATATGAAAATGTTCATAATATCTAGTTTCAAGAGCTTTTCCAGCGCCTTTGGCACTCAATATTACAACTAAAGTTTACAACATTACAAGCGTTAACGCAAGTTATACAAATTCAACATCAGCTAGAGTTATCAACAGATTGCACATTACATATAATTGAAAAGCATCGTAGTCTTTCAACGGGGGGCAGTATGTTCAGGATTGGGCTCCTGACTTGTCCTGCTACAGTATGTATCTACCATGTAGCTCGCTATGATGTGCCCAACGCTCGGCGTGCCTTTGGCACGGGCACTCAAACACATGAATAAATGTTTTTGTTTTACTTCAGTGTCTCCAACCTGAAAAGGGAAAAAAGGAACCACAAAGCATCAAACCTTACTTTAAATTATAAACACCTTACCTAATACAAATAAGTCCAGCAAAACATCAACAGATATCTCGTTTGTTTGGTTCAGCATAATTGTTTTGGTCTTGTTCGGCGGCACCTATATTCATTGTATCTTTGATACAACTAAAATCTTTGTCTGTATGCTATCGTGCAATCTTGACATTTATTTGGGTTAAGACTCGTTCAATGTAAATCTTTGTAACATCTTAGTGCCCAGCGTCGTGGCCGGGGTTGCAAATAAACAGCTTTTCTATTCTATGCTATTCTAACAATTGCTGCTGTCAACTCAAGTCAGCTGAACAGCAACAAGTCCGGCCGCCATGGCATCGAGATACAAGAATTCTCATTACGAACCACGTTCCGCCATTATACGAGAAATTACTGCGCAGCAGAATATTGGGATGTGCAGCAAATCGTGTGGTCTGCTTCTAGCTACGTCTAAGTCAGCTGAAGGTATTGGTTTTAGGAATTTACAAATTATTCCGGGAAAGTAAACGTTCTAATTAAACAAAGGCGAAAGTTTTCTTTTTATTTATTGATATTTAAATTACACTGGATTCGAAAAAAAATTGAATTTACGCAAAATATTTTATATAGTCATAAGTTGAGTGCAGCGTGTTAACAATAATAACTAAAATGGTAACACTTTATGACTCAATGATGAAGTGCAGTTGCTAGGTCAGGTTATTGTTGCTATGCAAGTTGTTGCTATGCCAATATTGTTGCCACGCGCCGTTGACTACCGTTCTTTGGTGCCATGCGCAAACTCTGGCTATATAAACAGCAGTTTGACTTGATTCGTTCTCTTTTGTGATTTAGCAGTGCAGTGATTAACTTGGCAATTTATTCCTTTGTGTTCTTTCCTAGTGATTTTTCCTAGTGTTATTTTTTATTACTAAATTAAATACTTTGTTTAATTGACGGCTAAAATAAAATATTTTTATTCTGGGTACCGACTGGATTAAGGAGTTTATTTTAGATAGCGATTAAACTAAAGGTTTTTTATTGTGGGTAGCGACTGCAATAAAAAATATTACTAACAATACACTTTATTTCTGGTCTCGACGGAAATAAAGAATCTTTCTTCGGGTCTCGACTGAAGTTAAGATATATACTAACATTCACTTTAAGTCGGGTCTCGACTGACTTAAAGAATATTATCTCGGGTCTCGACTGAGATAATATATTACATATAATTTTATTGCGGGTCTCGACTGTAATAAAGTTTCTTATTGCGGGTCTCGACTGTAATAAAGAATGTTATTGCGGGTCCCGACTGTAATAAGACAATTACTAACAAAACCACTTTATTGCGGGTATCGACTGTAATAAAGAGTCTTACTGCGGGTATCGACTGTAGTAAGACAATTACTAACACAAACACTTTATTGCGGGTCTCGACTGTAATAAAGAATGTTATTGCGGGTCCCGACTGTAATAAGACAATTACTAACAAAACCACTTTATTGCGGGTATCGACTGTAATAAAGAGTCTTACTGCGGGTATCGACTGTAGTAAGACAATTACTAACACAAACACTTTATTGCGGGTCTCGACTGTAATAAAGAGTCTTATTGCGGGTCTCGACTGTAATAAGACAATTACTAACAAAACCACTTTATTGCGGGTATCGACTGTAATAAAGAGTCTTACTGCGGGAATCGACTGTAGTAAGACAACTACTAACACAAACACTTTATTGCGGGTCTCGACTGTAATAAAGATTCTTGCTGCGGGTATCGACTGTAGTAAGAAAATCACTAACACAAAACACTTTATTGCGGGTATCGACTGTAATAAAGAGTCTTATTGCGGGTTTCGACTGTAATAAGACAATTCCTAACAAATCCACTTTATTGCGGGTATCGACTGCAATAAAGAATATCCTCATCCCACACCTCAGTCAAATAAAAGGTCAAGTAAATCAGCTGCTATATATTGATCAGGTGAGTACAAGTCAATTGCTACAGTTGTGTAAATCAAATCGATATATTAATCATTTAATAAACATTGCTTTCAGCTTTTTATATTATAACATATATATATATATCTTACAGTTCTCAAGTTTTAGTATTTATTGAACTTGAAACATTTAGTGCAGTGAATAAACAAATACAAACCACTAGCTTTATACCAGTGGCATAAATTTCACTACACCTTTCATTTATTGCATGTACGCTCTGACTACGGGCAGTACAAGGTATGTATATGTTTAGGTGCGTTGTTTTTTTGTAAGAGGGGTAAGTGGTAAGTGTATAAAACGACAATAGCAGCAACAAAATGATAAATCAATCCGGAAATAAGAATTAGGTTAATAAAACAAAAAAAAAAATGTTTTTTGAATTAAATGTTAAAAGTGTTGTAGGGTTTAAAAAGTTGAGGTGAAGGAGAAACGACAGTAAACTAAGATCAGTTGATTATTAATTATTGTAGTGATCTATACGTATTGCAGCTGCTAGGCAGCAGGTTGATTTACAGTTTTGATTTAAAAATTAATTTATTAGGACTCCCAACGTCAATATAAATATTTCTGTTAATTAAGAGAAGAAAAAATAAAAATTTGGGATTGATTTGGTAGCACTGTTGTTTTATAGGGCGTAAAAATTGGAAAGAATCAGAAGAGGTAAAAGGTAATGTTTTGACACAAAATAACTGTACAAATGTACACAAAAAAAATATATGTGGAATGTAAAGATAAAAATGCTCGATTGCAGTTATAACGAAAATCATTAAAAGAAAACGAAATTGTATATATGTAAGTATGTAGGTTTTTTTTCAAATAAGTGGGATAAAAATCGAATGAAAGAATTTTTATTTTTTGAATTTCAAAAATGTGCAGAAGGGAAAAGGAAAGGAAAATGTATTCGAAAAGGAAAAAAAAGGAAAAAAAGCGAATTAAGATCAGTCTTCCAACCAATATCGCTCTCCTGGCCGATAGACTTATGAAGTCCTATCGTAGGGGATTGATTATTGATTGCTTTCCAAAGTCCTCTGACCAGCAAGCTCAAAAGGTCTTACCGCAGAGGTCGCTTCGTAGAAGAGCGGATTTCAATTTAAAAATTTATATTAGAAGATGGACTGAGTTAGTAATCATTTTTATTAATCGTTTCTGAATTAGGGTGAAAATTATTTAAAAAAAAAAACAACGACAAAAGGGTCGAATTTATTTAGAAAATAAAAGAAAGCCTTATGTAGATAAGGTGTATGTGAATGAATATATTTATATGAATATAAGATATATAGAAAGAGGAAGGAATCACAATATAATATTACAACTTTTTTATAAATATATGTAGGTATATTATAATTAAAAGAATTTTCTACCTTATTTTTGTTACGTCTGTGGTGAAAGTTTTTTTTTTTTGAGATGTTGCTGTTGTTGTAGATGAATTGATTTGTTGATGTTGGTTCTAAAGCTGGTGAAGAGATTGGCGTGTGTTGTGCGATTTTGCTGTTACGTCGCGCGTCCGGGGCGACGTTTTCTCATTGTCGTCCTTCTGGGAATCGTCTGGGTGAGGCAGGGATGAAGCCTCCTTGGGTCCACCGTTGAGCGCTATGGCGCTTAAACTTTTAATGCCTCTAAATACCTCCTGGGTACCCGGGCTAAATTTTTTTTTTATTTATTTTTAAAAAAACGAGTACTGATTGTTGTATTTTAGACCTCACGCTCGTGCTCCCCGAAACGTTCAGGAAGAAGCGATTGGCGAGGATGTGCGGATCAAACGACAGATAAAAATAAAGTCACTATTCACTGGTTTTAATTCCTTTATTTTTTCAAGCTAGGTATTTCCAATGTTGTATAAGTTTTATGTTTAAGTATGTCTAAATTCTCTTACTATCTTTTATTAAATTCACAATATTTATTATTAAATTCACTTTCCAATTCTTTTATTTTTTTCACCTTCCTTACTTTATCGAAAACTTCCTTACTTTTTTGAAAACTTTCGCATTCCCGGATAAATCGTCGGTAGCTTTTTTGAATGAACTTTCTTGGACCGTGTAAAAAAAAATCAACTCCTTACTTTCGACGGACCAAAAAATGTCTGCCTTTGACGGTGTTAAAAAATCAATTCCTCGAGGTTTGGGTTTGCTGCCCTCACGTACCTGTGAAAAGCTTCAAGCTTTTTTCTTTTTATTAATTTCTCACGACGATTTTAAATTCGTACGTGAGAAAATGCAAATTATCGATGCATATGCATCGTGAAGAAAATGCAACCCCTTGTGTGCCCGTCTTAAAATATTACTTTTAAGCGGGCGAGAATAATTGTATGTACATATGTATGTATGTATGTACATACAATAAGATTGGAGCAATTGAATAATGTCAAAACCCTCGAGAATACTGCACAAGCCATGAAACAGACCACCTCCCTACCACATGCGAGGCCCAACGTAGTCCTTACATTCTAAAATATTTGCAGTGTTCTTATGTAAAAGTGACAAAAGTTTGATTTGAATAACTCCTCCGCTCTAAACTACTATTCATAAAGAAAAATGGAGTTCTGATAATCTTAAGTTTGCTTTCTTATCTTCCGAACTGTAATAAAATTTTCATACCTTTCCTAACAAAAGTATTTAAAAAAAGTTATCTTAACCAAATGACTACAATTCCTCAAACAAAAATTCTCAGCTGAGTAATCATTGTAATGTCGCTGTGCCGTCATGGCATGCCGTGGGCTGATGATATCGAATGTAGCTGCCTACAGATTCGGACTACGGCTGCACATACACACATGCAATTATCACTCAGCTGAGATGCATTGAGCGTAAAATGGTAAGATTACTTTGTAATCAAAACTATTTAATTATTTTGTTAAGTAAGGTATATAGTAAGTGTAGCCTTTGGTAAGGTAAGGAATCAAGCTTTAAATTACTAGATGACTATTTTCCTGTATGGATAGTAGTTTAGGCTCTATGGCATATATAAAGTCAATGTTTGGCACTTTTCCATAAGCATCAATATAGAGCATTTTAGAGTACGGACTCCGAACGCACACATATAGATTTCTGTTTCATGGCCTGGGAAGTATTCTCGAGGGTTTTGATAATGTACGTAGGTACAGTGTATATTACACATACAGAGAAGCAAATAAAGCAAATAAAGAATAAACTGTATGTAGGTAAGTATGCAGTGCATATCGTGGGAGCGGAATGCATGCTAGATAACAAAATGCAATTTACGCTTAAATTGCATTTTGTCGCAGCATTGAAATGCATTTTTAAATGCATTTGAAATTTTGCATGAAATTTTTAATGTAAATTAATTTTCAGGGTCATTTCTGTGATTCATCAATATATTGTATGTGACAATATATTGATGTATTGACCATATGGTTGTGATTCGGGACTTAGGTACCTGAGTCACAACAGTCATACGCATTTGCCAAACCTTCAAATCATCTTGATACTAATCAAGATATGCCCTTAAATTTCTTTATTACAGATTTTTTTTTACATTTCTACACATCATTAGATAAAAAATGACGGAAAAACCAAAATTAGATTATATTGCTGTGATATGGCGCTATTTTTATCGAAGACAACTTATTATCCTCATATTCGCCAAGCTTTGCTAACAGATGGCGGACCGTTTTGTGAGCAGATGATGAAGTACTACAGTGGCGACTCAGTAAGAAGGGGTAACACCATATTGTGCGCGGCGGTGGCATATCTATATGTAAAAAATCAATGATTTTGGTTAATATCAGCTACAGCTTCAAGTGTAGCTTAGGTAATTTATTTTTGCAATTATCGAAGAATTGAGGAACACCAAAACGATTTTATTAATAAAAATTAGTCCAACAAACGATTACGCATTGATTGAGCTGGTAACAAATTAAATTAAATTAAAAATAAGAATTTTCCGGCTAACTTAATGATGAATTTTCTTTTTAGATTTTCGGAAAAACTATTATCCAACAAATGTTTAAATTAAGCCAACAATCACCAACAATCGATATGTGCAATAAAAAATTTAAAAAGGAAAAATTGGCCGGCCAACTTGGTGGAGCTCATGCTGGCAGCTCAGCTTTCAGCGAACTTGCATGATGAAAAACCATGGCAGCTGAAGTGATATTTGAGAGAATTTGAAAAATTTGTACTGGGAAAATGAGATTTTCTGGGATCATTTGCATTACATCATTTACCAACACCTTCCTCTTAATTTATTCTTGGGTTTTTATCATTGTGCTACTACCATTATTGCTATATTTTCCAATATACGCAACACTTTACGTCTCAATGCCATTTCATGCAAGATGATAAGATGATAAGACAACAACCGAACTGCCTTCTGCTGTCAAGTAAAAAATCGCGTTGGAAAGGAGGCTTGCATGCAAGCTGTACTATCTCGTGTAATCCCGGGGGTTACACCTGCAAGTACAGCTTGCATGCAAGCCTCCCTTCCAACGCGATTTTAAACTCGACAGCAGAAGGCAGCTCGGTTGATGTCTTATCAGCTTGCATGCAAGTTCATTTAAAAAATGGCATCGAGACGTAAAGTCTTGCGTATATTGGAAAATTATAGCAATAAAGGGAGTAGCAGAATGATAAAAACCCAAGAAAAAATTAAAAGGAAGGTGTTGGTAAATGATGTAATGCAAATGATCCCAGAAAATCTCATTTTCCCATAAATTTATCAAATTCTCTCAAGCATTTCTTTTCCGCCATTTTGAAACCTGTATAAATGTCAAATTACTATCTCCCAGTTGCCATGGTTTTTCATCATGCAAGTTCGCTGAAAGCTGAGCTGCTAGCATGGCAGTAGAGGTTACACGTGCAAGAAGTATGGCAGTACAGATTGCATGCAAGCTGTACTTGCATGTGTAACCCCCGGGTTAGCTATAGCTAAGCTATTAAGAAGACAAGTTATTTCCGACTCGAGCCAGGCTCCGCCATTTTTCTTAAATTTTTTTCTCGTTTTTTCTTCGTTCACTGAAGTACGCCACAGACTATCAGCTGCGATGTGTCAAAATTCTTTTCGTTTGTACTACCTACAAATAAGAAACTAAACCAGGCCATTGGGTATATATATGCCATTTTTCCGTTGCAAGGGTGATGTTTTTTCTCACTTTCTAACATAAGTGTAAATCTCTGTCATAGGTGTCATTATTATTTACGTTCGGTAAAGAAATTTACCCTAGCACAAAAGCCGTAGGTAAGGTTAAAATTGGAAGGGCACTAAATAGAAAAATAATAATAAGCTGGGAATTAGATTATTGGTTAATGGTTTAAATTTTGATAAAAGTAAAAGAATTTTAATATATGTTCTTATTATTGATTTACCAAAAATGAGATTTTAAGACAAGTTATTGGGCATCCGAAGATGGAAATAGGCTTACTAGGGATCCAGGAATCTCGAAAATTTGTTTTGTATTACTAGCGCTCACTATGCTGCTGCTGGTATACAATTTTTCAAAAACCGCGCCAAAATCCCTTGCATAATTTTTTTTCCATCCGCCTGCAATGCGAATTTTTTATAGTATGTGTATAAACTTACACATTTTTGAGACTGGCCAAAAGGAAAACCCTCGAGAATACTTCACAAAGCATGAAATAGACTCCCTCACTACCACATGAAAGCCCCAACGGAGTCCTCACATTCTAAAATATATGCAGTGCTCTTAAGTAAAACTGAAAAAAGTTTGATTTGAATAGCTCCTCCGCTCTAAACTACTATTCATACAGAAAAATGGTGTCCTGATAACCTTAAGCTTGCTTTCTTATCTTGAGATTTCTTTTTTTACTCTTTACATCATTCATAATTGAAAATACACGTTCAGCAGCAGCGCTGTTATGCATCAGACTAGCTAAAATACACATAAAATCCGCCAATTCTCTGGCTATATTTCTCCAAAATTTAACAACATTTCCATGATATATAGAATTCACTTTCTCATTGAAAAACTCTATCAATGATCTTCATTGAGAATTTAATACTTCTGTAGGGGCTTCATTAAAAGGGAAAGCTTCGACAATGGGAACAATGGTGGATAGATTTCCGTTTTGAATTATTTTCGGGATCAAATATTGCAACAATTGCACTTTTTTATAAGGAAACTCAATTCTGTTGTTTTTAATTCATCGCATAACTTTATGTAGTAATCAGGTAAAAACTAGAAATGCTTTTCTTGCCAGAAACAAAACAAACTCTTTTGGGTGAGAGTACAGTTTATTTTAGACATCCGATCATGTAATCTCGTTCCTAATTATCCCAGACAAGACAAAAGTTAAGCCATAATTACTCCATATCTCATTATATGTTGTGTTCTCAGGTTCAGCATTGACCTACCTATGTACCTAGGTACTTGAATGGCTGGCTCTGACCTTTTGTAACGCGTTTATCTAGCTAGGTTAAGTAGAAGAGAAAGGAAACATTAAATTTTAATTGAAATTATTTAAAATGATTTTGCCATTTTTATACCCTAGGTGAAATCTATAGGGTATACTGAGTTTGTCATTCCGTTTGTAGCACCTCGATATAATGATGGTACAGCAAAATGGATTGGACACCCACGCATAATATTAAAAGTTATTTTGATTTTAGCATGTCCGTCTGTCCGTTCGACCGTGCGCATGATAACTCGAGAACGCGTGTAGTTAGAGAGCTGAAATTTGGTACATTGTGATTCCATTGTATTAGCAAATAAAATTTCAAAAATGGACTAAATCGGGTAACTCCTTCTTGGTGTTGCCATATAAAAACTTAGATTTTTTACGTATACTGTGAAAACAATCAGTCCAAGACATTTTTATTGTACTAAAAACTTCTTCAAAATACAAAATCCTATAAAATTGGTTATAGAAATATGTGCGAAATATATGCGAAAAACCACTTCAAAAATCAAACTTGCACAGAAGGGTGACAATACGACATTTTATAAGGACATTCATCTATGGTATCATAAGAATTGGTCTTAGACCAATTCCAGCTTTTTTACTATAAAATTTCAGCTTTATAAGTGAACGCGTTCTCGAGTTGTCGTGCGCACAGACGGACAGACGGACGGACATACAAAAATCAAAATAACTTTAAATATTATGCGTGGGTGTCCAATCAATTTTGCTCCAATGCTCAATAGTAAGATTAACAATTTCCTTATAGGAAAGCCATCGTGATTTGAACAAATTTAATATTTTGTGAGCTTTTGTGTTGAAAATTTCTTGAAATTCACTAAAAATACCTTGTCGTTTTGGACTGTGACAAAAGTATGTATAAATATTTCGATTTAATTTTTCAATAGATGTAGGTAATTTTTTAGACGCTTCAGAAGCACCTAAATTTAAAGATTCGCATATACAACCAAGATAAAATAACTTTTTGTTCAAATATTTTAGTTTTGTTTTTACGTCATTAATTTATCCACTCATTACGGATGCATTATCCCAGGGGCGGACGGGCCATAAGACGAACCGGGAAATTTCTCGGCGGGCCGGCTGTTTAGATGTCCGCAGGACCGGTGGCTGAAAGTACGTCTAAGTGATCTACCAACCTATCTTCATAAACATGTACTTACCGAAAATAAAGAACCGGAATGAGCTTTTCATTTTCTTAACAAAGTTTTGTAGGATTTTTGTACATTTTTTTCTGTATTTTACACTATTATTTGCCTATATAATTAATCAGCAAAAATGTTTTATATTTCTTCTTCAGACTGTCCATAAATAACTCTCAAACTTTTATGTTTGTTTATTTTGTGTGTGCGCTATGGATTGCTTACTATTCGATTTTATGAAATGAGAGGGACAAATTCAATTTTCAATTTTTGACTGAAACAGAAAGAAGTAAGTATCACCAGCGAGTCTGTTCAGAGCAACACGCTATAGTGACTATAGTCACTTTTTGCGTTCAGAGCAGCCAAAAACTAACATTTTCCCCCTCGATTTTGACAGAAAAATGTGTTCAGAGCGGACGCTATAGTCACTATTGAAGTCACTTTTCTTGATAGCACTCGGGACTGCTATCAAAATAGTCACTTTCGTGTTTGAATGTGTGAATTGTCAAAGAGCATGTAAAATTGAAAGTAAACAAAACTAAAATGGACGAAAAGAAGAAAATTATTTCATTGTTGTTTAGCAGAAATGGGGAATTTAAAAATCGTTTAAATATTGTCGGAGCTACTGTTTTAAATACCGTAAATAAAATCTAATTTATTTTCTTTTTATGTAGACATATTAATATTTAATAATATGACAGCGCTTTTATGAGGATTCCGATGGAGATGAAGAAATGGAAGAATAAATATTATACTTAAAGAGTAGAATTAAGGACATTCCGATGAACAGATCTAAGTAGATACCACATAGAGAGATTGGTAAATAAACTTACGGCTTCTGAGTTTCAACAGAATTTTAGAATGAATATAGAGGCGTATGAAGTTTTGCTGCAATTAATCACCACGGATTATAGGGAAATGTACCTTGTATATCTTGTGTATCTTGTATATAATCTATCGACAAGTAGCTTTTGTCTGTTATATGGACTTTAGTGAATCAGGAAGCATTTCGGTAAAATAAATAAATAATAATCAGAACTACGGGGGAACTCCAGAAGGTCATAAAGTTTGCGATGAAATGAAC
Organism: Dioctria linearis; assembly: GCA_963930735.1. Lineage (NCBI taxonomy): Eukaryota > Metazoa > Arthropoda > Insecta > Diptera > Asilidae > Dioctria > Dioctria linearis. The sequence goes on along the minus strand of OZ005743.1, from coordinate 54,028,267 downwards.
TTTGCGATATGACGCGTGGAAGAATTGATTAGAATTTAATTAATAAATTTAATTGTTAATAACTCTTTAAATTCAAAGTAAAATTTTATTATCAAACACATCGATTTCAGCATTTTATTTTTAAATTACAGATTAATTGCACGGCTTATAATTGCTTTTTTACCGCCTTTCCAGCAACTTCTCCATCATCTCTTTGTGGATGTCATTTCCACGTTCGACAGTTTCCTCTATTAGGTACCTCTCCAACAATTTGGACTCTTGCTATAAAATATTTTACATAAAAATACTGAAAAGAATTTATTTATTATATATATTAATTACCTGATGGCTTTCCTCTAAACAAATATATTTGCCCATCATTTCCGACAGCTAAACTACTTTCTTTCTCCATTTTAGGTTACGTATTTTCAATAAAATGTCAAATACATTAGAAATTAGAAATAAGTAAATAAAACTAAAATGGATGTAAAGAAGAAAATTATTTTATTGCTGTTTATAGTTTTAATTTATTGAAGTCCCAATTTACCAATTTAAGGGAGAAAAAAAATGAGTTTTTTTTCTGACCATACATATACATATGTACACATACATATGAATATTTTCTTTCAAGATGCTTTTTTCGCTATTTCTCGTTCAGAGCAACCAAGTTGCTTTTTACGCTATTGTCAAATTCACAGTCACTTCAAAACGCTTTCGAAGTCACTATAGCGTGTTGCTCTGAACAGAATCACAGATTAGCAATATTTAGTTTTCATACGGCTACGGAATCATTCGCTCACAGAAATTTAACGTATAAAACTGTGTAAGAGCAGGCTTAAAGTGCTTTGTGTTTTGCGTGTGTTATTTACCCTGCATATTCGAATCGGACTTAAGGTAATTAAAGTAATAACATTTGTAAAAATAATTTAATAAAAATATGATTTATCGCCGTATTATAATAAATTATATATATATATATATATATATATGTTACAGTCGAAACACGAAATCCGTCAAAACCCGATTTTACTAGGAAATTCTAGTTCTAACAAAGCGCTCTCGGTAATTCTAGTTTTAACTAATATAACACAGTTAAAACTAGAATTAACGAGAGCGCTTTGTTAGAACTAGTATTAACTAAAGAATATTTAGTTAATTCCGGTTGTGGCTGAATTCTCGCGTAGCTCTTAGTTAAATCTAGAACTGACTGGTTGCTATTAGTAAATTTGCGTTACAATTGAATTCTCTCGCCATTAAACCTTGATGTTTATTAAAGATGTGGCTACATATGCATATATACATATCCATATATACATACAGTATGCATACGCAATAGGTGGGGGGGGGGGGGCGTACAGATTGGTGACACACACGCCCCTCCGCACACGTAGCCACACACACACACACATACACACCCCCGATCGCGCGTACACACACACCCGATCGAGCATACACACATCCGCGTGCGCGGGCGAGAGAATTCAATTGTAACGCAAATTTACTAATAGCAACCAGTCCATTCTAGATTTAACTAAGAGCTACGCGAGAATTCAACCACAACCAGACTTAACTAAATATTCTTTAGTTAATACTAGTTCTAACTAAGTGCTCTCGTTAATTCTAGTTTTAACTGTGTTATATTAGTTAAAACTAGAATTACCGAGAGCGCTTTGTTAGAACTAGAATTTCCTAGTAAAATCGGGTTTTGACGGATTTCGTGTTTTGACTGTAACATATATATAATAAATCATTAAAAAATGGACAAAGCGAAATTGAAAGAAGGACGGGGGAATTACGCGAAAAGAGAAAGAAGGCAATGGAAGCTGAGGCACATAAGTCAAAAAACATTAAATTTATGTTTGAAAAACTAGCCTCTTCTTCTATTATTAGTCAACCGCAGCCGTCTCAAGAATTATCGGAAACAATTGTTTCGTTTCTGGATCCGTAAGCTCTCAAGTTGAAACAAGAATTTCTTGTAATTTTCAAAGTATTGCAAAAAGCCAAATTTGTACGACATTCAACATTTTTTTTTCATTTCATCCGGGACAACCAGCTTTAATTGAGATTTTTAATCACGAAAAGGCTTCAGACTGAAAAATAGCACAGTAAGGAACTGGCTAACATACAAGGAAAAAACTTTTGAGTTGTTTTGTACTGTATGGCTAGTATACGCAAAGCACGAAACTGGATTTGTTCTTGTTTGTTCTTGGTATGAATGACTTTTCGCACACTTATCAACGAATTCAGGAGCATGAAGTAAGCAGTGAGCATGAACATTCCGTTAGAGCATATGTACTTTATGTGCAAGAATCAAAATGACATTTCCAATTTGCTTATTTCACCTACATTAAATATCAGATAGCAGCAAATAAAGAAAAAACGACGAGTATTAGAAGTGATTATAGACATTATAAAACTTATTGAAAAACGCGGATTAAGTCATAGAGGAAAGAAATATGAAGCTGCATATACTTTAGCTGATCCCACATTGGACCATGGTAACTTTTTGGAATTAATTTTGTGTACGAACCTCCGGTCAGGTTGTCTTAAATTTTGAAGTAAAGGAAAGTGGAAAGGAATTTGGCAGTTTAATGCGCTACCAAGGATGGCTGGGAAAGGAATGGTGATTGTTAGATAACAAGAATTTATTGCCAGAGTAGTAACAATCTTATTATTAGAGTTAAAATAATACAATATTGGGAGTTAAATGTTTTTTACATGCAGTTTGTGCATTTACCAAAAGACTATAATTTGATTTTAATTGTGGGGAAGTTTGGTTTGTAAGGGTACTTAGTGTTAAAGATTAATTTAGAAGATTCTATAAAAAGGCGGAAAAATACATTTAATTAGTTAGGGTTGAGTGGAGATATGGTAAGCTAGAGTGATAATTTATTTGTATTTCGGGGGTACTTGGGGTTATTGGAAGCTTTATTTGTGTACAAAATCTTAATTTAGTTTTAACATTAACAATTTGTATATTATTTTATTGGAATGGCTTACTTTGTAATGGAAATAAGGTAGTTATTAAAGTTATGATAGCAGCGATCCGGGGTGAGTTGTTTGGCGTGTTGTGATGTGAGGGGGATTTGAAATGATTGGTATTGAGGTAGTATATATATTTGGGTTGTAGGTTTAATTTTGCTTAATGTATTGAGCAGTATTGTAGATTAATTGATTACAGTTTCGGGAGGCATTGTGGTAGTAATATAGAAGGTCACTCGGAGAGACTAGGTCATGTGCGATCAACCATTTGAGGTGGAGGGGAGGGTGATACTTGATATTAGTAAATGGGTCGTATAGCCTATTAATATCCTGGAGAAGTGTGTTGACAACATACTCAAGTTTGCTGATAAATTTAGTAGCAAGTTTTATTAGGAATGGGTCTATTCTTTCAATTTTAGTTTTGCTGTAAAGTTTTTTATTACTAATCCATTTGTATGAGCCAGGTTTACGTTTGAAATTTATACTGTCTCTAAGAATTTGACGCTCAAGGACTCTTAGTTTTTCCATTTGGTAGGAGCTAATGCTTTGCCAAATTGGAAATGCATAGCTCATGATTGGTCTGATTATTTGCTTATATAAGACAAGTTTTAACTTGGAGTTTAGAGTTGGGTTTAAAGGCTCTTTTTAGTGCCCAGTACCAATTAGTGGCTTTTTTTTTTATATATTCGATATGCTTATAGAAGAATAAGTTGTCTGTAAATATAATGCCCAGATACTTAATTTGATTCTTAATTGGGATGTTCTGATCTTTTAGCTTAAGGTGAAAGTTCTGGAGACCAGACCAGGCATTCGGCGGGGAATTTTGTTTTCCCCTTTAAAGAGGATTGTCTCACATTTTAGCGTATTGATTTTAATTTTGCAAGTATTAAAATATTTGAGGATGGTTTTTAGATGATTATTGATTTGAGTTTTTAATTTGTGTTTTTTTAGGTCAGAGGCAAACAATGGGATATCATCTGCATAGCATATCATATTAACCTTGCTATCGCTCCTATCAGCTGGTAAGTCAGCAGTATATATGTTGTAGAGTATTGGGCCAAGAAGAGATCCCTGGGGTACTCCTGCCTTTATGTCGAATGCTTGTGAGAGTGAACTTTGGATTTTAACTATGAATGAACGATTGGTTAGGTAGTTGTATATGATTTTACAAATATGATCATGAAAACCAAAGAGACACCTCATTTTGTAGACAAGGCCCTCGATCCACACTGTATCAAAGGCCTTTTCCACATCCAAGGAACAAGCTAATGTAGGTTTTTTATTGTTGAGGTTATGTCCCTTTCTCCATTAGGATGTATAGTTGAGAGTTGTGACATGAAACGGAATTGGAACTGAGGTATTATTTTATTGTCGTCGCAATGAGATCTAATTTTTTGAAGGAGAAATGCTTCATATATTTAACTGATAGAGGATAGTAGGGAGATTAGTCTATAACTGGCGATAAGGTTAGATGGTTTGTTAATTTTTAAGATGGGTATGATAATAGCCTGCTTCCATTTAGTAGGATAATATCCAATGTTGAAAAGATGGTTAAACAGTAATGCTAGGAAAGCAAAAAGACTAAGCGGGTACTTTTTTAACATCTAATTGGACATTTTTTCATAGCCAGCTGTTTTTTTATTATTGCGTGATTTAACTAGATTTTCGACTTGATTAGGCGTGATAAAGTTCATATGGGTAGTGTTATTAGATTGAAGGATTATGCTAGCAGGAATTTGAGGGCTTGGCTGTTGCTCAGGAAGAAGGTCAGATGGTTCATCTTGATGAGGAAATGGGTTATTAACTTCAAAGTCTACTTTAAGGTTCTCAGAAAAGGTTATAAGAGGAGATATGTTGTCTTTATAGCTTAGTTCTATAGTATTACGGATTTGCGAGCTATAGTCGGCATTTCCTATGTAGAAGTTTGCCTTATGTATATCACAAAAATAGCTTCCCAGGGCTATTGCTTTCTTTTCATCATTGGAAATCAACTCAGAATCCCTAGCTAGCTGTATAGGGGGTATGATATTGTTTCTAATCATACCCATGAATTTTTTAACTGCTTTATTATCCATTTTGATACCGGATAGTTTTTTTTTTGCCAGTAGTTGACATAATGGATTTTAATTGAGTCTTCGATTATTTTTTCGAGACATTTGATTTGAGATTTGTGTTGATGGTGGAAGGCGTTATACTGTTGCCTGTGCCATTTTCTTCTAAGTCTATTTTTTATGCGGATAATTTTAATTAATTGCGGGGGTAGTGGAATGCACGTATTATTATTAATCGTTATTTTAGGAACCCTAAGATCAACGGCGGTTAGAAGTATTCTATCTAAGTTATTGACTATGTTATCGAGATCAGCGGGCGAGGGGCAGCAGTTATCCGGGAGGATGAGCTGTGGGATGTTACGATCAATGTAGGATCTGAAGAAGGACCAGTTTGTGTTGCCACAGTCAACCAACTCTCGTCTTTCTGCATTAGCTGGACTGTTAGTTAGTGAGACGTTTAGTTCGACTGCTGAGTGGTCTGAGGGATAGTCTAGAGTTGCTAGATTACCGCTATTGTTGTATTTGACAGTTAAGTTGGTGGATAAGATAAAAAATCAATTAATGTGTGCTATAATAGTTATGGTGCGTTTTCGCATTAGGGAATTCGAGTCTTAAGTTTCTGTTGGCGGAATTAAGGGTGTTCCAGTGGTAGAAGGAGCTACCTGAGCTATTTTCAGAGGCCTGGTCATTACCCCATGAATGATGGATGGCATTAAAATCGCCTCCTACAATGTAATGGTCAGCTTTAACTTTGTTAAACAACTCTGAGAGATGATCTGATATCAGTGAGCTTCCACTTCGATTGTAGAGTGAAATTATTGTGTCTTACTGTTAGATAAGCTGACAGTAATTATTGTTGTTTCTATGAATTAAAATTTTCTAGGACTAATTAAATGAGTATATTTGATGTTGTTTTTAATTAAAATGGCGGTACCTGCACCGCTTTCAAAGGGTCTGTTATTTCTCGCAATATTATAATTTTTATAGTTAATATTATGTTTTGACTTTAACTTAGTTTCACGTAATAATGCAACATTTGGTTTATGCTCAATTAAAAAGGTATTAAGCTGTTGTCTTCTATGGATTGAGATGAGAGAATTAACGTTTATGGCTATGATTTTAAGATTGCTTATTATATTAGAATTATTTTGTGGTGTGTTCATACTGGGCTGTTAACCGTTAGCTCTGTTAGGAAGGATAATAAGGCCATTCTTTTACTGTTTAATTCTGTCAATTCTCTGTACTAAGGCAGAAATTTATCGATTTTATGCAAGCATTCCAGCAAATTCAGTCCGAATAGCAGATTGCATTCATCATTAAGGAATTGAATGTTATCAGGACTCTGACTATTTTCTTCGAGGAACTTTTTGATCCTTCTTAAGAACGGAGGCATACGACATATTTTTAAAGGTATAATTATTATACGCTTTATTTTTTAAGTTAGATTTTTCTTGCTTCCTGCCTATAATTTCTAGGTATTTGCTGCATTTCCTATAGTTAGCAGGATGTCCGGATAGGCCACAATTAATACATTCGGGAGAAGACCCCTTTTCAATGCGAATTGTTCCATCCGGGTTTTTTTCAATTCGCTCGAGTAAGTTATTCAATGTACTATCTTTGGGTGGTAGGGAGCACTTCCCAGGAGCATGATTATCCTTACATTTGACGCAGCGTTAAGACATAGAGCAGCTAGAAGCTACATGTCCGAAGCGTTGGCAGTTGCGACATTGGGTTATAGCCGTAGCTTTAAATTTTTGGAAGTAGACCCGCTGGCCGAAATATTTGGTCTTAATTATTTCCATGGGATCCATTCCGCTTTTAATTTGCAGGAGCCATATTGGATCTTTAGATCTAAGGTTGTTTTTGAAAAACATGGACACTTTGCTAAGCTCAAGGCTAGGAAAAATTCTCTGAAATTCGTGAGTTATGTCTTGTTCATCATAAGATGAATGAAGAGATTTTAATAACATACTGATTGGTTTTTCACTTTTAGGAGTGAAGCTGAAGTGACTAATCTTTTCAGATTTCAGCAGTTCAACTGCTACTTTAAAGTGATTTAGATTCTGTAATCGTTGGTATTTGAGTTGAACGTTTTGGGTCACCTTTTGAGTTACGGCAGGGTCAATGCGTTCAACGACGGGGAAGAAGAAGAAATAAATACCAGGTTTTGACGTTTTAAAAGGTGAACACTGATTTAATTTTTATACTGAACAAAAATGTTTTATTAAAGAAGAATATATTATTTTTACATAAATGTCTTGTTTGTTTATATAATCCTTAACACTAATACACAATTTTAATATTTTTATACACTTTTTATCAAACACAAACCTGTCAGATTCATTGCTTGTTGATAAAATATTAATACGTATTTAACCTTTTTCCATAAGGTTATACACAAACTGGTTAGATTTATTGTCTGTGACAATACACAATCTTAATACTATTAACCCTTTTTCCATAAGGTTATACACAAACTTTATCAGTTTTTATTGTCTGTGACAATACACAATCTTAATACTATTACACTCTTAATACTATACACAAATTAGTTGTTTTCCACTTTCTTACACTGTATGTATCTCTTTTCTATGTTTCTTCTATTATACGGGGATATGCTATTTGTCTTACGGGATGATGGGTAAATCTCGAATGTGGTAACCTCACACTCGGCAGGAAAGAGATTTTGTCTCGAATACGGAAACCTCGTACTCGGTAGGTAGGAAAATTCTAACACTACTACGGGATGACGGGTAATTCTCGAATGCGGTAACCTCACACTCGGCAGGAAAGAGATTTTGTCTCGAATACGGAAACCTCGTACTCGGTAGGTAGGAAAATTCTAACACTACTACGGGATGACGGGTAATTCTCGAATGCGGTAACCTCACACTCGGCAGGAAAGAGATTTTGTCTCGAATATGGAAACCTCGTACTCGGTAGGATTATTCAAACACTACTACGGGATGACAGGTAATTCTCGAATGTGGTAACCTCACACTCGGCAGGAAAGAGATTTTGTATCGAATACGGAAACCTCGTACTCGGTAGGAAAATTATAACACTACTACGGGATGACGGGTAATTCTCGAATGTGGTAACCTCACACTCGGCAGGAATCTGAGTCGATTACTTCTTCGGTAGCTAGAAACTGATAAGTTCTTAGCTGGTCGAAGCTTGATGATCGACTGATTTATCCACGCTGCCAGCTCGCCTTTTATAGACCGAAAAGTGTTACCGTTCTGATGATTCCCTGTGACGATTGACATCTCAGGCATCCTGAGTTACCATAAATCATGGACCGTCAAGAGGGTTTGTTCATATTGGAGCATTTAAGTGATTTACTTTAGCGTACACAAATCAGTCAGTAAAATCGCGTTAAGCACTACTTACTATTGTACGGCATGCACTAACGGATATTTGGAGATTTAAAATATTTATTTGTAACTTCGTTACATCCCCCTCTTTCTTCGCCAAAAAGAAAACTGTTACACTGGTTCAGTTTTGGTCACTTATTATTTATAGTGGAAAGCAAAATATTTATTTATAGTGGAAAAACAAAATATTTATAGTGGAAAACAAAATATTTATTTATATAATTTTACTTCACTTTATACATAAAAAGATAAAAAAAAATAATAATGTTAATTCAGTTTGTTATATGTCGTTTCTTCATGCACGCTTTGCTGGTAGCGGTGGCAGCACTTTTCTTTGCCCCTTGCAACGAATCACTCGGCTTCCATCTTGGAGTGTATGGACCCGAAATGGTCCATTTGGTCCACGAATTACGAAGTTCTTCGCTCGGCCGTATGGAGCCAATAATGGTTCTATTTCGGTGAAGATGTCGTCGGTTGGTTGTGATGATGATGATTTTTTTTAGGTCCTGGAGACTCTTGTTTTCGTCTGATTGCCTTTCCTGGTTTGTTGTTGGTGACTGGTGGTTTATTTTGTTGTTCAATCTGATTGATTGTATTTTGTTCGATACGCCGGGCAATATCTGCGACTGAAGTCTTTGGTTTTAGTAGGTTGCTTGGTTTGAGTGGTTGTGTCAGCTTCCTTCTACACGGATCTTGTAAGGCGGGAGTAATTAATTTTGTTCGGAGAGTTGGTTCCATGATGATCACTTGTATGTCGGGACTAAATGATACTCGACGTGGTGTCGCCATGTTGTTCACTTTGCAACTGAATACTTTTGGTTTGACTGTAGGGTTTAAATAGACACTGTGCGTGTTACCGTGTTCTGGTTCATAGTACCTTGTCAAATCTTTCACGTGAGTTACGCCGGCAGTGTTTCCTTCTGCTGTTGTGAGTTTGACGATGACAGGAGAAATTAATTTATCTACAGTATATGGTCCAATATATCGTGGCCCTAATTTTGCAGTATAATTTTTAGCGGTGGATGACAGTATTCGTTCTTTTCGTAGAACTTGTTCTCCTACTTGTGGACACCAATCGCGTCGGCGGTTATTACAGTAGCGACGTTGGTCTGTAAATGCCTTATCCAGATTGATTCGGACGATTTCATATATTTCCTGTAGGTTTCTCGCTCTTTCGGTGATTTCTGTGGTCGGAACTTTCTTTCCTATTTCTCCATATAAACTATTTGGTGACATAATTTCTCGACCAAAATTAAAATAGTGTGGAGGAGCCGGTAGATTCATGTTTGCTAGTATTTATAGCCAACATTAATTCTGGTAAGTGTTCGTCCCATTTCCGATGGTCCTGGTCCACGTATTGAGCAATCATTGTCTTTATCACATGGTTTGCTCTTTCAGTCGGATTAGCTTGCGGTGTATATGGCGGTGTAAATCGATGTTTTATTTTTAACTCTTTTAGCAGAGTTTTAAATTTTTTGCTTGTATACAGAGTGCCATTATCGGTTGCGGTGTGACCTTTTGTTGTACGAGGGAGAGATCCAATGAAGTCTGTGCTAACGATTTCCCATGGTCGATTAGCGGGGAATCCATGCATTAAACCAGCAGTTTTGTTTGTTCGGCTTTGTAACGTAGACATATGTCACAACTTCGTACATATTTAGCAATATCGCGGAACATTCCAGGCCAGTAATAATATGTAATAATATTTAGCAATGCGAGCGGTAGTTTTGTTGATTCCAAGATGGCCGGCGGTGACATTGTCATGATTCTCTCGCAATACTTTACTTCGGAGTGATTTCGGTACACAAAGCTTCCATGGTACAGCGTCCACTGTGTAAGTTGTTGAATCAAAGAATCGACGATACATTTGTTTATTCTCAACTTTGTAGTCCGGACATAATTCGGGTTGATTTTGTATTTAGGAACGTTTGTTTTGATACCATGGACATTCGGAATTTATATCAATAGATGATAGTAAGGTGAATAGAGAGGTTTGTGACTCTGTATTCCTTAAAGGTTGACGTGCCAGTGCATCAGCTACTACATTTAGTTTTCCTCGTCGGTATTTGACATCAAAGTCGTAAGACTGAACTTCGATAGCCCATCTTGCGAGTCGTCCAGACGGATTTTCAAGCGAATGTAGCCATTTTAACGCTTGATGGTCGGTGATGACTGTAAATTTATAGCCTTCTAAATACGGTCTCATCTTTCGGATGCCCCATACAACGGCTAGACACTCTTTCTCTGTCACGGAATACTTTTGTTCGGCATTATTCAACTAACGGCTGGCGTAGGCTATTACATGCTCTGCGCCATCTAGTTCTTGAGAGAGTACGGCTCCTAGTCCTTCTTGGATAGCATCAGTTTGAAGAATAAATGGCTGTGTAAAGTCTGGGCAGGCTAGAATTGGTGGCTCGGTTAATTTTTGTTTTAATATGACTATCAGAGCCAGCTTAACACAAGCTCGCAGCATGGACACGTTTAATAAATAAACGTCTCAACAATACATGCGATTCATCACTTAGTCGGTGTTAGTATTAGTATGTTATACTAAACATAAACCAAACACCAGATGAAATTACATGCAAAAAACATTAAACAAAATAGATTAAATATTATATAGACGTTTTTTTAAAACATGCTTAGAAACATCTATAACAAAATTCTCAGCCATATTATTGACAGTAATGCACATGCGATTGATAGGTTCGTACATGCTATAGTTAGACCTTGAGGGGTTAACATGCAACAGAGGTAGCCTTCTCAAATTGTGCCTGCTATCGCGAAAAGAGATTTTATTAAATAACAGAGGAGAGTCAATATTCGCGTTTAAGAGTTGGTGCACAAAAGTTACATCGGCAACCATGCGATGTTTCACAAGCAGTGCATATTTAGAAGCTTCAACCGATCCTCATGGGGTGGAAGAATTAATGAGTTATTCCAAGGTAGGTGCCTGAGAGCAAATCGTAGGAAGTTCCGCTGAACAGACTCGATACGGTCAATGTGTGTACCGTAAAATGGAGACCAGACCTGGCTAGCGTATTCAAGCAGTGGTCTCACAAAGCAAGTGTATAAACGCAGAGTTATGGTGGGATTCGAAAACTCTCGGGACCAACGTTTTATAAAACCCAGCATAGAACTACTCTTTGATACCATGTAGTTTATATGGGAGATAAAATTCAATCTTTGATCATATTTGACACCCAAGTCACAGACAGAGCCAACACGGCGAATCGAGGAATGCGAGAACTCGTAATCATAAGTGATTGGTTTCTGATTTCTGTGGAAAGTCATAGCCTCAAATTTGTCTAGATTGAGTACCAAATTATTACTTTTGCACCAGTCGTAAAATTTGTGAAGGTCAGCCTGTACCTGTTCACAATCGCTAACAGATTTAATCTGAGCGAAGAGCTTAATGTCGTCAGCATATATCAAGACTTTACAGTGCCTCACAACAGAGACAATGTCGTCAATAGATAGAATAAAGAACAACGGGCCCAAGTGACTACCTTGAGGCACGCCAGACGAAGCCATCAAGATTTTAGAGATGGAATGGCGGAATAAGATTTGGTATGTTCTGTTATCTAAATAAGACTCCGTCCATTTTAGAAATGTTGGGGGAAACCCATACTTTTCCATTTTAAAGAGTATCACGGAGTGAGATAACTTGTCGAACGCTTTACTAAAGTCTGTACAAATACAATCCGTCTGGTAGCCTTTTGCAAATCCGCCAATGGTATCCGAGACAAATTCCAACAAGTTAGTGGTTGTAGATCTGCCCGAAATAAACCCATGTTGGTTAGAAGAAAGCAAATTCTTGCAGGAAACTGACAGCTGAGAGTAAATGATGGACTCGAATAATTTAGGCATACAAGATAATTTTGCAATAGGCCTATAGTTAGAAATTTCATTTTTACTACCTTTTTTGTGGATAGGTATGATAAAGGAATTTTTCCATAGCTGCGGGAAACAACCGGTATCGAGCGATTTTTGGAAAATAATTCTTAGCGGAGCTGCCAGGGCAAGGCAGCAAGACTTAAAAAAGGCTGGAGGGATCCCATCTGGACCCGTTGTTAAGTCATTAGGAAGCTCATAAATGTGATCGAGTATGTCCTCATGTGAAATGGAAGGGACAGTGAATGAAACGTTATGGGAGTCGTTCATATGATTGAAGTTGCTATTTAGAGGTTGAAAATTTGACGAGGCAAATGCGTTGTCAAAAATGAAGCAAACATATTACAAATTTCAGACGAATCATCACTTGCAGTATCTTTGTACTTCATGGTATTGTGGTAGTTGTCGGTTTTTTTCTTCATATTAATAAACTTGAAAAAGATGCGTGGGTCACTAAATAATTTCGTTCGCATGCTTAGGACGTATTCATCATAAAGTGTAAAAGAAAGTTCTTTGAACTCATTATAGGATGCGAGGAAGTTGTTATGACTTATAATATCTTTGTCCCTCATATAACTTTTCCACATTTTATTCTTTCTATTTTTAAGACGTTTCAATTCTTTATTGAACCAGGGCGGTGATGTTTTATGCAACCGCTGGCGCTCGCGGGGAACATGAGAAGAGAATAGATCAAAAAGAGTTATGTAAAACTTAGAAACATCTTCATCAACACTATCCCAAGATAGTAATGTGTTGAAATCAATAGCGTTAAGTCTACTAGAAAGTTCCGCGAAGTCAGCTTTTCTAAAATTGAGAAAGTATTGTGTTTCGACACAATTTGTCAAGTTTTCGGTTTCATGGGAATACGTAATTAGTATAGGGGGGTGGTATTTGTCAAGAGTAGAAATTAAAACGGGTCTAGGTTCAACTAAAAAGTTATCCGCGTCAGTAGAAAATACCAGGTCTAACTGCCTGTCCATGTCATTCTTAACGTTACTGATTTGGCTGAGACCAAGAGATGAAATAGTGTCAAAGAAAAGTGATTCTCTTGCCGTCAAGTTGTTAAGTGGAAGATAGTCATCGTCCTCTTCATTAAGTACCCATTGTATATTGGGTAAGTTAAAATCACCAATTAGTAGTAATTCGTCAAGAGGTTCCATCTTACAATGGATAAAATTGGATGTTGAAATGATCAGGTCGTAAATATTCTGTCCTTTGTCATCTATATTATTAATGGAGTCTGGACGAATATAGCAACAAAGTATGTATAAGTCATATTTTAAGAGAGACAACTTAAGAGCTATAAGTTCGATGTCAAGAGTGTTGGAGAAACTGGGAAGCTGAATTTCGCTGCAATTGAAGTGGTTTTTACAAGCGAGGAGTACGCCACCGCCACGTGCTTCAGAATCAGTGTATCTATCTCTTCTAAAAATTTGATACGAATTGTCAAAGATTTCGGCATCGCGGAAACCATGATGCAGCCATGTTTCAGTGAAAGCAACTATATCGAAATCAGTTGCAACAGAGGATTTGAAGATTTGTGAAGTTTTTGTACGATTCCCCCTTACATTTTGGTAGTAGAGGGAAATAGATTTGAGTTTTTTGGAATATCGCTGCTTATTTGAGCTGTATTACGACCTTGGCGCCCGGAAGGTACGAATAATTTAGTAAAAGCGCCAGAGGGCCAAAATGTTGGATCCAATAACTTGTCTTGCAGATCCGCTGAGACAGTTAAAATAAAGGATGCAACCGGTTTAGAGCATTTACTAATTTTTCGGCAAGAAACCACATCTGTTGTGATATTTTTGGGCTTCAGATACCTTAGTATGTCCTCACACAACGTTTCTGGAGAGAAACGGGTGATGAAAACACACGTAGGCTTTGGTACCGTTCTCAAAGAGGCGCCAATACCAATTCCCACAGGCAAAGTATCATTGGTGGTGGCACTATCCACAACCGAAACAGACCGTAATACACCGACATCCGAAACGGAAAACTCCGTCCCCCTGTCAGATGACCTGTCCACTAACGAAGATAACACATTTTCTCCACCCGTAGACAAAACGCTGCCAATGGGGGCTAAACCACTAACCAGAGAAACCTCATGTCGACTTGCGGCAGTCGGAACGTTATTTGGGCGGTTGCGTTGGTTCCTTTGTCTCCGGCGACGGCCTAACTTCTCTGACGAAATATTCACAGAGGAGGGAGGAGTTGAAACATACAATTCCTGCTGAGTATGAGAAGACTGTTGTGGTTCAGGCAGTAAATTTTCAGATCTGCAAGACTCTTTTAAAGCTAAGTTACCAATATCATGAGACAAAGAACCCAGAAGCGCAGAATTCTTCAAAACGGCTGATGAACAGGAACCATATCGCCCTTGACCTGCTTAATAGTTCGCCTGATATCCTCAATGATAGGTTTACACCTAGCCCGCTATTAGCACTTGACGTTAAAGGCGCGTCACATGTTATTACTACAGAGTGAAGATAGTCTAAGCTGCTCGAACAAGAGAAATTTTTGATGAAATGTCATGAGTCTTTTCAAGTATCGCAACCGTTTTAGAATTTAAAGTGCCAGTCAGGCTGAGAAGATTATCCATCTTACAGTTCAGGATATGTACATCGTCATAAAATTGTTGAAATTTTGAAAGATCAGCAGAAAACCGACTGATTTTATCAAGCATAAGAGACGGGTCCCCAGAGATTGCTTCCGAAGAAGCTTTCGTAAGTCTTAAGACGTGACAAAGCTTGATAACAGAGCATTCACTACAGGTGGTGTGACCAGAAGACGAAGCATTTCTCTTCAAGCATGTAGCATGGAAGGCATTGCCGCAAACTCCATCACAATCTACCCCTTTGCCACTGATATTAGTGGAGCAGATTCTGCAAAGTGCCATTACAAACAAATTAAATTAATTTAATCTAACTGGCAGTGCAATTGGAGACAATTTATGTTATGCTGCTACAATTAATGAGATTTATAATTCACAATTAGCTTCATAAATTTGCTGGTTTTCATATATGGTAAATCTCTGATTAGTAGTTCAGTTTTATCGGTTATGGTTGTGAGAATGGATGTGAAAGTCCAGCTCAAGGAAAGGATCGAGTATGCGATGCAATAAGAACGGTGTCTTTGGTTAGTTAAGCTTTATGGCACTAAATAAAGCCTAAAATTATATGGAGAAAGGCGCAAAGAAAAATAAACTCAAAAATCACGAAAATATATATAATTTTTCTTTTTTTTAATTTTAAGAATTTTAACTTTATTAGCCACACGAAAGAAAGTGAATTAGTCAATTGAAAATTGAAAATTAATCCACCTGTATACGAGGTCCCACGAAGCACGAATGAACACAAAAGCCTCAACAGAGGCGATGACAGCAGATTAGTAATATAAGCAAACCACAGATCACTCAGGGAATCTAGGATTAAAACTCCACTTGCACATGAAAAGGACACAATTCGTGGAAAAACCAAATCACTTTATACACAAAATAAGAACTAATAGATAGAAATTTATACAAAAAAGAAAAATAATAACAAAAGAACCGGCTACAGACATGCAAATCTTCTTCTTCTTTTTCCAATGCCTGTTGTTGCTCTGGTCCCCAGTTCCATTTATGTTTTTTCTGCAGTAGTTTAGTTATTGTTGCTACTGTGGTAGAAAAGGACGGCACAAATCTTCGGTACCACGACGCAATACCCAAAAATTGTCTCACTTCTTTGACAGTTGTCGGCGCGGAAAGTGCTCTTATGGCTTCAACTTTTGAACTGACAACGTGTCCCAGATATCGGATCTTTTCTTTCAGAAAATCACATTTGTCGGGATTTATTTTTAAATTTGCAGCTATGAGTCGGTCAAACACTTCCTTTAATTTTTCCAAATGTTGCTCCAAAGTACGGCCAATAACAATAATGTCATCCAGATATGCAAAAGCATATGGTTCCATTTCCGGACCGATTACTTGGTCTAGAGCTCGCTGAAATGTAGCGGGTGCGGAATGAAGTCCAAATGGAATAACTTTCCATTGGAACAAACCTCGACCGGGAATGGTAAATGCTGTATATGGTCGGCATTCTACTGTCAGTGGGATTTGCCAGTAACCCTCTTTTAAGTCAAGTGTGGAAATATATTTTGCGCCTCTCAATTTATCCAGTATATGGTTGATTTGAGGTAACGGATAGGCGTCTTTAACGGAATGTTCATTAATCTGTCGGTAGTCAATACATAGCCTCCATCCGCCATGTTTTTTACGTATTAGTACGATGGGTGACCTGTATGGGCTTTTTGACGGTTCTATCTGGTCTTCGGCAAGAAGTTCATCAATTTGCAAGCTTATAATTTCTTGCATAGCGGGGTTACGAGGAAAGTAGCGTTGTTTTATCGGCCGGTCATGTTTCATTTGGATATTGTGCTGTGTTATCGGAGTGGCCCGGAGATTTTGTCAAATCTTTGAATTTGAGTGGACAGGAATTCGGTTATTTGGTTTTCCTGTATATTGTCTATCTCGTCGGGTATTACCACTGTACATGTTGCTGGTTCGGAAATTTCCTCTTCAATGTTCCTGATTCCTGGTGAAATTTCCTGGTTCCATATTTTTACTGATATGTCAGCTTTTCGAAGAAAGTCTACACCCAGTATGATGGTTTCGGCTAGATTTGGCATGTAGTAGAATAAATGTGAAATTTTATGATTATTCCACTGTGTGTCCACCATATATGACTGGTGGATTTTAAATTCACTACTGTTCGCCATTCCAGTTCTCAAAGAACATGATATCGGAGGAATATTATGTAATTCCAGCAGTTTTTTGACTTCATTACCAATAAATGATTTGGCAGCTCCAGTATCTATGAGTGCTATACACGGTGTTTCAAATATCGACATGGTGATGAAGTATCGGTCGTCCTCATAGTGTACGTCTATCATGGTTGTATCGGGTAGACTGGTTTTTAAGGCATCTGGTTCTGGTTCTGGGATACTCGGCTGCCTTATCTCTCCGGTATCCTTGGTCTTTTAACGGTCTCTTCATGTTTTGACCATGACAGTCTCTAGTCAGAACACCTAGTTTCCCACACTGTGAACAAAATATTTTTGCCGGATTTTGACATTCGTGTCTACGATGTCCCAGTTGTCCACATCTCCAGCTTTCTCGCCTTATATGTGAAACGTTTATTGGCAAGGCTGGGGTGTTTTGGGATGGTCTACTCATCTGACGGATCGGTGGTGTTTCGGTGTTGCGGGATTTTTGTTGAACTTGAATATATTCATACTCTTCTGCGACTTGAATAAGTTCAGACAGTTTACGGAAATCTTTTCTTCGGATGTATAGGCGGTACTCTGGTAACATGTTTTCATAAATTCGTTCTAATTTTTCTTCGGTTGACACGTTTGTTTGCCAGCGCATGAGTGACTGGATAGAAGCGATATAATCTTTGGCCCTTTCTCTAGATTTCTGTAACCTAGTTCGGATCTCATCGGCTAGTTTTATACTGAAACGTGGCGGCAAGAAAAACAGTTTGAAGTCACTTATGATTTCATCCCATGTTGTCCTTTGTTCTCGGTTGTTACGATACCATGCTAGTGCTGTCTTTGTCAGCAGCTCGGGTAATATATTTAACATTCGGTCGGTTGGTATACTGTAACATTGTGCCATTTCCTCAATTCTCTCGAGGAAATTTAACGGATCCTGACCTTGGTCAAATAGCACATTCCATTTTCTGACATTATCCATAATGTCAGCATCTGAAAGTGGTCGATCTCGGATTTCTATCGGGTACGGAATATTTGGAATATTGTTACAAGATGTCTCCTTGTCGGTAACACTCAGGCGTGTTGGCGGTATATTCGGCTGCAATCTTTGCTCATCGGTTTGTGTTTCGGTATTGATGATTGAAGTTATCAATATATCGGTCTGGGTTTCGGATGTATTGGTAATCGGATGTGTCATTTTATCGGTCTTAGTTTCGGTTGACACAATTTTTAACTGATTTTGCTCCTCCTCTTGAAGAGCTTGTTCACGTTTTACACTGTCTGCAAGACGTTTTCGCAGTTCATCCACGGTTCCCTTTGTATTTAAGGTCCTACGGTTTAATTCAGTGACTAAGTCTTCCTTTTTCAGCTGGTATACGGCACTGACGGTTATTTCACTTTTGTTGGTCATTTTTAATTTATTTGCTATTTTTATACACACATAGATATTTATTTTCACGGGTATTGTTTATTTTATACACTGATATTTATTATATGCACTGGTATTATCGTCTTCTCGGTCTGGTTTCTGGATATGTATATACGGTGACTACTCTACTTCATTCACTAACGTTTCTCCAGTGGCAGAAAAGAGAGTCCCTGCTCGAGCGCCATTTTGTAATCGTTGGTATTTGAGTTGAACGTTTTGGGTCAGCTTTGGAGTTACGCCAGGGTCAATGCGTTCAACGACGGGGAAGAAGAAGAAATAGATACCAGGTTTTGACGTTTTAAAAGGTGAACACTGATTTAATTTTTATAATGAACAAAGATGTTTTATTAAAGAAGAATATATTATTTTTACACAAATGTCTTGTTTGTTTATATAATCCTTAACACTAATACACAATTTTAATATTTTTATACACTTTTTATCAAACACAAACCTGTCAGATTCATTGCTTGTTGATAAAATATTAATACTTATTTAACCTTTTTCCATAAGGTTATACACAAACTGGTTAGATTTATTGTCTGTGACAATACACAATCTTAATACTATTAACCCTTTTTCCATAAGGTTATACACAAACTTTGTCAGTTTTTATTGTCTGTGACAATACACAATCTTAATACTATTACACTCTTAATACTATACACAAATTAGTTGTTTACCACTTTCTTACACTGTATGTATCTCTTTTCTATGTTTTTGTATTATACGGGGATATGCTTTTTGTCTTACGGGATGATGGGTAAATCTCGAATGTGGTAACCTCACACTCGGCAGGAAAGAGATTTTGTCTCGAATACGGAAACCTCGTACTCGGTAGGTAGGAAAATTCTAACACTACTACGGGATGACGGGTAATTCTCGAATGCGGTAACCTCACACTCGGCAGGAAAGAGATTTTGTCTCGAATACGGAAACCTCGTACTCGGTAGGAAAATTCTAACACTACTACGGGATGACGGGTAATTCTTGAAGGTGGTAACCTCATACTTGGCAGGAAATTAAGTCGATTACTTCTTCGTTAGCTAGAAACTGATAAGTTCTTAGCTGGCCGAAGCTTGATGATCGACTGATTTATCCACGCTGCCAGCTCGCCTTTTATAGACTGAAAAGTGTTACCGTTCTGATGATTCCATGTGACGATTGACATCTCAGGCATCCTGAGTTACCATAAATCATGGAACGTCAAGAGGGTTTGTTCATATTGGAGCATTTAAGTGATTTACTTTAGCGTACACAAATCAGTCAGTCAAATCGGGTTAAGCACTACTTACTATTGTACGGCATGCACTAACGGATATTTGGAGATTTAAGATATTTATTTGTAGCTTCGTTACAATTCTTTACTATTATATGTGTGGTATTTTCATTTGTTTTTTTAAACAAGAATGTCCTTTCGTTTATTGACAGTTCAAGTTTGTTTAAGAAATTTTTTAAATTTAAATTATAGGCCACTATGGGTGTGGCTTAGGTGGTCTAGCTAGGATAGTATTGGAAGAATTATTTTGTGATAATTGATCGCACATGCTATCATCATCTGTTTCAATAAAGGCTGTGTGATCAGTCTCTTCTGAATCTAAAATGTCCAATTGATTAGTGTTTACAGAAGCTGTAAGGCCTGAAGCTTTATTGTGCAAAGAATCATTTCTAGGTTTATTTTTTGTTTTGTTAATGTTATTATATTTCTTTTTTTTGTTCTAACATCACCAGGATCACAACTCTCATAACTAACGCTCCTCTTTTCTTTGATAGACGGAGGATTGATTTCGTGAACTTTAATTAAATTATTATATTTTTCTAATAGAGTATTATAATTTTCAGTAATTTCTCTTAGTTGTTTACTATATAGATTATTAAATACCTTATCAATATTTTCGGTAAGGCTTTTTACACTGGAGTTGTCGTTAAGCCTTACTTCAGTAGCATTGATGTTCTTTTTGAAGAAGTGTTGTTCCTTATCATCGGACCTGCGGAAGGCACCAGGATTTAATAGCGTGTTGTGGACTGATGGCCCAGGGACTGCACTGGGAATATTGTTAAGTATAATCTCAGTAGAGTTAATGGTGTTTGATGAGATGTTGTATTGTTCCTTGTTAACAGACCTGGGGAGGCACCAGGATTTAATTGCGTGTTGTGGACTGTTGGCTCAGGGACAGCACAGGGAATATTGTAAGCTGTTATCTCAGTAAGTGTTACGTTAACAGGGAATTCCTGAATGGAATTACCAAAAAATGTAACTGTGGGGTGGTTACTGTTAGTGTAGCGGAAAGTTAAATTCAGAACAAATTAAAGTAAGTTCACATTCGATTTATTTATAGTTTTTATCACGCTTCTATGCACTTTAATCTTAATTAGGATTTAGCTAATGTATATAAATATTAATCATACAAATTTCTCAGGCAAACAAAAATTAGTTCGCAGATTTGTCCAAGCTAACCCGAGACGGGAAGATGAAGGGCACCTGACATGAACTAATTGTACAAATTAAACTACTGTATTTTAATTATTTCACTCTATGTTAATTATGTATTTGAAACACTAAATATTAACAAACTTCACAAATAAATTTAAAGTTAATTAGAAAAATTCACTCAACACAATTAAATTTATTTCCACCTAATTGCATGTGAGCTTGCACATACCTTGATTGGATGATCACAAGCCAATTTTCACAATTAGAAGAATTTAATAAAACACTGTAGGTATATCACTGTTGAAGCTAACTCTATGACTGTCGAAAACGCAAGAGAGTGATCTATGGCACTGCACCTCTTTATATAGAGCGTGAACCGCCATTTTTCTGTGGAACCTACAACCATAATGTAAATTTCTCCAAGAAAATAATTTTTCGTTCATTTCTATTATTTTCATTCGATGCGGAATTTTTCATTTTATTATCTTCCAATGAAAAATTCTTATTCTTTATTATTTCTTACAAATGCTGGCAAAAAGTTTAAATTATGCCATAACATGGCGCTGATTAAAATTTGGCATCAATTTTCAATAATTCAAGTGTGGAACGCAATTTTTCATTTATCTCGTTCCCCTAGCTATCTCTATCTTTCTCATTATGCTTATGAGAAAACTAAAAATCTTAAATATCTTTTCAAGAAGATATTTTCACGCTTTTTAAGCGCTGCCACTGTATTCCTCTTTGAAGAACACCCCGATTTCATATGTCATATGTTGACAATATATGAAGGTGACAGTTCCGCGGTTTGTAATCGTTTCGCGCCGTCAAAGTTTTCGCGAGTGTTTTTTAGTGGCCCTTTGTGATTTAATTACAGGTAAGTGTTGAATGGTGCCAAGTAATAGTGCTTGTGTGTTGAATTCATGTGTTTGTGTGTTCGATCCTTTGATTTTTTTCCGAGTGTAAATATCCTAACCTGTACCAGGTGCGATATTTACCTTTGTTTTTTATGCGCTTAATCTGATAATTCAGGTGTGCACATATATTAAGTTTTGCTTACGAGTTCTAGCAAGGTAATTTTATATCATTTTTACAACATAGCAATATGATTTTCGCAAGTTTTCTTGCATTTTTGTTCTGTTCGCGGCAGCTGTCAACGGGGTGAAATTTATACGAATTTTACCTGAATGCCCGACTGGAACTTAGTTTTCAGTAGAATTTTTATTCTACTATTAGCATTTCATAGATTGGTTAAACTTCCAGGTGTTGATGACTGAAATTCAGCATAATATCACCACTTGAAGTTTAACACAGTGTTGTTGTTGTTTATATGTAATTTGTTTACGTTTGTACTATGCATGTAGGATGATATGCATTGGTTATAACGTTTTCATTTTGTAACTTCACTATAAAATTCATTATTTCTTATTCAAATAATTCATTACTTATTCTAATAATTTCAGGAATTCATTTATGTGGGCCCTGGAGCTGCAATTCAACGAGGGACTTCGTGGAAGCGGTGCCAAGATGAGATAAGTACTCATATCTTTGTAAAATTTTTACTGATTCTTCCTTTTTTTGTTTTTTTGTAGCTTCATCGCTGAACATTCTCCCCTCCGTTGAATGCTTGCATTCAACCGAGCTCTTATTTTTGATATTCCTCGTTTGTAATAGCGATTGAACGTAATCTTGCCATCGGATCCCACGTGTAGAAAGACTTGATACCGATCAGGAAGATTAATCGTTTTGGTTTTGCGTTTTGTTTTTCTAATGGCATCAAAGTCAATTCGTGCCAACACATGTCGTTGCAAATAAATATCGACCTTTTCTTTGGTAAAAACCGCTGGTGGGAGTTTTCAGCACGCATTTGTAATTCGTCAATGGTTGTGGTATATTTCAGGCGATCCAGTGACTCTAGCTGTCTTTCATTGATGGCTGCTGGTTCAGATGGTGTAGCCTTCATATGTGGAGTAGTGATATACGTAGTTGCTGGTAGCTGCCGGGATCCGTTCTGTTTTTCGGACTGAGCGCCTTTTTTGGGTAGACCAGTTAATACATCACAGCCAGGTTCTACAAATAAGTCTACCATTGGACTCCTGGGTGGAGAGAAACGAATGTCTTCCAGGATGCATAGTACATCTGCATCTTGATTTTCAAAATTGGACGATATCTGAAAATGTACTGAATAAATAACTTGATAACTAGTGTAAAGGACATTTACAAGACGACACGACTGACAAAGAACATAAATGTGACGACATCTGTGCAGTGGTCAGCTCAGTTTACTGCCACTCTGTTCGGCGGAAGCTTCTATAGGCAATCGACATACTTTCGCTATAGGCCGCTGCAATGTGCTATTCTGTGTTCGAATTTGGACAACTCGTACCAGGCCGCCTTTTCCTGGATATGTTCGTTCGATTATGCCTAAGGGCCAACAGGTTGGTGGCATGTTTTCGTTTTTATGACCACGATATCCCCAGTTTTTAAATTTGAGTCTGTCCATGCGAATACCGGAACGTTGGTCAACTTCATATCTTCAATAATAGTTTTTAGTAGTCGTGCTAATATTACTGCTCCATTTAGTTCTAAGCGAGGGATAGTTGTGAGCTTAATCGGCGCTACTCTTGACTTTGAAGTGAGAAGAGTTGACGTTGTTTTGCCATCTGTGTCTTCAACCCGTAGGTATAGTACCGCAGCATAAGCTCTCTCCGACGCATCGCAAAACCCATGTAATTGCATATTTGCACCCTTGGAATAATGAATTCACCTCGGAATTTTTATGTATTGTATCTGGAGTAAATCTGTGTTGAACCTTTCCCATTGAGATTGGAAAGCTTCTGTTACTGGAGTATCCCAAGAGCAACCTGTTATCCACAAGGTCTGCATTAAGATCTTGGCTACTACAATTATTGGAGCAAGCCATCCAAGAGGATCATACAACGAGGCTATTTCTGATAAAACGGTTCGCTTAGTTGTGAGTGAATGCTTTTCCCTTTGGGCGAGCGTGAAAGTGAAATGGTCATGGGCAGGATGCCAACTTATTCCAAGAGTTTTAATCAATTCATCATTAGTTAATGTTAGCTCGCTTTTAAACTCTCTGTGATCTAATGGCAGGTCATCTAGCAATTTTGGTTCGTTGCTGGCCCATTTCCTTAAATTAAAGCCACCAGCCTTCATCATGTTGATCACCTCTACTTGAATGTCCTTAGCATGGGCAATGTTATCAGATCCTGTTAATAAGTCATCGATATAGAAGTCGGTATATGTTGCTCTTGACGCTAATGGCCAATGACTCTCTTCATCAGCAGCTAATTGTTGCAGAGTACGTATGGCAAGATATGGAGCGGCGGATGTACCAAACGTGGCTGTTTTAAGTTGATAGTCTTGTATATGCTTGGTAACAGGATGTTGCCAAATAATCCTTTGGAATGTACGATGATCTGGATGCATTTCGATCATACGATACATTTTTTCAATATCCGCATTCATTGCTACTCTATACTTTCCGCAGTTGAGCAAAGTTGCAAATAATTTTGATTGTAGTGTCGGCTCCTTTCACATGTAATCATTGATCGACTTTCCATTTGTTGTCTTGGCCGATGCATCGAATACTACTCGTAACCTTGTTGTGGTGCTATTCTTAAACACTGCCTGATGCGGAGTATAATAATGTGGTTGATTATCGTTTGGTGGATCGATTTCCTCCATATGCCCAAGCTCTATTATTCGTTTAGATACCGTGTATAATCTCTTTCTAGTTCAGGATCATTTTGAAACTTTCTTTGTAAAGTTGACAAGCGTTTTAATGCTTGGGCCCTCGAATACCCTAATAGAGGAATGTCATTGTTGATGAAGGGTAGCTTCACTTTATAAGTACCATTGATTAATCGTTTGTAAGACATTTGATATATCTCCTGACACTCTTCTTCCCTTTTATTGAGAAGGGGGCTTATTGGAAATTCTTCCAATGCTCAGAATTTCTTCACCTGTTCATTTAGATCCACCGTTGTGGTAAAGGTACGACTTTGCATCTTATCGTCGAGTGCCTTGTTTATTGACCCTAGTAGGATCCAACCGAAAATCGTTTTAACTGCTACTGGTGCCGTGTCAGGTCCGCGACTGATACCTTCTTGAATAATTTTTGCATAAGCTGTAGCTCCTAGTAAAGCGTCTATCCTGCCAGGTTTCCAGAATGTGGGGTCTGCAAGATTCAAACCAGCTAGATGTCGCCAGTCATTTCTGGAAACTACCCTTGTTGGCAAAGAATTTGTAATATTCTTCAGGACCAGGAAATTCTCTTCTAGGATATTTCGATTACATCCGCATGATGTTAACCATAGTTTGGTTTGCTGAGTTGCTTCAGCAGAGGGACTAGCGTTCAAACCCGTGATTCCTACTGATGTGGGTGTGCCTTTTACACGCATCTTCTGTTATGAACGAAGCTTGTGAGCCACTATCTATGAGGCAACGTAGCATTATAGGTTCACCAAATTCACCATTTGCCATCACTAATGCTGTCGATAATAACGCATGATGGATTTCTCTGTTTATGAAGGTTTGAGTCACGTTTGACTCAGCAGCGCTGTTGGCCAATGGTCCTCGTGTAGGATTATTGTATATTTCCGAGTCTTCGTTCTGATGCGATTGCTTCATACTTGTTGAAGCTTGCCTTGCGTTTTCATACGCCTTGTTCTTGATCTTCTGTGGAGTTGAGATTGGTTTTTCCTTGTAGTAATCGATATGCAGCGATGTAAGATGCCTTTTGTTACATTTAAAGCATTTGTGTTTGCTACGGCATTTATTTAATTGACGATTGGTTGATAGACAGTTTAGGCAGCTCCCAGCCGCCTTAATGACCTTTAGTCTTGCCTCTACGTTCATTGTTTGGTATTTTGAACACTTCTGAGCCCGATGATCTCCATTACATACTGGACATCGATTATCCTTTGTCGTATAACACGACAATGTTGTTTGTTTGAGGTCTGACCTTGATTGCGATGCCTTCGTTACTAAAACATCTGTAATGGATTCCGAGATTTTTAAACGTTTGTTTAAAAACGTAATGAATTGTGAGAGCTTTGGTAGATTTTGAGTTGCACCTTGATCTTCCTCCCATAGTTTCAGAGTCGTAAATGGTAGTTTCTGTACAAGAAGATGTACCAGCAATACATCCCATGAACTTGTATTTACTTGTAGTCTCTTTAGCTGTTGTAGGCATTCTTCTGTCGTATCGATCATAGATTTTAAACCCTTGCTCGTTTCTACATGTTGTTTGAGTTAATTTATTAGTGCCTTGAGTTGATAATTAACTAGAATCCGTTTATTTTCGTATCTTTCTTTTAATTTATTCCATGCTGGCTCTCTCAAAACCCTTTCAGCTTCACCAATGATGCAGTTTTTGTACAGAACTTAGTCGTGTATTATCGTGCACTAACGATATAAACATATCATAAAAGGATCGCCATCGATCGTAGTCACCATTAAAGGTAGGTAGTGCTATTCTAGGCAATGCAATTTCCTGTTGGATAACTGTATTTGTATGTGTTGGACCAGATGAGGTAGCATGTGTATCTGTATTTGCAGAAAAACTACGTAAATCTTCCATTAATTCGCTCATTAATTCCGAGTATCTAGATTCTGTTTTGCCGTAATTATCTTCTTCTAGATACAAATTATATTCTTCTGACTCTTCCTCACATAACGTTTCATTGAGGGTTAAATCTATTGCACTGTAATCTTCCCAAATTTTCTTTAAATCGGAAATTTGTGCTACATAAAATCCATGAGTTCGCTTAGAACTTTCAACTCCCCTTGTGTTGTCAATAAATTTGTTTAATCTGCCACTTAGAATCTCCTCCTTATTAAATATTTCCTTTAAAGAAGACATGATTGCAGTTAATAGCACGTGAGTAGCTGTAAATGCACGTAGGTAGCTTGTAAAAGACTAACTGTAGCTGATTACCGCTATGTACAAGGAATGCTTGCTTGAAGCCGGCAAACGTTCGAATCTAACAGTGAACTCTTATTAATCGAATGCTCTTACTTTCCTGGATAGAACCACCAAAAAATGTTACGTTAACAGGGAATTCCTGAATGGAATTACCAAAAAATGTAACTGTGGGGTGGTTACTGTTAGTGTAGCGGAAAGTTAAACTCAGAACAAATTAAAGTAAGTTCACATTCGATTTATTTATAGTTTTATCACGCTTCTATGCACTTTAATCTTAATTAGGATTTAGTTAATGTATATAAATATTAATCATACAAATTTCTCAGGCAAACAAAAATTTGTTCGCAGATTTGTCCAAGCTAACCCGAGACGGGAAGATGAAGGACACCTGACATGAACTAACTGTACAAATTAAACTACTGTATTTTAATTATTTCACTCTATCTTAATTATGTATTTGAAACACTTAATCTTTAACAAATATCACAAATAAATTTAAAGTTAATTAGAAAAATTCACTCAACACAATTAAATTTATTTCCACCTAATTGCATGTGAGCTTGCACATACCTTGATTGGATGATCACAAGCCAATTTTCACAATTAGAAGAATTTAATAAAACACTATAGGTATATCACTGTTGAATCTAACTCTATGACTGTCGAAAACGCTAGATAGTGATCCATGGCACTGCACCTCTTTATATATGTAGAGCCTGAACCGCCATTTTTCTGTGGAACCTACAACCATAATGTAAATTTCTCCAAGAAAATAATTTTTCGTTCATTTCTATTATTTTCATTCGATGCGGAATTTTTCATTTTATTATCTTCCAACGAAAAATTCTTATTCTTTATTATTTCTTACACATGCTGGCAAAAAGTTTAAATTGGCATCCATTTTCAATAATTTAAGTCTGGAACGCAATTTTTCATTTATCTCGTTCCCCCTAGCTATCTCTTTCTTTCTCATTATGCTTATGAGAAAACTAAGAATCTTAAATATCTTTTCAAGAAGATATTTTCACGCTTTTTAAGCGCTGCCATTGTATTCCTTTTGAAGAACACCCCGATTTCATATGTCATATGTTGACAATATATGAAGGTGACAGTTCCGCGGTTTGTAATCGTTTCGCGCCGTTAAAGTTTTCGCGAGTGTTTTTTAGTGGCCCTTTGCAAAACCCTCGAGAATACTTCACAAGCCATGAAACAGACTCCCTTCCTACCACATACGAGGCGCCCCGTAGTCCTTACATTCTAAAATATTTGCATTGTTCTTATGTAAAAGTGACAAAAGTTTGATTTGAATAGCTCCTCCGCCCTAAACTACTCTTCATACAGAAAAATGGTGTTCCAATAATCTTAAGCTTGCTTTCTTATCTTCCGAACCGTAATAAAATTTTCATACCTTTCCTAACAAAATTATTTAAAAAAAATTATCTTAACCAATAATGTCGCTGTGCCGTCATGGCATGCCGTGGGCTGATGATATCGAATGTAGCTGCCTACAGATTCGGACTATGGCTGCATATAACACATGCAATTATCACTCAGCAGAGAGGTATTGAGCGTAAAATGGTAAGGTTACATTGTAATCAAAACTATTTTATTATTTTGTTAAGTAAGCTATATAGGAAGTATAGCCTTTGGGAAGGTAAGGAAATAAGCTTTAAATTACTAGAAGACTATTTTCATGTATGGATAGTAGTTTAGGCTCTATAGCATATATAATGTCAATGTTTGGCACTTTTCCATAAGTATCAATATAGAACATTTTAGAGAACAGACTCCGAACGCACATATATAGATTTCTGTTTCATGGCTTGGGAAGTATTCTCGAGGGTTTTGCCCTTTGTGATTTAATTACAGGTAAGTGTTGAATGGTGCCAAGTAATAGTACTTGTGTGTTGAATTCATGTGTTTGTGTGTTCAATCCTTTGATTTTTTTCTAAGTGTAAATATCCTAACCTGTACCAGGTGCGAAATTTACCTTTGTTTTTTATGCGCTTAATCGGATAATTCAGGTGTGCACATATATTAAATTTTGCTTACAAGTTCTAGCAAGGTAATTTTATATCGTTATTACAACATAGCAATATGATTTTCGCAAGTTTTCTTGCATTTTTGTTCTGTTCGCGGCAGCTGTCAACAGGTGAAATTTATACGAATTTTACCTGAATTGCCCGACTGGAACTTAGCTTTCAGTAGAATTTTTATTATTATTAGTATGTCATAGATTGGTTAAACTTCCAGGTGTTGATGAGTGAAATTCAGCATAATATCACCACTTGAAGTTTAACACAGTGTTGTTGTTGTTTATATGTAATTTGTTTACGTTTGTACTATGCATGTAGGATGAGATGCATTGGTTATAACGTTTTCATTTTGTAACTTCACTATAAAATTCATTATTTCTTATTCAAATAATTCATTTCTTATTCTAATAATTTCAGGAATTCATTTATGTGGGCCCTGGAGCTGCAATTCAACGAGGAACTTCGTGGGAGCGGTGCCAAGATGAGATAAGTACTCATATCTTTGTAAAATTTTTACTGATTCTTCCTTTTTTGTTTTTTTGTTGGTTCATCGCTGAACAGTAAGATTAATGTTGTTTGATGAGATGTTGCATTGTTCCTTGTCATCAGACCTGGGGAAGGCACCAGGATTTAATTGCATGTTGTGGACTGGTGGCCCAGGGACGGCACTGGAATTATTGTTAGCCATTATTTTCGGGAAGGCACCAAGATTTACTTGAATTGATGGCCCAGAGGCGGTACTGGAAGGATCAATTGACATTGCTTCTGTAGTATTATTGTTGCTTGGGAGCTGGTTTTATTTATCATGGTTGGATAGAGCTGTTTTTAGTTTCAGTGTATTAATTTTCTTTGTTTCGTTATCCTTTTTAAAGGCTTTTAGATTATTATTTTTTTTCGTTATAGCGTTATTTAGCTTTTGTTTTATGACATCTTTATGTTTTTGTGGTTTATCCTTAAGTTTGACAGACGGGGTCACTATTTTTTCATCACTTTTTTTTGTGTAACTAATTATTGAAATGTCGGAACTGCTTTAATTATCTCCATCAGAGAAAGTATGAGTCAAAGCTTCGTCGTCAGACATTGTATTATCTCTAGCTTTAATAAGGGCCAGAACTAAATCCATACAAGTTATGGTTTAGATGACCCATTTAAATTTTTTTTTTTAATTTTATTGTTATTTGTTAATAATTCACTCTTATTTGCTGAATTTGCACTTAAGGCACTTAATTATAACGTCGGATAAATTCTTTGTGGGCTACTGCCAACACTGTAGTTATTGTGACTCCGTGGAGAAATAATAGGATTTTTTTTTGATCAGATCGTGAATAATTAATTAATAATTATAAATATAGCACTAACCCTTTCGCAGCTGCTGGGACAGATATGTCCCAGCAGAATTTTAAAAACGACTGAATTTAAAAGTTTCCATGTAATATGGGGTATATACATATATATGTATATATATGTGTCTATTGACTTTTAAAGATGTCAGCCGTAAATGCTTGGGTAGTTTACTGTGAACTTAATCGGAAAAACAAACCTTTCTTGAATTCCTTGTCTCATTAGCTGACGATCTTATTCAAAAAGAAGTAGAAACTGCAGCTATTCGTCGTTCCGACAAAAATGGTCGTTTATCTAAGAAACGAAAATTGCCTAGCAATGTTAGTCTTCATCTTTGAAAAGAAGGTGTGAAACGAAAACGGTGTACAAAATGTGCAGCAGCAAAAAAGGAAAAGCATACCAAAACAATTTGTCCATCCTGACTTTTGGTGGGGGTATCAACGCAACGATACCCACCAGGAGTGACTGGGAGGGGAAGGAGGTGGTGGAATGTGAAATTTCTTTATGCAAAGACTGTTTTGCTGCATATCATATTTAATTTTTTATATAATATTTTATTACCTTTTCACTTTTTATTTTTGAGAAATGAATTTGTTTTGTTTTTTTTATTTCAATATGCTGATGGGACATATATGACCCACCATAAAAGACGGATGGGACATATATGTCTCACCCCATCCAGCCCGCCTCTTGATATATATTTTTTAAATAACACTTAAGTATTATATTTCATATTATATTAAACATAATATAATAATATAACCTAAAATGGAAAGCCGCTGCGAAAGGGTTAAAGGCACTTGTTTAATAAATTTCACGATTAATTAGATTTTATTTCTAAAATAATGCACTTAAGAGCACTTATCTAATGTCTGAAATTCTTTTGGGCTACTGCCCGAACAAAAAAATAATTTTTTAATTTTGTTATTTGTTGATAATTCACTTTTATTTACTGAATATTGTACTTAAAGCACTTAATGATGAATTCTTTGTGGGCTACTGCCAACACAGATCGTGAATAATTACTTAACAGTAATTAGTAGTTATTGAATAGCACTTAAAGGCACTTGTTCAATAAATTTCACGAATAATCAAATTTTACTTCTAAAATAATGCACTTAAGAGCACTTATCTAATGTCTGAAATTCTTTTGGGCTACTGCCCGAATAATTTTTAATTTTATTGTTATTTGTTGATAATTCACTTTTATTTACTGCATAATGCACTAAAGCACTTAATAGATTTTAATCACATCGTGAATAATGGATTAATAATTATTAGTGCACTTAAGAGCACTTATCTAATGTCTGAAATTTTTTGGGCTACTGCCCGAACAAAAGTTGGGATATTAATGAGTATTTGTCTCTTGACATAACTCAGAATTAATTTCGCATCAGTAGAGTGAAACTGTCACTGCACTTCACTTGCACATATGAACTTGCACATATTTTCACTATTGAGCGTTTAGCATTTCACTGCTGGTCACTGCTTAGCACTTCACACTGCACTTAACTTGCACATATACTTGCACATATAAACTATCTGCCAACTTGGCAACTACACTTCACTGTTAGCCACTTCACTATTGAATGTTTAGCACTTCACTTGTTATGGTTGTCTTGTATTGGTTCTGTAGGGATTACGGACGGAGGATGATGTGTCCTGTTCGCGGAGCTAATTGGCCGTTCACCCCGTAGCAGTTATCGGCAGGCTGGCATGCTTGTAGCTAGCTTTACGGAGAATAGTAGGGAGGTTCGAGGAATTAAACCTACCTCCTGCCACAGCACCACAACAAAAAAAAAATTTTTTATGCCGGTTTAGTTAGAGATGGAGATGAAGAAGGAATAATATCGGATGCCAGGGACTATGAAGGAAAGGATAGCCAACAGTGAATCCACCTGCTGCCATGCTAATTTACTGGTGATGTTGCCCAGCATTGGCCGTGCCCCATCCTCCTCATGGATATTCTGCCCATATATTCTGAATACCCCCTTTTCCTAGAAAAAACGGCGAGCGATAGAAAGAGAAGGACCTGGAGAGAGTGTGGGGATTATTTAATTAATACTCATGATCGTCGATTGCATGATGAAATGAGATTTATTAATCCTACGGACTAAATTAACATGTGTCTTGCGATTAATTTCAATATACGACAACTCCACCTTGGGACAACTGGAGTAACATACGATCTACCACTATTAAATCTACTCTCTTAAAGACCTTATGCTAATACTTGTAAATAGGAAAAATTCCTTCGCGACTCTTCACTCAGTTCGTGATTATTTGGATCAAATTGTGCCCCATGACATTTCTTCCACTTCATTACTTCATTTTATCAAGACATAACAACTTCATGTTATCGTGGTGGTACATGCACAGACATCCACTACACAACCTATTCTCGCACATATCCACGTGTGTGGTTATCACTATTGCACTACATATATATATATATATATAAAGATATATTATTTAAGATTCAAATATGGTATGCAAAATAAACAATTATAAGGAAACACCAAAGTTCTACTTACGACAACGTCGGATCCCTCGTAGAGGCGCCTCTGGATTGATGCGACGATCTCTCTGTAAATGGTTAAACCTTGAGGAATAGTTATGCCGGTCTGAGGCCTGTTCAAATACCCCACTATATTTATATAAGGTTAATTCAGTACTCTATACCTATCCCTATATCTATCTCTATATCCATATTTCTATATTAATGGGGTTAACCATGAACGCAAACTATCGCGAACTGAGCAACTTTTCTCCTCACCCTCCTCTTTCAGGAAGAGGGAACTAGAATATATAAAATTGTTATAGCAGTCCTCTGTTAAACTATAATTAGATTCCAAATTGATATAAAGTTAGTTCACTGCTAAACTATATATTTTGATTCCAAATGAATATAAAGTTAGTTCACTGCTAAACTATAATTAGATTCCAAATGAATATAATGTTAGTTAGGGCGAGAGCCTGGAACAGAAATATTTTTTTTTGTTTTACAAAATATTTCAATCGTTGAGTTACAATTATCAGCTACCTATCACGCGGTTCTCAGGAGGGGAGACAAAAAAATTCCAATTAGACAATGTTGTACGTAGTAGTTCAGAGGTCACGGCAAGGTGAGATGAATATAGACGTGACTACCGGTACATCCCTTAGCATCCCCACGGAATGCGGAATTTTGTGGTGCGCTTTACACCGATTCCTTTTGATTCCAGAGGCCTAGGCCCAGATTCGAGGCATATGTATGTGCCTTAGACGAACAATATTGTGGCTGAGGCGATTTGTCTGCCCGAATGCCACTTACTGCGAAATTATGTTTTAATAAATACCGTGTGAGATTAAATGCGCAAAATTTTGTTTACCTTGTTATTGAATTCCACTGATTACTTTTGATTCCAGAGGCCTTTTTTTCCTTTTTCTACCATGTGCTTCACCTTGTGCACTTTCTATTTAACCGCGTTTTTTCCTGTCTCGTTCTGCACAATCGCCTCTTCGATCTTCTTCTTCCTTTTTCTTATTTTCTTCCCTTCCAAGTGGCAGCCCACGCGCTCCTGGCCCATCCACATAGATGCCGTGCCGCCACCTTCGTGCCGTATCAGCGAAAATTGAACGATGCAGTTCTCCTCACTCTTACCGGCTGTCATGTTGGCGATGATGACATTTACAATGTCACACGTCCTGTACTTTCAACATTCTACAGTTGTTTACTTGCGGTTTGAGGTGGTAATACGATAATTTAGTTCTCATTACGTGATTTGAATTCGTGATATAGTGTTATGGTCGTAGCGTATTGCATATAGCAATATGCTACACGTACTGACGCGTGTGAGCCGGCCGCGATCAAGTTTATAAAACTGAACGCGCCCCGACGAAGCAATGCTTCCTCAAGCTCTTGTGACATGCGGGTTGTGAAAAGAAAAGAAGAAGAAGAGCCATCTTGTGTCAAGAAAGCTCTTTTGGCAAAGAAAACGGGGTCGAAAGGATTGTAGCAACTAAAATAAATAAAAAAGAGAAAAAAAGTGAACGGGAGAATAGTGGCGGAAAGAAAAATCTTGTTTAAATTTGGTGAGTTAATTGGCGATATAGTATGAAAAAGGAAATGAAATTATTATTGAATATAGAATAGATCTGAAAAGAAATATTGACGAGGAATTCCCAGCGGAACACTGTACTTTTGTTTGGCTTCTCTACGTCTGTAGAGAAAACCCCATGATTTCCCAGAGTATAGAATTTAATAAAATTAAGCTATTTCCGAGAAGTAGACCTGAAAAGTTAAAATTTATATATTTTCAAGAAGTAGCCCTATGCTACTTCTTCATATTAGAAAATTCCTAAAAAAAATAAAATTTATATATTTTCAAGAAGTAGCCCTATGCTACTTCTTCATATTAGAAAATTCGTGAGAAGATAAAATTTATATATATTCAAGAAGTAGGCCTATGCTACTTCTCCATAGTACAAAAAATTCCTGGAAAAATAAAAGATAAAATCTATGTATATACAAGAAGTAGCCCTATGCTACTTCTTCATATTAAAAAAAAATTCCTGGAAAGATAAAGACATATTTATACATACCCGCATACAAGTCCAGATCTAAAAGAAGCAACTACAACAGCAGAATATTTTCCAGTCGAAAAATTATAAAATGTGTAAAATTATCACAAATTACAATTTTTCGTTTAAAACCTACCGCTAGTCACCAGCATCCAGGAGACGCAAACGGCAATTCGCCTAGCTGTAACAGATCGCGTGATGCCATCATGCAATGTGTTGCAGCAGGCTTGAAAAAAGAACAAAACAAATTCTGAGAAGAAAAAGGCGCTCGCTTGCCGGTGGCTGAGTGAAGAACGATGGAATGTAGGGAGACTGCTGGTAGTCGGGGAGTTGGTTTTTTGCTTTGAACGAGAACGGTCGCAGAAAAATTGAGTCGTGATTCCTCTTTATTTAAAATCAGTCTTTTTTTGAGAGTTTTTTTTTGCTTTTGTGAACTGAAAGGAAAAGTTTGGTTGATTCATTCTCGTCGTGAATTTGATTAGTTCGATTACTTACCTTTAATTAGAATATTTACCTGTGCGACCGTATTTCTAACAGTGAACTGAAAGAAACATTTTAGTATTAATGTTGCACATTCATAAATTGTGTTAATTAGAATATTTACCTGTGCAACAGTGATTTTTCCTAAAGTTTTTTCTAATAATCTTTCTAACAGTGAACTGGAAGAAAATGTTGCTATTAATGTTGCGCGTTCATGAAATTTTACTAATTGGATTACTTACCTTGAACTGAAAGAAAATGTTGTTATTAATGTTGCGCGTTTATGAATTTTATTAATTGGATTACTTACCTGTGCGACAGTGATTTTCCAAAAATCTTTCTACTAGTGAACTGAAAGAAAATTTTAGTATTAATGCTGCGCATTTATAAGTTTTAATATTTGAAATATTTACCTCTGCGCCAGTGATTTTTCATATAGATCTTTCTAATAGTGAACTGAAAGAAAATTTTAGAATTAATGTTGCGCATTCATAAATTGTATTAGTTAGAATATTTACCTGTGACAGTGATTTTCACTAAATGACTTTAACACTGGCAGTGACAGTGTTTTTCATGTAGATCTTTCGATGGGTAAACTGAAAAGAAAATTTTGGCTGATTCGTGCTGTGCACTAATAATTTGTATTAACTGGAATATTTACCTGTGCGACAGCGATTTTTTATGTAGATCTTCCTAGGGGTGAACTGAAAGGAAAATTTTGGTTTATTCATGCTGTGCACTCATAATTTGTATTAAATGGAACATTTACCTGTGCGACAGTGATTTTTATGTAGATCTTCGTATTAGTGAACTGAAAAGAAAATTTTGGTTGATTCATTCTATGTGGTCGTAGCTTGTATTAATTGGAATATTTACCTGCGCGACAGTGATTTTCCTATATCATCATATTGGTAAACTGTAGAGCAAATTTCGGTTTAACCATTCTGTGCACACTTAGTTTGCATTATTTGAAAATTTTTCCTGCGTGACGGCAAGTTGGATTTATACCGGCGAGGAAGTATCCCTCTGGCAGAAGTTACGGCAAAGCATTTCGCTCTTACATGTCCGAAGGAGCAGGGAAGCGAGGAGGTGAACTCAGACTTCAACGTAGTCCTAAAGCAGCTAGCAGATAGTTGGAAAGCCAGTGTCCAACCCTTTTGATAAAGGAGGAAACCCCGAATATGAGTAAATCAGGTGTTATGTAAGTCCATAGAGGACCACAAGGTTAGTTCAAATTTTCTCTAAGTATTATTATTTGCTTTGTGTTCTTTTGTTCTTAATTTTACAGTGTTAAAGTCATTTAGTGTACATCTAAGTTTAGGCGTCGATCACAGGGTTCAATAAGTCACATAATAGGAAAGCGCTTATTAGGGTTAGTTGTAAGTTTTGATCTAGATTGATATTAACCGGAGACTTTGTTTCCTTTATTTTTTATATATATATACCATGTTAATCTTTGTGTGATCCGGTTTCCTCCCTCGTAAGCGATACATATGCCTAGACAACCGCAATAAATAAATTATTTTGATTTGGACTTGATGAAATTGTGAGTTCCTTGTTACGCCTTCCTTCTTCTTTTGGGTGATTTGGTTTGGTCACCTTCTCCAACTTGCTTTCCTGTCTTGTTTACAGGTTGGTACCGGATTCTGCGCGATGGAGTGAGTAGTTCCATAAAGGGGATGGTCGCGGACAGGAGGGAGGTCGTTTCCACACACACACGGCAATAGATGTAAAACACGTACAGATGGGGCCGAGCATTTCGAAACGGCTCTGGAGGCTAAGCCAGGGTGTATGGGGGCGATTGGGCCTAACATTACCCAAAGCCGGGGTCTCAACAACATCAGAGACCCCTCTCAGCTCTCTCATTGTCTCTCAATCGCTCATTTTCCAGCGTTGTAAACTCTCCGGGTGAATTAACACTTGTTCGGCGTTGCTGAGGTCTTCTATTCTCCTTCTTTTTGTAGCATATAAATAAAATCAATTTTCTTTTTTTTAGGCTTTCAGGTTCCACCATGAGAAGGAAGCCTGCATTAGATCTTTTGTTTTTACTGTCCGTCCGTCTGTCTGATCAGTTATGTTGACGATTTGGCACAGCTTAACAAGCATCAAGGGGTGTGGGTGGCAAGAACCACCCCAAGCCGGCTGATCGCTAGCGGCATATTTGCTGTGCAGCCACCCACGCTAATCCTGCGATGATTTTGTAACAAAGAGGTGTCGGATGCAGTATGTATCTACATTCAGGTACAAATGAATGTAGGTAGATCTGTTGGCTGACAAGCTCTTCGCTACAAATGGCGCCCAAGCGGTTTTTTTTTCAGCCTTTAGTCAAGCTTCTCTTGACTAAAGTACAATTACTATTTCAACTATATTTCTGGTCGCCCATTTGTGTTACAAATAGCGCCCAAATTGGATTTTTTTCGGCCTTCAGTCAAGCTTCTCTTGAGTAAAGTGCAATTACTATTTCAATGATTTTTTCTGGTCGCCCATTTGTCGTTACAAATGGCGCCCAAATTTGGTTTTTTTCGGCCTTCAGTCAAGCTTCTCTTGACTAAAGTGCAATTACTATTTCAATGATTTTTTCTGGTCGCCCATTTGTCGTTACAAATGGCGCCCAAATTTGGTTTTTTCGGCCTTCAGTCAAGCTTCTCTTGACTAAAGTGCAATTGCTATTTCAATGTTAATTTCTCAATTTTTTTTTGTGTTATTATCACGATTAGAACCTTTCTTTGTTTTGTAAGACCTCAGTATGTTGTAAGCTGACGCAAGTGCTTTGCCTGGCGGATACAAGGTGCTGGGTCTACGCAGAGCTCTTCTTGCTTCCGTGGAGTGCGTTACTTCCATGATAGCTCCTTTTTGGCTCTTGTTAGGCCCGACTTTTGTATCGCGGCTGGGTCACTCGACCATGGTTCTGGCTGTATGTGCGATCGTAAACTGCCTTCGGTCAGGTCTAAGTCAATTTCTACCTTAAATTTAACAGTTTCCTGGTTTAAGTGCTCATCTCCTCGGCAACAAGCGAGTCTTGTGCGCGAGGCGTACCACTTTTGAAGCCAAGCTTCGGCTTGTGGACGCCGAGATGACGACCACTTGTCAGTTTTACTTGCATGACGAGCTGGTCAGCTGACCCAAACCTGGTAAGTTGTTGAACGATGTTCTTCTTTTGATTCTGTCCTTGACTGGGCATTGGTGTCAGCTTACCGGTTTTAGTGTGCAACTTTGCACCAGAATTTTTTTTCCTTCAAACCCTTCTTCCCTTATTATTAAATTCAGTAATCCCTCTGGAGGCTCCTTGATGGAAGTGTGAGTTGTTCAGTTTGCAGTGGGCAGTTAGCGTTGTATGCGATGCGTACGCTTTTGAAATTAATTCCGCTTACATCTGCTGGTTCCAGGGAGAAGCCAGTATATCATTAAATTTGTATGGTGTTTCGGGCTGTGAGGCATTTTAGTTTTGGGTTTTTTTTTAACGAAAAAAAAAGCTGCTTTGAGGTTTGCATTGTCACCTTTGGCATATATAAGCGTTCATGTTTTTTTCTTCTGCCTGTTAATTATTTTGATGATACTAATATATACAATCAGCTACTGCTTCTCTCCTGAGTACTGGCAGCCACTGAGTTACTGACAACTCACATTCGCCTTTCATCTCAACTTCATTCCCCATTAACCTTCCCTAACTTCTAGTGATGGAAGGCTAAGTCGATTATTGGTTGATGAACGTTGTATGGGATGCATACTGTTATGGATCTTATATCCGTTCACTTCTGCTGGTTCCGAGAAGAAGCCCGTATTATCTCTCGTTTTTAGTTTTAGTTGGGTTGTCCCGCACAGATATTTAGTTTTGGTTGGGTTGTCCCGTTCAGATTTATCTCCTTATGTAAATCACCGCTACGGCTTCTTACTCGAGTACCAGCAGCCACTTGATCACCGACCTCTCACCTTTCCTTGATCTGTTGACTTCAGTCTCTTGCCAAGTTGATGAACGATGTTCATCCCTCCCGATTTTATCCTTGGTAAAGTAGTGTTCGTCCTGATCATCCTACCATGGGACGGCAGCTCTTCAAGCTCCGGGTCCACAATTTTAGTTTTCTACAATTGCTATTATGGACTGACTAAAGTGCATAGTTGAACAATGTTCGCCGGCGAAGTGAGAGAGAGAGAGATTTGTTTTTTTTGTCCAGCTGGGCTGGAAAATAGGATTTTTGTTTCTGTTGTTGTGGTGTGTGGGAGGCTGTCCTTCCGCGTTGCTCCGTCATACCGACACCCCCTTTCTCAAATGAAGAACGTTAGTAATACGCATAGTATAAATCGATTACTCGTGTAAGACACGCAGAACGTATAATCTCAAATCAGAGAAGTGTTTCTTTTAATCGTATCGGCACGGTTCCATAGGAATTCTCATCGTCATTATTATAAACGTATTTTTTATATATATATATATATATACCTAAAACGATTTTTTTTTGTTGGCTGAATTATCTTCAGCATTAGTATAAACACATTTATACATTTTTTTTACACCCTTACTTGGCACAGTTTTCAGGTGAATATTCTCTTCCATTAGTATAGACACGTTTTTTGCTATTAGTTTTATTTTGCGCAATTTTCGTCTGAATTATCGCGACATTAGTACAAACGCATTTTTTTTCTTTCTTTTTATTTATACATTTGGCACAATTTTTCTGGGCATCATCTTTGGCCTTATGATAAAGGTATTGTGGTTTCTTAGATATACTTAGATATTTGGCACAATTTCCGGTCGCAGTATCATCATTAGTCGGTAAACGCAGTTTGGTTTTTTTTTTGTTTGTTTACCATACTTGGCGGAATTTTCAGTTGAATTATCGTGAGTAGTCACATCATTGTTTCCCTGTTGTATTGGGTACAATCGTTAGTTGAACTACTCTTGGCACTACTATAGACGCGTCCTTTTATTAAAATATTCATTATAATTCTCGTGTGAATTGTTTGTTGGTATTAACACCAGAGCATTACCTCGCGGGTATTTTTTTTCTCGTGGTTTTATTTGTCGGGAGATTCAGACCAAGCTGGACTTCTCCTTCTTATCACCGGATGAGCTTGAGGTCGAATTCGCGGTACGCAACCTTAGATCTGCTGACGCTAACGCTCGCCGTAAGCTCACAGAGGTGTACGAGGCCGAGAAGTTGGAATCCGGCAGAGCACCCTTTAAGTCTCACGCTCATAAAAATCCAGCGCGCGAATTAGACTATATTATCAGTCGAGTCGACGCTCTGAATCGTGACCTGAGTTCGGACCCCATCCGAACTGTCGAAGATCGTACGCGTTATACCAGTCAGGTGCTCCATGTACTCTATAGAGTCCAGCGGCTGCGTAACACGTCTCCCTCTGTCCAGGCTGATGCGCAAGCTTATGTCCAGACCTTGGAGGATATCCTGAGCCGTGTCGAGGCTTCTCAGCCTACGACAGAGTCCGCGGCTGAGGGCGCTGGAGGCGCAACGCTCACAGTTCCTGTGATTAGCACAGATAGTCAAGGGGCCAATCTGTTGACAGGTGCTAAGCCGAAAACAGTTTTGACCACCGAAGGCGCTGCGGGGGACTTACCAGGACCTAACCTGGGGAACTTCCACACTAATCCTGCCGAGTCGTACCTGGACTTTTCAATATTCGAAGAGCAGAGGGCTCAAGCAGCTCCCACTGACATACCACACACGTTTGCTGACCCAATGTCGGCAAGGTCACGTATTCCGTCGATCAACGATCGGTTGGAAAGTTTGAATAGAGGTCCAGTCACGGGAGTACCTCCGTTTCCGAGACAAAGTAATACTGGGTCTCGTGTACCACCTTTATCGGGTTCGGTTGTTTCTCCGCTTAACATCCCAACTCATACTCGACAGCCAGCAGCGAGGGACCGTAACAGCGTATCTCACAGTCCTGTCTTCCGCTGGAAGTTGAATTTTGATGGCACATCCGGCCTGGATGTGACAGAGTTCATATTTCGGGTAGAATCTCTGGCAGTACTAGAACAAGTATCCGCCTCCGAATTGTGTGCTGGGTTCCATACACTCGTTACCGGGAAAGCGGCTAACTGGTATTGGCTATATCTGCGAAATCAGCATACGCACTCGTGGCAACAGTTACGTTCAGCACTCCTACGCGAATTCCGCAGCCAGGAAACTGACTACGAAATTCGCAAGCTAGTTGAGTCAAGGAGGCAAGGAGGGAACGAATCCTTCAGTGATTTTCGATTAGCGGTTCACGCGTTAGTGTCCAAAATGAGTATACCGGTCCCAGAAGCAGAGCTGGTGGAAATACTGCGACGTTACATGAAACCTGCCTTACAGGAGGCGTTATTCCTTTATCATACTGATAACGTGCTAGATTTGAGGGACCTGTGTAACCGATTTGAAAAATTATGGTCCGATATAGGCTCTCCGCGAGCAGTCGCACCGCGACGAGCAGTGCATGAAATCTATTCAGATACATCGTATTTGAATCACACTTTGTCCAATCGAATAGACGCCATCGAAGCTCCACGGCGAGGCGGTCAAATTAGTGCTCCGAGAGACATTCACCGACCCGCTAGATCTCGAGTGACATGTTGGAATTGCTCGGCGGAAGGTCATGTCTACGTCAACTGTGCACTAGGGCCACAGAGGGTCTTCTGCTATGGATGCGGTGCAGTGGGGGTAATTAAAACGAAATGTAGAGCTTGCTTGTCGGGAAACCAAGGCAGGGGTCAACATTTTGTAGGTCGTTAGCGCCGTTTGACTCCAAGACAAACCTTCAGGCGCACGACAGAAGAAGCGGCTACCAACACCGAGCGCGACCGCTACCGTTAACTCCACGGCGTAGAGCTGTCGGCGATGATGCAGCGCTCCCAAAACATAAAACTCGCGAACCCAGATTGAATTCTGGACCTGTTAACAGTCTCAAAGTAAACATGTCTAACTCTTCCACTCAGACAGAGAATCCCAGCACGCAAAGCACGCCAAATTTTACCACCTACTCGGAACCCTGTCCCTCAGAAAGATGTAGCTGCACCTTCTCTGATGAAAGCTCGTCAATCTCCACCTCGGATATAGAGGATGCATCGTTTTGTGTCAGCGAATTCCCATCGGCTTCGGGATCCATTTCCTCCAGGACTGTCCCACGCACGCATAGGTACCTCAGCCTGCGTAAAGTCATAAAGGCTGCCATTGCCGAAACAGTGCTATCTGATGAAGAGGATCCTTGGGATCCTCGTCCTTACGCCGATGTCTACATTCAGGGATGAAAGATACGAGGTTTGTTGGATAGCTAGCGGTGCAAATGTGACCGTGCTCGGGGCTGGAGCAGAGAGTTTCCTGAGCAAGATGGGGACTTCGTTCCACTCGATGCCGTCTTCAGTTTCGACCGCTGATGGGCGGCAGCAAAAGGTCCTGGGGCACATACGGGTCCTCGTAAAATATGAGGAAAAGACGCGTATGATGAGACTGCACATAGTTCCCTCTCTTCAGCAACACCTGTACCTGGGAGTCGATTTTTGGAAAGCATTCGGCTTAAGACCTGTCATGGTAAGTGAGCTTCACTCCTTGCCAAAAGCCTCACCTTCTTGTTCGCAACAGCATGATCGTTCAGAATACAACTCGCAACGTTTGCAGGAGGTGATCACCTCCTTTCCATCATTCAGTCAGCAAGGCTTGGGTCTCACCACGTTGGTAGACCATGAGACATT
The DNA here is from genome assembly GCA_963930735.1 of Dioctria linearis. Taxonomy (NCBI): domain Eukaryota; kingdom Metazoa; phylum Arthropoda; class Insecta; order Diptera; family Asilidae; genus Dioctria; species Dioctria linearis. Next base: position 53,985,315 of record OZ005743.1, on the reverse strand, counting down.
GGTCTGGCGAAAACCATTAAACAGCGTTTCTATTCAGTGTCTCTGGCAGTGCAGAAATCCTTATACGATGAGCTCGACCGAATGCTGTCGCTAGGAGTCATTGAGGAGAGCCAAAGTTCATGGTCGTCACCAGTCACTTTAGTTAAGAAGGCTAACGGTAAAGTGCGCCTCTGTCTGGACCCCCGAAAATTAAACTCCGTAACAGTCCCAGATGCTTTTCCGTTACCTCTTATAGATGGACTCCTCAGTAGACTCCAGGAGACAAAGTTCATCTCAGCCATAGATTTAAAGGATGCGTTCTGGCAGATCCCTCTCGCTGTGGGATCAAGAGACAAAACGGCTTTCGCAGTGCCGGGAAGACCCCTATACCAGTTCGTGGTGCTTCCGTTTGGACTTTGCAACGCTCCGCAGACAATGTGCAAGGTGATGTGCAAGGTCAGCCCTCACCAACTGCATGACCGAGTGTCGGTGTATCTTGACGACTTACTCATTACTTCCTCCACGTTTGACGAACACCTAAGGCTTCTGGCGGAGGTCGCGTCGTTGCTTCGCGCTGCCGGCCTGACGATCAACGTGGAGTAAGTTTTGTATGAGAGAGGTCAAATATCTTGGCTTTGTAGTTTGGGATGGGTGCTTGCGGGCCGATCCCGAAAAGGTCACTGCTACTCAGAGCTTGCCAAGGCCAACCACTGTCAAGAAAATACGTAGCTTCCTCGGAGTATGCTGCTGGTATAGGAAGTTCATTCCACATTTCGCTACCATCGCTAGTCCTCTGACGGACCTTCTAAAGAAAAACATCAAGTTCGAGTGGAACGAACAAGCTGAACTGGCATTCAAACAGTGTCTGATGACCGCCCCAGTGCTCGCGAATCCTGACTTCTTCAAGCCCTTTTTCATTCAGTGCGACGCTAGCACTACAGGGGTTGGAAGCGTCCTGTTTCAGCGTTCTGTGGATGGGGACGAGCATCCCATCGCTTACATGTCACAGAAGCTGAACGCTGCTCAAGGCAACTACAGCATAACCGAGTTAGAGTGTCTGGCCGCCGTATTGAGTATAAAGAGGTTCAGGCCGTATGTGGAAGGACTGGAGTTCACGGTCATTACTGACCACGCTAGCCTCAAATGGCTCATGGACCAACGTAATCTATGCGGCAGGCTGGCTCGTTGGAGCCTCAAACTCCAGGCCTTCAAATTTCACATTGAATACCGTAAAGGTAATTACAATGTGGTGGCTGATGCTCTTTTCAGGTCATTTGCTGGCGAGGCAGCGGAACAACACACAGACGAGTTAGTTTATCCTGCGCAAGTCAGTTCGCTTGATTTGAAGTCTCCCGTGTTATATATTTTCTTATGGTACTCCTACCTTCTTAATCCTTTTTTAGTTCTACTTGCTGGTCCAGTGAATTGGCGAAACACACACATAAGAAAATACATACATGGGTTTACCACAGTTTTATTTTCTTTTCTTTTTATCACAATAACTTTTCCTTTAAACTCTGGGAAACTTAATTATATTTCTCGAACACCGAAAATATCCAAACATATAAAAATGACCGTGGAAAACTTAATTATATTTCTCGAACACCAATTTGTCAAAACATATAAAAATGACAGAACATATAGAAACCGTGGAAAACTTAATTATATTTCTCGAACACCAATTTGACAAAACATATAAAAATGACAAAACATATAGAAACCGTGGAAAACTTAATTATATTTCTCGAACACCAATTTGTCGCGTTTTTCTCCAAAAACCGAAACCGCTGAAGTCGCCGTGCCAAAATATAAAAAACAACTCAACTCTTGATCACGTTCATCGTGATCAAGAGCCGTTGTTCAGGACCGAAAATGCTAAATTGCATTTTCTTATCCTGAGAAAATTTTGCGATTTTAATTCTGGACTTGTTCAAACATGTCCAGAATTATTCGCGTTCGACAAACGGCCTCAAAAATGTAATCTTACACTTTTGAAAACATCAGCCACCGTCCCGTCGTTTGAAAATCGCGACGCGCATATACACGCAATGCATTTGTGTGGCGTGCGTTTCTTATTACGAAAGTTTTTTGTCGTAATATGTATGTACGTATGTACATGCATGTTGAATTTTTTCGCGGCAAATTGTACTGAAGGTACGATTTGCTTTTTGATTTATTTTTTAATTAAATTATTGAAATGACAAATTTTGCTGAAGGCAAAATTTTGTCGTGGAAATTTTTAAGTAAAACGACTTGGGTTATAAACTGAAACTTTTGTTTTTCCCAAGTTGTTTTATGAGAAAAATTTTATAAATTATGTGGAATGTGAAGAAAATTGCTGATGCAATTTTCTTCATAGGTTTAAGAGATAAGGCAACCATGTTTTAAGCATGGTTAGCTTAGGTGGAAAAATTAATGAATATGATTTTCATTTTCTTGCCCTTTCTTCAGGTTTTTTATGGAAATTTTCCTTATTTTAGGTATATAACAATCCTTCCCGCTGAGAAAAAGAGAATTATTCTTTGAAGAGGAATAATTCTCAGGGGAAGTTGATGTGGGTGCGTTTTTGGTGGCTAGGTCTTTGGAGGTTTTCGGTTGAGTTTTTACATCTTTGTGTTTGTTACAAAATTAAGTTATTCTAGTCTTAGCTTGTATCGTATATCTTTAACTTATTCTATTTTCTATTTTATATAGTCCTTATGGATTTATCTTATTGTATGTAAAAATAAAAAAAAAATTTGTTTTTAGCGATATTGATTATTCTATTCCAAGAAATTCTTTGCCGGCCCCAATTAAAAAAAACTCTGTTTGATAATAAAAAGATGTCATTTCATTTGGATATTGCTCGTAATTTAATATCTCGTGCCGCTGATAAGCGAACGAACTTATTTTTCTACCGTAGAGAGAGTGTTTGAACATTGCCAGTGCAATTGTATTTTTGTTTTTTGTTTTTTTTTTAAGGGTCGGTGTGAGATTGAATTGAATTAAAATGAATTTGATATCTGCCTCAGTAAAATAAAAAAAATAAAAAAAATTGTTGGTGCACGTAGAGTTGGTATGAGATAGTGGAATTTGTCGCGTTTTTCTCCAAAAACCGAAACCGCTGAAGTCGCCGTGCCAAAATATAAAAAACAACTCAACTCTTGATCACGTTCATCGTGATCAAGAGCCGTTGTTCAGGACCGAAAATGCTAAATTGCATTTTCTTATCCTGAGAAAATTTTGCGATTTTAATTCTGGACTTGTTCAAACATGTCCAGAATTATTCGCGTTCGACAAACGGCCTCAAAAATGTAATCTTACACTTTTGAAAACATCAGCCACCGTCCCGTCGTTTGAAAATCGCGACGCGCATATACACGCAATGCATTTGTGTGGCGTGCGTTTCTTATTACGAAAGTTTTTTGTCGTAATATGTATGTACGTATGTACATGCATGTTGAATTTTTTCGCGGCAAATTGTACTGAAGGTACGATTTGCTTTTTGATTTATTTTTTAATTAAATTATTGAAATGACAAATTTTGCTGAAGGCAAAATTTTGTCGTGGAAATTTTTAAGTAAAACGACTTGGGTTATAAACTGAAACTTTTGTTTTTCCCAAGTTGTTTTATGAGAAAAATTTTATAAATTATGTGGAATGTGAAGAAAATTGCTGATGCAATTTTCTTCATAGGTTTAAGAGATAAGGCAACCATGTTTTAAGCATGGTTAGCTTAGGTGGAAAAATTAATGAATATGATATTCATTTTCTTGCCCTTTCTTCAGGTTTTTTATGGAAATTTTCCTTATTTTAGGTATATAACAATCCTTCCCGCTGAGAAAAAGAGAATTATTCTTTGAAGAGGAATAATTCTCAGGGGAAGTTGATGTGGGTGCGTTTTTGGTGGCTAGGTCTTTGGAGGTTTTCGGTTGAGTTTTTACATCTTTGTGTTTGTTACAAAATTAAGTTATTCTAGTCTTAGCTTGTATCGTATATCTTTAACTTATTCTATTTTCTATTTTATATAGTCCTTATGGATTTATCTTATTGTATGTAAAAATAAAAAAAAAATTTGTTTTTAGCGATATTGATTATTCTATTCCAAGAAATTCTTTGCCGGCCCCAATTAAAAAAAACTCTGTTTGATAATAAAAAGATGTCATTTCATTTGGATATTGCTCGTAATTTAATATCTCGTGCCGCTGATAAGCGAACGAACTTATTTTTCTACCGTAGAGAGAGTGTTTGAACATTGCCAGTGCAATTGTATTTTTGTTTTTTGTTTTTTTTTTAAGGGTCGGTGTGAGATTGAATTGAATTAAAATGAATTTGATATCTGCCTCAGTAAAATAAAAAAAATAAAAAAAATTGTTGGTGCACGTAGAGTTGGTATGAGATAGTGGAATGCATCTTGTACCGGCTTGGAAAAGAGAAAAAAAATGTTTTTTGTGAGGTTTGTGTACTTGTAGCTGCCTACATACATAATGCACGAATTGCAACTTGTGCAGCTTATTTGTGTGTTAGGAAAGGATGAAAAAAAAACTACCATTGCTATTGTAGTTGCGTGGGATTTTTTGGGGTTTTGCCCTTTATATGGGGCGATTTTTGCTGTTCCATCCATAGTTTGTTTCGACATGGAATTTTGTGAACTTGTGTCACCGCGTACTGCTTACACCAGCCCCGTACCCAATTGCATGAGGGCGCTGGCCATTTTTGTGCAAAGTGTGGCCCCCCGGTGGCGTGGGCTCATCAGGCTGCTGCTGCGGAGGGATGGTCGTCCAGATGTGTGCATCTGGGGTGCTCCAGCAGAGGCTGATGTATTCCATCGGGAGGAGCTATGCTTGTGGCCCCACGGTCTGAGATCATGGGTGGTCATGGGTGAGTTTTTTTTTTTATTATGTTAATGAATTCTATCGATAACTTCCTCAATATCCTTTTCTAGGAGCAACTTTGGTACTATCTGGGGAGGTAGGGTGGTGTGCCTGCCCTGGTTGTCGGATGCATCCCAACTACCTGGTGCATAACGTGACCGCCTGGGTCGGATCTTCAGAATCCGAACTAGGGTTACCTGGTGCACCGCCGAGTTTTGCGTCTGAGGGGGACTGGGATCTTCCTGAAGAGGCTTCTGGTCATATCCAGGAGGACTGGGATCTCCCTGAAGAGGCTTCTGGTCCTGCTCAGGGTTAGGCCGTGGACGCTCCCTCGTTTCATGGTAAGTTATTTTCACTATCTATTCGAGCCTTTTTTCTAATTATATTTGTTTTTATTTCAGAATTTTTTTGTTATTTTGGTTCGCGTACCACCACCGTTCTTTAGTTTTCTTTTCTATTAACTTTTAATCTCTTCAAAAAAAATTGTACTTTTAGTTTTACTTTTATTCTCCTGTTTTGTATAAAAAACAAAAAAAATAATAATAAAAAATTCTTGGCTAAATGGTGAAATATCGTCTTCCATTTTTTGATTAAAAAAGTTTTTTTGTTTTTTCATTTATAGATTTTAGGTAACACAACAATGGACTTGACAAATTTTTTGCTAAATGGTGAAATATCGTCTTTCATTTTTTGATAAAAAAAAATTTTTGTTTTTTCATTTATAGATTTTAGGTAACACAGCCATGGACTTGACAGATTTTGAGTTCGGTCGTCAATTTCCCTCTGACGCTGGTTTTTGTTTAGGTTTGGGCGGGTCTAAGTGTTGTTAAGCGGCTTTAAGCTTGACTGGATGTTGTTAGTGCATCCGGTACTCATACTATTGTCTTGGGTAGTGATATGCACAGTTTGGTGCAATTATAGAATAGTGTCAACTTATAGTCCCTGATTATGAGGGTAGTTGCTATCTCGAATAAGCTATCCTATGAGAGTATTTGGGGTTACTGATAGTCGAAATCTTGTAACTCCGAAAGCTTAATTAGGCGGGTTATCAAAGTAGATTCTTGCATCTCTTTTTCTTTTTGGGCCGACCTTTCGTTGCTTTGTGGTCTTGAAGAAGAATGGTTTACTGTCTTGGTTTGACGGGAATATGCCTATATATAGGATATATTTCTTATGGGAATATATATAATTTCTACTATATCTAATATCGAAAAAATTTTTTTTTCTTATTTATTCTACTAATTTACGTCACTATTTCCTATTTATGATCTTATTACTTTACCTCTCTATTTAGTATAATCTTAGATATTTATGTCTATATCTAAGATAATTGTTATGTATTATTTAACGTTGCTAAATATCATTTACTTATTATTTTTATTATTATTATTTGTGTGTAAATAAACTTCGGTTATGTTTTTATTTTTTAATTCTATTATCTTATGCCTTTCTTTCTTCTATTTATTACCTTATTTTTTAGCTTATTTAATTTATTATTTCTACTTTGCTAAGTACTACTTATGTTTATTAATTTTGGGTTCTGAGGTACTACTAAATAAAGTTTATTCCTATGTAATATTTATTTTACCTGGTCGCTTTATTTCTTATTTGCTATAAATTATTTCAAATTATCTTCTAATACCAGTGTAGTGGAAGGACAGTGGTTCCGCCAGTAATAAAAGGGTGAGATGGGGCCAACCAACGAGTATAGATCCTTTTGATTATACTACTTGTATAGATCTCGCTCTGTGGAGACTTTGAGTACGTTTTAATTTTTCTTGGGTTGTTGCGTAAACCGGTTCCATAGGAACGTTTTCAGCTGTGGGCTGTTGTCTGCGTTTAGCAATCCATGCCATGAATGCCGGGACGATATATTTTGCTAGTGCCACCACAGATACAATTAGCAACAAGAGTCCGGTCATTGATAGGGATGTTATTGATAGTATATGAGGAATCTTGTTCTTTGGTCCAAAGTGAATGTTGTTCACTTTGGTACGGATTTCGTCTAGAGATTTTGTATCTAGGTGGATACGTTGGTTTGTATCATCTCCTAGGAGTAATGTTGGTTGTTTCTCTAGGTTTTTAGGAGCGGATATCTTGGACATATATTCCGCCAATACCTCTTGAGTTTCGTTTGTGCCTGGGAAGTAGGTTGGTTGGAAAACTTTTAGCGGGTGTATATTTTCTGCTTCGTAATACAGAGTGTGGGACCCTATTTGCAGGGAACATGGTTCGTTGACTGTCATGATTCCTTGTCCTTTGAGACGATGAGTGAGTAACTGTTGAGTACAAGTTATATGTACTATAGTAGTTTGGGTTAAGGAGTACAGCCACGAGTTTGGTCTATTGAGTTTAATTTTTGTGTTTCTTGGGGAATTTGAGCTCTGATGCTACATTGTGGGTGTTCGCCCAGTGGGTTGAATAGGAGTTTGATAACACATTCATCTGTTTTTGTAGCTTTGGTGATTGGTGTGTTCAGCTTACCTACCCACGTATCTTCATTGATTCCCTTTGAAATTTTTTTGAAAGATCTCAGGTTTTCTGGCTTCAGCAACAGAAATTCCTGGGTCTGGATTTGACTTGCCACATGGGAAAATCAAATATCAGGTGTTACTGAGTGGTCTGAATCCACCCGTATGGGAAAACATCTAATCTGTTGGATTTTCATCTTGCGAATATTAAATATGGGAAGTTTGACTCGGATAACTAATTTGTCCTGCAACAAATGTGTCTTAACATCTGCTGTTTGATACAGAACTGACGAACAGTCCTGTAGATTGGGACAAGTGGAGTGAGATTTGTGATAAATCTCTAGCAAATGGTTTGGGGAAATTAAAAGGGGATGAATTTGATTATTTCTACTGGACACTTTTATGTCCATTAGAGCTTGTTGTCTAAATTCCAACTCTATCATTTGTAGTGTCAGACTAGAAACGATCTCTTGTCTTATTTGGTGGGCTATCAAATCGTCCGTTGTGTTCTGCAGATGGTTAATCTGATTGGTTATCTGATGTTGTCGTTCAGACAGTGAGGATAAGGGTTTTTGAATTTCTTCGAACGTGGTTTTTATTACGCTGATCTGTTGCTTTTCCAGATCACCTAAGGTTTGAGTATTTACCTCTACTTCGTTTAGTCGGCTGTACACCTCTTGTTCGTTTCCGCTATCCATAGTGCCAAAGAGATAGTGCATCGCATTACCTATCCCATCAAAGATGGATCGGGGCTTGCGTGATTTAGGCACTGCCTCTTTAATGACATTGGTGCGTCTCTTGATGTTTTCCATCAGGGCATGTACATGTTTGGTTTGTAGGGTACATAGATTTTGATCAAAAGATTTGTTACCACATAATTGATGAACGTAGTGTTCCGCGCGTTCCGCCAGTTTTGTCTGATTGTCCAACTCGCCCAGATCTAACTCAGTGATGACGATCCAAGTGTCGTGATAAACTGATAGGCTTCCAGGATCCTCAAATAGTACTCCCGTATTATTTAGGGGCTTTATAGAGTAAGGTTCCTCCGCGACGGCTCCTATTATGAGCAGGAATACTCCGTGGAAAATGATGGACTGCATTGTTATCTAGGAGAGGATAGGATAGGATATTAAAATGGGTTTCTTATTGACTTTGTAGCTTACATTCTATTATATATGTATCTTAGAATTACTTAGATTATATTGACACCATGTTATTCGTAGAAAGGTTTTAGGCAGTTGTTATGTACCGTCACCTCTCGTTTACGAATTTTAATTGTTGTGTTAACTGAGCTGGGGATGCCGGTTACCGTATAGGGTCCTACCCAAATCTGGGAGAGCTTATGTTTACGACTCTTGCTCTTGAGTAGAACCTTGTGTCCTCAGTGAAATGTCAGGGGACGTACAGCTTTGTCATAGTAATTTTTCGAGCGTTGTTTACTCATCAGAAGATTTTTCCGTGCCATGGCGTAAGACTTTTGAAGCTTATACCTGAGAATATGGTAGTAGCTCTCGTGGTTATACACGGCTTCGGGGTCTCGCCTTAAGTTGGACGGAACGTCCGCTGTAAAGCCGTAGAGGCAGTCCATGGGAGTTAATTTTGTCCCTTCGTGTACACTGTTGCTGTACACGAAAGCAGCGGTTTGCAGATAACTATCCCATGACTTGGGATTTTCGTCCACTATAGTTCGTAGATATTCAATCAATCGTCTATGTGCACGTTCGAGTGCTCCATTTGATTGGGGATGATAAGCTGAGGTTTGCAGCTTATTGATCCTGAGGAGTTTGCATACCTTTTTGAATAGGTTACTCAGGAAATTACTTCCCTGATCGGTGACTATTCTTTTGGGAATGCGGTAGCGCGTGACGATTTCGTCGAAGAAAATTTGCGCGATCGTTATAGCTTCCCCATTTGGTATGGCGTACTAATCTACAAACTTCGTGAGGTTATCCTGAAACGTTAATATATATTTGTTTCCATATTCAGTGTCCTCTAGTGGGCCGACTATATCTAGATAGATTTTATCGAATGGTTGTTCCGCTATGTCTGTAATCACCATCTGCATTTTATACTGTGGTGCGGCCTTCATGGTTTGACATTTGGCACACCGCTTAATGTGCTTTTTGATGTCACTAAGCATGTGCCTCCACCAGTACTTTCTTCGAATCCGTTTATAGGATTTTATCACTCCCTGATGGCCGCCAAAGAGAGAATCATGATAATCTTTTAAGATTAATTGAATCTCCTCTGGGCTTGTGATTACTTCAGGGGGACGAGTTTCGTCTATAATTGGTGGATTGGTACTAGGTGGACTGTCACGGTCTGCGGTCTCTTCTGGATGATGAGTTTGTTCTTTTTGTTTGGACTGGCTGTCTATATTTGTTCCACTTTCCTGAATGTTTCGTGTCTCGGCTCTGGTTACTGCATTGCATTTCAGACACTTCTTAAGGTCCGATGAGTGTGTTTCCTCCTCTATATCCGAGTCCATTTGGAATGCGGCTTAAAGCGTGGGCATACGTTCTGTACTTTCCGGGCTTATGCTCAATTTTATAATTGAACTCGGAAAGTTTATGGTGAAATCTCACCAGACGGGATGTGGGGTCCTTAACATTGAAGACTCCCTTGAGTGGTTTGTGATCTGTATAGACCGTGAACTCTCGGCCTTGCAGATAACAACTGAAATTTTTAGTCGCCCAAACTATAGCCAGTAACTCTTTCTCAATCGTGGAATAGTTACGTTCGGCTTTGTTCAGGGTACGGTTGGCGTAGGCAATTGGCTGGTCACTTCCTACCTCTCCTTGAGAGAGAACTGCTCCAAGAGCCTCGCTGCTGGCGTCTGTGGTAAGGTTAAAGGGTTTTGAAAAATCGGGATATATTAAGAGTGGAGGGGAAATTAAAGCGTTCTTAATGCTTTGAAATGCCTCTTGGCATTTCTCAGTCCACTTAAACTTTACATCCTTTCGGAGTAAGTTTGGTAGTGGACGTACTGTTTTCGAAAAATCGGGTATGAATTTTCTGTAGTAATTGGCAAGGCCCAAAAATGATTACACTTGCCTTACTGTCTTAGGGATGGGGAAAGTTTGGAGGCATGCCGTTTTGCTAGGGTCAGGTAGTGCTCCTTGGTTAGAACATTTGTGTCCTAAATGCACTACCTCGCGCCTGAGAAATTGACATTTCTCAGGTTGAAGTTTCAGGTTATTTTCTCTTAACCCATCAAAGACTTTTCGAAGCTTTTCGTTGTGGTCTGCCAGACTTTTTCCATAGATTACGATGTCATCTAAGTAGACGAAACATTCTAGGCCTTGTAGGCCAGTTAATATGAAATTCATTAAACGCTGAAATGTGGCCGGGGCTGCTTTGAGCCCGAACGGCATGCGTTTGAATTCATAATGCCCGTAGTTGGTACTAAAAGCCGTTTTTGCTCGATCCTTCGGATCGACGAGTACCTGATGATAGCCATTGGCTAGGTCTAGGGTGGTGAAGTATCGTCGCCAATTTTTTTCTCGTTTTCGTTTTTTTGGGGACGACTAGCAGTGGCGAGTTCCATGGGCTTTTGCTGGGCTGGACAATGTCGTTGTCCAGCATTTCTCTGAGTTGCTTATTTATGACATTTCGCTGCGTCTCTGGTAACCGGTACATCTTTTGGTTAATAGGTGCTTGGTCTTGCACCAGAGGGATGTCGTCGGTGATGGTGTTGGTATGTGTAAGCCTGTCACCTTTTAAAAGGAATATGTCATCATATTCGTAACAGAGACTTGTTATTGAGGCTTTTTCCTCAGAATTTAAAGTTTCATCCAGACTGAGTTCTTCCTCTAATCTGGTGAGGCAGGGCTGCATACTGGTGTCTTCTTGTTCGATATCGTTTGGGAACAAGTACCTTATGTGTTGTAGGGTGGCCTTCTGATCGGCGCTGATTGCCCTGTGTGTATTGTTCTTAAATCTAGATCTATTATTATTATCCATATTCATTTTACCTCTTAACCTATTTCTTTGATATATGAGTGGCGCTGGGCCAGATGGATCTGCGGGAGTTGCTACCGGCAGACCGTTTGTGTGCTGGCCAGCGGTTTTCATGAGGGACCCGCAAGCGTCTTGAAGCTGTTTCTTGTTACTGCTTGGTTGGCCTGGGCTCTTATGCCCTATTTTCTTAATCTTAGGTTTAATTATATTTTGATGCTCACCATCGCCGTCATTTCGACTCATTAGATTCAAAGGATGGGCTGTTGTAATATTTTAATCTGGCTCTCGTTTGATGGGGACGACAGTGTAGTCTTTAATGGGAACCAGATTTAGGTTCACGCTGTTTAGGACTACTTGTGAACTGCGTGTGTTGAGGATTCCTATAGGGACTGCCTTTAGCGCAGCTGAGAGTAAACTGTTTGCTAAGAAGACTCCGTCGTCTATTTCTTTTGACAGACTGAGCATTTCTTCCTGCAACTGCAACGGAACTTTGACTACGATGTGAGACTTTGCTGGTACGCACACAGGTTCATTTAAATTCACCTGATGCTGTCCAGTCTTACAGGGCTGATCTTCGGTAATCAGGTCACCCTAATCGCGTTCTTGTAAGTCACAGCCGACTTCTTCTGACTGAGAAGCTTTGAGAACACTAGGGGTAGGAGGTGTATCCACGTTGGGTTTAATATCTTCTACCAGTGCATCTTTGTTGACTGTGTTTTGTGAACACGGGTTGTCCGATGCGGTTTCTAATGGAACAGCAAACTCTTCTGGATTGGTTTCCGTGCGAGGAAATCGCAGAACTTTGTTGGGTCCCTCAACATTACAGTTTTTGGCTAGGAAATCATTTCCTAGCAAGCCGTCGTCAGAAATAGCTGGGATGTTTTTTGCCACCTGAAAGTTGCAAGGTAAGTTCTTTTTAGCATGAAGTTTCCTTGGCAACTTCCTAAGGTTTTTCCGGTGTCAAAGGGGCTTTGAAGCGTTAGTTTTTTGTTGGGGTTTATCAGCTCGCGAGATTTGAGAGCTTTTTTCTTAATTATACTGATCTCAGCCCCGGTGTCCACTATTAGCTGGGCCTGACCATTTAGACCTATGTCTGGAGGAAGTCTGGCGGTGGGCACGCTGAAGTCGGGCGGCTGAGAAGACCCTTTTTTATTGCTGGTAGGGTTTATAGTCGAGCCGGGGAGTTTTGGGTCGACTCTTTGTCGTTTCCCTGTTTTTTATCCTCCCATTTTTGCTTTTGTAGACATTCGTCGATCTTGTGTCCGCGGCGCCCACAAAAATCACATTTTTGTCTTATGTTAAAGACTCTGGGGTCTTTTGTATTGTTCGGGTCTGACTGTGGTGGATTGTTAGGCGGTCCTCGTGTGAAACGCGTTGCAGACTGTGCCTGGCTAATTCGACAGTCGCGAATGTCATGCCCGTAACTTCTACAGTTAGAACAGAAGGGGGTGTTTTTGCATTTTAAACACTCCATGTAGGTGTGTCCCCGCTTCTGGCAGAAATTGCAAGTGATGTTTTGTACCAGATTCTGTGTATCCGGTTGTCTAGAATCCCTTCGTGGAAATGGCGGGCGTAGTGGTTGAGCATGTACGTATGGGGGATTAAACGGTCGGGGCTCTTGTGCTCGTGGTGATGCATACATGGGTGGCTGTGGTGCTTGATTGTAAGGAGTTCGGCTGAGAGCTTGAACTCGAAGACTAGGGTCTATTGGTGCCATTGGATTGGGCTGTTGCGTTAATGGTATTTGGACGAAAACTGTGCCTGCTTGCAGCTTTTCCATATCTAGAGCCTTTTGTATCAGCTGCTCTAGATCATTTTCTACCAGAGTGAGGAGGTACTGGCATAGGTGGGGATTGTTCACTCCACTTTTGAGGGCATTCTTGGCGAAGTCCGCCAACTGTGTCTTCACAGCTGGGGCTGCCGTTGCTCCGTACTTCAGTACCGCTGCCTCGTTGCAAAGCATCAGCAACTGCTTCAATCTTGTTGTGAAGGCAGTGAGAGTTTCCAACGGGCTTTGCCTCATTGTGATCAATTTGTTGACCAATTCTTGATATGACTCTCGTGGTAGATAGGTTCTGTTCAGACGTTCCTCCACCTCACTAAAAGTAGTTGGAACGTCCGAAGCAAACAGCTGATAGGCATCGCCAGGAAGCCTTGTGGGCAAGATGTGTAAGAAGGCTACTTTTTCTTCCTCACTTAAACAGTGTAAGCCCTGTTTGCAACAGCCAATAAATGTTTATAGCTCACGACCTAGCTGTGGGGTATTTTCACCCGAAAACAGAGGAACTAGTTGTGTCGTGAGCTTGGACACCTTTGCATAATCTACCATTGTGATTATCTTTTTATTTAAACTTTTGTAGAGTAGTCTACTTGTGCCTTGTCGAGTTTCAGGGCTGGATTCTGGACTAGAATCCGTGAAGGATACTTCTAGCCAGCCACTAAGGAGATTTTCGGCGGTTGTTTGGCCAGATGCGTCACCACTAATATCACTGTCACTGTCAGCGCTTACAACTTCACTGGTTGACCTCTTATTTAAACCTAGTGAACGTGAAAGGCCGGCGAATTCGATAAGCTCCTGTTTGAATCGCTCTGTACCTTTTTTAAATTTTTCGATCTGTGTCAGCCTCTGCTCTCTGCCTTGACTTAATCTGTGGTCAAGAGCGTCGCAATGTGTGACCGTGAGCTTATCGAATTCCCGTGCTTTCTCTAATATCTTATCTAAAAATTTATCTAGACTTACTTTAGATAGAACTGTGGGCCCTGTTAAAACGGTGCCGCTTCGACGGCGAACTCCTGTTACTTCTTGCTGTGATGGGTCTGGATTCTGGCGCTCCTGGCTACCTGATTGTGCTGGGTTGTCTTCTTGGGCATTTTCTGTACCTTCCCGGAGGTGTTGAAGATTTTCACCTGAAGATTTCTCCGCTTCGGATGAAGGTATGGAGCCTAATCTGGTGTCTGTCTCAGGTGCCGGTGTCGAGTTTCCTTCTGACATATGCCTGCCGCGTTGTTCAAAAGGGGGCTTCCAGCCTTCTTGGAGTAGTCCCTTCTGGAATGTTTTTTGCTACTAGGGGGGCTCCTGCCGTCTTAATTCCCTTGGCTGAGATTGAAAGGGGGGCTTACGCCGACTTCGAGATCCCTTTTAATCCTGGAAAGAAGTTAAAATTTTCCGGTGCTTCTATTTGCTCCTGGGGGGCCCTAGGCCTACTTACTTCCCCTGGATATGGTTGAAAGGGGGGCTTAAAGCCTTCTTCGAAATCCCCTTCAACCCAGGAACGATGATATCTTCCTTCTGGAGTTGGTTGTAAATGGGCGTCCGTTGTCCTGACTTCTTCTCGGTGCTGGAAAAGAGCTTCTGCTGTTCGGTGATGAATTCCAATCTGGAGATCCAAGTCTCTTAATGCTGTCTTTTCACTCACTGGGGTGAACTCTTGCTCGCTTGGAGCAGAGGCGCCTATAGCTGATATCTACTCCGAGGGTTGGGGGTGACGTGGCCTTATAGCTTGGCTAGTGTCACATGTTCCCCGTAGATTCTTGCAGGATCAAGGCTTTTCAAGCGTTTACGATGTTTTAACTTGACCAAGCTTCCTTGATCCTACCGGCTGCGCCAATTGTTATATATTTTCTTATAGTACTCCTACCTTCTTAATCCTTTTCCAGTTCTACTTGCTGGTCCAGTGAATTGGCGAAACACACACATAAGAAAATACATGCATGGGTTTACCACAGTTTTATTTTCTTTTTTTTATCACAATAACTTTTCCTTTAAACTGTGGGAAACTTAATTATATTTCTCGAACACCGAAAATATCCAAACATATAAAAATGACCGTGGAAAACTTAATTATATTTCTCGAACACCAATTTGTCAAAACCTATAAAAATGACAGAACATATAGAAACCGTGGAAAACTTAATTATATTTCTCGAACACCAATTTGACAAAACATATAAAAATGACAAAACATATAGAAACCGTGGAAAACTTAATTATATTTCTCGAACACCAATTTGTCGCGTTTTTCTCCAAAAACCGAAACCGCTGAAGTCGCCGTTCCAAAATTTAAAAAACAACTCAACTCTTGATCACATTCATCGTGATCAAGAGCCGTTGTTCAGGATCGAAAATGCTAAATTGCATTTTCTTATCCTGAGAAAATTTTACGATTTCAATTCTGGACTTGTTCAAACATGTCCAGAATTATTCGCGTTGGACAAACGGCCTCAAAAATGTAATCTTACACTTTTGAAAACATCAGCCACCGTCCCGTCGTTTGAAAATCGCGACGCGCATATACATGCAATGCATTTGTGTGGCGTGCGTTTCTTATTACGAAAGTTTTTTGTCGTAATATGTATGTACGTATGTACAAGCATGTTGAATTTTTTCGCGGCAAATTGTACTGAAGGTACGATTTGCTTTTTGATTTATTTTTAAATTAAATTATTGAAATGACAAATTTTGCTGAAGGCAAAATTTTGTCGTGGAAATTTTTAAGTAAAACGACTTGGGTTGTAAACTGAAACTTTTGTTTTTCCCAAGTTGTTTTATGAGAAAATTTTTATAAATTATGTGGAATGTGAAGAAAATTGCTGATGCAATTTTCTTCATAGGTTTAAGAGATAAGCCAACCATGTTTTAAGCATGGTTAGTTTAGGTGAAAAAATTAATGAATATGATTTTCATTTTCTTGCCCTTTTTTCAGGTTTTTTATGGAAATTTTCCTTATTTTAGGTATATAACAATCCTTCCCCCTGAGAAAAAGAGAATTATTCTTTGAAGAGGAATAATTCTCAGGGGAAGTTGATGTGGGTGCGTTTTTGGTGGCTAGGTCTTTGCAGGTTTTCGGTTGAATTTTTACATCTTTGTGTTTGTTACAAATTAAGTTATTCTAGTCTTAGCTTGTATCGTATATCTTTAACTTATTCTATTTTCTATTTTCTATAGTCCTTATGGATTTATCTTATTGTATGTAAAAATAAAAAAAAAATTTGTTTTTAGCGATATTGGATATATTAGAAATTATATAATTCCATGAGAAAACGTATGTGGAGAGAGTCCAGCGGATCACTTCCAATCCAAGCGGTTTTCAGAACTTACGAATTAGCGGTGGTAAGGTATATATCCCATTTTCGTTTCCAAATAACAACGTCTCAGAGGATCGGGTTCAGTGGAAGCTAGGGGTTCCTGATAGTCTCACTGGCGATTTGATAAAATCCGAGCATAGTCCTCCTATAGCAGCACATTTCGGTTTCGCAAAAACCTTAGAGAAACTACGTCGTCAGTATGTCTGGCCGAGCATGGCTTCAGAAGTACGACAATTCATAAACGCCTGCGAAACGTGTAAACTGATCAAGCCGACCAATGTGTCTTCAAGACCTCCCCTGGACACGATACGGACTACCGGGCTGCCATGGCAACGCCTCTTCTGTGATTTTTTAGGTCCATACCCGCGTACTCGAGGTGGTAATAGGTACATCTTCATCGTACTGGACCACTTATCTAAGTTCGTGCTGTTGAAAGCAATGCCAGAGGCCACAGCCTCGCGGGTCGTTAAATTTCTGGAGCAAGAAGTCTTCTTAATGTATGGGGTTCCGGAAATGGTACATTCAGACAATGGTAGCCAGTTCATTGCAAAAATATTCGCTCAACTGTTAGACCGTTACGGGGTGAAACACATCTTCTCACCAGCCTACTCTCCTCAGTCAAATGCCTCAGAGCGTGTCAACCAGACGGTCCTGGCAGCGATTCGCGGCTATGTCGGGACGGAGCATCGGAATTGGGACGAACATTGAGCGAGATCGGCTTCGCCATCCGCAATGTCGTGCATGAGTCGTCTAAATGCTCGCCATATTTCTTGCTTTTCGGTCGACATCCGGTGACAAGCGGTAGCTCATATCAACTTCTGCGAGATTTGAAAGCAGACTCCGATGGGGCTATTGAGTGCATACCTGTCAACCAAAAGCTTCAGCTGTTGCGCGATGAAGTAAAGTTCCGTCTTACGGAGGCGTATCGAAAGTACGCCGCTGGTTACAACTTGCGAACTCGAGAAAGAGCTTTTGTACCTGGACAGACTGTGTATGTCCGAAATTTTGTGCAAAGTAGCGCAATTGATCGCTTTGCGGCCAAATTGCAGAATGCTAAGGGTCTGTCGATCGGAATTTTCCATGCTCAGGATATTAAGTCTTGATCAAAGTTGATTAGATCTCGGTAGCCCTAAGAAGGCATCCGGCAAGCTTCACTTGTGAACTACAGGTTATCGCAAACCCTCCTACTACTTCCTCAGTGGTGGGTGATAAACCTCTTTCACTTTGTTACTAACCCCTTCTGGATTAGCCTTCACCTGAAGGATTTTATTTTTCTGTCTTTCTTCAGTTTTCTTCCAATTAAAAGGTCTCCGAGCGGTGGTTGGTATGGCTGAAGCCTCAGTGGAGTGTAGTTTTTTTTATATATTGTGTATTATCTCTAAAGTAACAAGATTAGTTGGTCCCAGTCTTTGTTACTAACCCCTTCTGGGTTAGCCTTCATCTGAAGGAATTTTCTTTCCTGTCCTTTCTTCAATTTCCTTAGAGCTTGAACCCGCTTGCTGCATCCCGCGGGATTTCCGTCATCCTGAGTGAGCCTTCACCTGAAGGATTTTATTTTTCTGTCTTTCTTCAGTTTTCTTCCAATTAAAAGGTCTCCGAGCGGTGGTTGGTATGGCTGAAGCCTCAGTGGAGTGTAGTTTTTTTTATATATTGTGTATTATCTCTAAAGTAACAAGATTAGTTGGTCCCAGTCTTTGTTACTAACCCCTTCTGGGTTAGCTTTCATCTGAAGGAATTTTCTTTCCTGTCCTTTCTTCAATTTCCTTAGAGCTTGAACCCGCTTGCTGCATCCCGCGGGATTTCCGTCATCCTGAGTGAGTTGATAGATGAATTTTATCTGTTACGAAGCGATTTCCTCTCTTGGGATTGGGGGGAATTTCCGGGGTGTTGCGACTGGATTCACCGACGAAGTCGTAACCTCGAGTCGTACATTCCCGTACCCAATCAATCAATCGCTGCACCTCTTCCTGGTCAGTTCATTGGGCGAGGCGAGTTGGTAGACGACGTCTATCGGTAGATCAGTCCTCCCTCGTCCAAGACGAACTGGGATCAGGGCCGCAGATTGGATCCGATTTCTCAATAACCCAGGGTATAGTGTATGCCCGGCTTGAGACTCTGGTGGGTCGTCCCCACGTTGGGCACGTTGTGGGTGGATCTATTCCCTTTTAGTGCATATCCTGACATATGTCTCATGTCAAAGCCCGGCTTGAGACTCTTGTGGGTCGTCCCCACGATGGGCGCGGCTGCAAAAATATTATTCATAGTTCACCTCCCGAGTCGGCCTTCTTGTTTTTTTTTCTTTTCTCTCTTTTCTCTCTTTTCTCTCCCTTCCTCGTTTTGCCCGGCATGAGACTCTATTCTCGGTGAGTCGTCCCACGCTGTAGCGTATACCCTCTTACGCTACTTTTGCTGGCTTCTCTACGTCCGTAGAGAAAACCCCATGATTTCCCAGAGTATAGAATTTAATAAAATTAAGCTATTTCCGAGAAGTAGCCCTATGCTACTTCTCCCTATGAGAAAATTCCTGAAAAGTTAAAATTTATATATTTTCAAGAAGTGGCCCTTTGCTACTTCTTCATATTAGAAAATTCATAAAAAAAATAAAATTTATATATTTTCAAGAAGGAGCCCTATGCTTCTTCTCCATAGTACAAAAAATTCCTGGAAAAATAAAAGATAAAATCTATGTATTTACAAGAAGTAGCCCTATGCTACTTCTTCATATTAAAAAAAAATTCCTGGAAAGATAAAGACATATTTATACATACCCGCATGCAAGTCCAGATCTAAAAGAAGCAACAACAACAGCAGAATATTTTCCAGTCGAAAAATTATAAAATGTGTAAAATTATCACAAAATACAATTTTTCGTTTAAAACCTACCGCTAGTCACCAGCATTGAGGAGACGAAAACGGCAATTCGCCTAGCTGTAACAGATCGCGTGATGCCATCATGCAATGTGTTGCAGCAGGCTTGAAAAAAGAACAAAAAAATTCTGAGAAGAAAAAGGCGTTCGCTTGCCGGTGGCTGAGTGAAGAACGAGGAGACTGCTGGTAGTCGGGGAGTTGGTTTTTTGCTTTGAACGAGAACGGTCGCAGAAAAATTGAGTCGTGATTCCTCTTTATTTAAAATCAGTCTTTTTTGAGGGTTTTTTTTTGCTTTTGTGAACTGAAAGGAAAAGTTTGGTTGATTCATTCTCGTCGTGAATTTGATTAGTCGGATTACTTACCTTTAATTAGAATATTTGCCTGTGCGACCGTCTTTCTAACAGTGAACTGAAAGAAACATTTGCGTATTAATGTTGCACATTCATAAATTGTGTTAATTAGAATATTTACCTGTGCAACAGTGATTTTTCCTAAAGTTCATTCTAATAATCTTTCTAACAGTGAACTGAATGAAACATTTTAGTATTAATGTTGCACATTCATAAATTGTGTTAATTAGAATATTTACCTGTGCAACCGTGATTTTTCCTAAAGATCTTTCTAATAATCTTTCTAACAGTGAACTGAAAGAAAATGTTGCTATTAATGTTGCGCGTTCATGAAATTTTACTAATTAGATTACTTACCTTGAACTGAAAGAAAATGTTGTTATTAATGTTGCGCGTTTATGAATTTTATTAATTGGATTACTTACCTGTGCGACAGTGATTTTCCAAAAATCTTTCTACTAGTGAACTGAAAGAAATTTTAGTATTAATGCTGCGCATTTATAAGTTTAATATTTGAAATATTTACCTGTGCAACAGTGATTTTTCCTAAAGTTCTTTCTAATAATCTTTCTAACAGTGAACTGAAAGAAAAATTTTAGTATTAATGTTGCACATTCATAAATTGTGTTAATTAGAATATTTACCTGTGCAACCGTGATTTTTCCTAAAGATCTTTCTAATTATCTTTCTAACAGTGAACTGAAAGAAAATGTTGCTATTAATGTTGCGCGTTCATGAAATTTTACTAATTGGATTACTTACCTTGAACTGAAAGAAAATGTTGTTATTAATGTTGCGCGTTTATGAATTTTATTAATTGGATTACTTACCTGTGCGACAGTGATTTTCCAAAAATCTTTCTACTAGTGAACTGAAAGAAATTTTAGTATTAATGCTGCGCATTTATAAGTTTAATATTTGAAATATTTACCTGTGCGCCAGTGATTTTTCATATAGATCTTTCTAATAGTGAACTGAAAGAAAATTTTAGAATTAATGTTGCGCATTCATAAATTGTATTAGTTAGAATATTTACCTGTGACAGTGATTTTCATGTAGATCTTTCGATGGGTAAACTGAAAAGAAAATTTTGCCTTATTCGTGCTGTGCACTAATTATTTTTATTAACTGGAATATTTACCTGTGCGACAGCGATTTTTTATGTAGATCTTCCTAGGGGTGAACTGAAAGGAAAATTTTGGTTTATTCATGCTGTGCACTCATAATTTGTATTAAATGGAACATTTACCTGTACGACAGTGATTTTTATGTAGATCTTCATATTAGTGAACTGAAAAGAAAATTTTGGGTGCTTCATTCTATGTGGTCGTAGCTTGTATTAATTGGAATATTTACCTGCGCGACAGTGATTTTCCTATATCATCATATTGGTAAACTGTAGAGCAAATTTCGGTTTAACCATTCTGTGCACACTTAGTTTGCATTATTTGAAAATTTTTCCTGCGTGACGGCAAGTTGGATTTATACCGGCGAGGAAGTATCCCTCTGGCAGAAGTTACGGCAAAGCATTTGGCTCTTACATGTCTGAAGGAGCAGGGAAGCGAGGAGGTGAACTCAGACTTCCACGTAGTCCTGAAGCAGCTAGCAGATAGTTGGAAACCGGAGACTTTATTTCCTTTATTTTTTTTTATATATATACCATGTTAATCTTTGTGTGATCGGGTTTCCTCCCTCGTAAGCGATACATATGCCCAGACAACCGCAATAAATAAATTATTTTGATTTGGACTTGATGAAATTGTGAGTTCCTTGTTACGCCTTCCTTCTTCTTTTGGGTGATTTGGTTTGGTCACCTTTGGCCGGCCTTCTCCAACTTGCTTTCCTCTTTTGTTTACAGGTTGGTAACGGATTCTGCGCGATGGAGTGAGTAGTTCCATAAAGGGGATGGTCGCGCACAGGAGGGATGTCGTTTCCACACACACACGGCAATAGATGTAAAACACGTACATATGGGGCTGAGAATTTCGAAAGCGCTTTGGAGGCTTTAACCAGGGCGGATGGGGGCGATTGGGCCCAAATTACCCAAAGCCGGGATCTCAACAACATCAGCGACCACTCTCAGCTCTCTCACTCCCTCTCAATCGCTCATTTTCCAGCGTTGTAAACTCTCCGGGTGAATTAAAACTTGTTCGGCGTTGCTGAGGTCTTCTATTCTCCTTCTTTTTGTAGCATATAAATAAAATCAATTTTCTTCTTTTAAGGCTTTCAGGTTCCACCATGAGAAGGAAGTGTTCATTAGATCTTTTTTTTTTACTGTCCGTCCGTCTGTCTGATCAGTTATGTTGACGAGTTGGCACAGCTTAACAAGCATCAGGGGATGTGGGTGGCAAGAACCATCCCAAGCCGGCTGTTCGCTAGCGGCATATTTGCTGTGCAGCCACCCACGCTAATCCCGCGATGATCTTGTAACAAAGAGGTGTCGGATGCAGTATGTATCTATATTCAGGTACAAGTGAATGTAGGTAGATCTGTCGGCTGACAAGCTCTTCGCTACAACACGAGGAAGACGCATCCGAGGGCGGCCATTGCCGAATCGAAATTCTTCTAGAATTTTTATACAATAAGGAGACTATAGCGACCAAGTTAATTAATTAATTTCCACCAGGTATTTAGTAGATTTTAGTTTCTGGTCTTAGACCTCAAACTTTCTGTATATAAAAAAAAGAATGTTCTCACTCAGTGTATGTCAAAAGACACTCCATTTTGCAGACGTGTGTGAGGTAAACGTGCTTAAAATAATTCGCTTCTTTGACAATTTTGTCACAAGCTTCGTATACTTAGACTTAAGAGGTTACATTTAACTGGAAATTTCTTTATTACAATAATTCCTAGAGTTAAGTTATTTAAGTTGTTTACAAACAGTACGTATTGCGTGGTAAAATTTGAGACATTTTTTCGAATCCAAAGAAAAAGGGAAAGACTTTTTGATAGTTTGAAGTTAGAAAGTGATGGCATATGGTGACAGTGTCTGAGTGGGTGGATACCTTAATGAGTAGATTAAATCTCTTCGTTTAATTAAAGAGGTACATGTAATCAAATGTAGTTAGAATAGTTTCAGTACTTACTTCGATAGTCAGTTTTCTTGTCATAAAGGCTATATTAATTACAACGTTGAGGTAGATCTACTATTAGATTTTTCTTCCTTATAACGTACCCTTCTTGCTACACAATCTAAGGATGGAATGCCTATTCAGTGACATAACAATATATTAGACTCGCATTGACTAGCACTAGTAAAAAGTTAAATAATGTTTATTTAAGTCAATTTAGTTCAAGAACCATTTATTCACGGAACTTCATAGATTTTATTAATTTCTTTATCGGTTTCAATATTTTATCGTCTCAAAGTTCACCGGTTAGTTCTTTACTTGACATGATGCATCTAGGCCACTTCTTCCAATGCTAACCAACGAGTAAGACTAGGATTAATAGCTCAGTAGCCAGTTTACCTTTGATAGTACTACCTGAAACTAATTTAAACTTTCTCTTGGGCAATAGTGTAAGTAATGAACTTCAATCTAGTAATAGTTGTGAGCCCAATGTGATTCTTGATTCACGGCACCCACGGCAGAAATTCGGGCATAATCAGCTTTTACTTAATTTATACAGGTACTTGCTGCGGCTGGAGCGCTTCATCCTGTCTGCGAGTCTTGATCGTAAGTACATTCAACCTAAAATATCTTTTCAACTTATACAAAAACATTTTTTATATAAATTTTCTATTGGGTCGCCACGCCCATCAAGTCGAGCATGGGACTAATTGAAGTCTTAGTGAACTGCATTCACAAATGTGCTGGAGTCTCCCGGATTTATGTATTGTGTTTGTTTAAACTTTAACCTCAGAGAAATCGCGTAGTCATAGGGTTTTAATTAAGAGATTTGGCCATTGAATTGAAGTCAGCTTGGAAACTATTAGAATAAGATTTTCTTTCAATTATTTTTCTTTCTCTTGCCTATATACACTTGGTACAAATATTGACTGTAGATACTTTGGTTATTAATCTTTCGAAATGCGGAACACGTTCGTTTGTTTATGGAGATGAGACCCACTGGATAAAATATTCCTCATCCTTGTTTGTCAGAATTCATGAAATTACTTTAGAGAAGTATTGTTTTATGTTCATTCATTCACAAGATTATAGGCAAACTAGTACGTTGAGATATTTAAGGTTTTTTTTTTCTATTTGGTTGTAGAGAAAAATTATAACACGATTTAATACTGTAGTAAAAGGGGAATTCCGCAAGGATCAAAAATGTCTCGCCCCGAGTTTTTATCATGAATTGAACGTTAAGTCCAAGAGATGTTAATAGAAGATAACGATGAACTGAATTATAACATAAAAATGAAGTGCTGAGAGCTTTTATTTCTTCCTTCGCATCCTGGAGCCCTCCCATCCGAAGGTCGTATAGGTCCGCTGTAATCTTTTTCACAGGTCAACAAAGGGACTTTGGACAATTGTGCCACCCAAAGTCAAAGGGAGGATGGGGCTTGGCAAAGAAGGCAGACCATCTGCACCTTCATTGGAATGCAGGTAAGTGACGTAAGGGCCCCTTCAGGACCGAGTGTGTGCTGGCTTGTTGGTAGTAGGCACGAAAATCTTTGTTTTGATTATGGAATCTTGAGCTGGTGGATGGTGTTTGTAGGATGCAAACAAATTTTGTTTTGTATCTCTAGCAGTAAATTTGATTTGACTATTTCCAAAAATTCAACGTCTGGCAACGGGTTCTGCAGTTGGTCTTGTAGCTGTACCAGGTGCTGGTAGTACGTAGCAAATGACTCCCCTGCTTTCTGCTTGCGCAACATAAGCTGGAACTTGACCTTAAGGTCGTCTTTCGGCACTCTCCACTCAGCTAATAGAGCTGTTTTCACATACTCCCATGACGGCGTGGAATTTTACCTCAGGAGAGACCAGTACCAGTCCATTGCTGGTCCAGAAAGCAGGGTCGTCATGTGACGCACCAACAGGTCAAAGTCTCCTTCCAAAGCCGAATAAGTCAAGGCTTCTACTCGAAATACAAATTCATCGCCTGTGAGCCGAGAACTGTCACCGCTGTAGGATATATTCCACCTGCGGATAGGCCTGCCAGAACGTCGCTGTCCTATGCCTGCAGGGCCACGATTAGGTGGTGGTGGTGGAGGTGGTACAAAGTTTGGTAGAGGCTGGTTAATTGGCCGACCAAAAGCTGATGGTGGTCTATTATATGACTGCTACTCATATCAGGAAATTCATTCGATGGCCTTGGGTTATCCATGGACGGTGGAGGCCGTGAGAAATCCATTGGCGGCCTTGCAGCTGCTACTTGCTATCGGACGCTATTCACTAACTCAGACCGTAATGCACTGAGGCTCTGTTGGAGACCTTCACTTACCAAGTCTTGCATTTGCATGCGTAAGCCTGCCATCAACGCATCAGTAGCTGCTGAGGTCTGTCCACTGCCAGAAGGTAGCGGGCTGTTTCGTCGCGAGTTAGGATTGGTAAAAGTTCTTGAAAGTAGATCTAGCCTTCCAGGAGAGAGTTATCGTCGACTAGGTGGTGGAATTGTCAACGGTGGTAAGTCAAGTGTTGGCGTGGAAGGTAATGGATCAAGGTTGACAGACTTTTCAGGCTTCAACATCTTCCGGACAGCACCAGTATACTCAGTGAAATCGTACTGAGTGAGATGGGCTCTGCAGACCGGGCAGTTTTAGTGCTGTCCAATCCACGTTTTCAGACAGGCCTTGTGAAACACATGTCCATAGACCGTCTTCACTGGCTTCCTCTGTCCTGACCAGTCGCTCTCTAGGCAGACGGAGCACGGCTCCGGCAACAGCATCGGTACCCCAGTTGCTCGCGGTGGTGTTCGCGCTGTAGCCATTGTAAGTCAAAGTTGAAAAAGTTTTACAAATCCAAGGTTTGAAGAAGAATGTCAGAGAAAGTTCAAAAAAAAATCAAAAACCAAAGTTAACAGGCTCAAACAAGATCGAAGATAACGAGCTACTAAATTTATTAACGCGTATTATGTAGATAAAAATAAACAAAAGTGGCTAACTAAATTTCAAGTAGATAATTATTATCACTACAACATTATTTACAACCGTTACATACTCGTAATATAAAAACCCATTGTTGGTAGATAATGTGTATATATGCAGTAAGCAACGAAGCGCCTACAGATGTAGGAAAAGTATTGTACATTCCTACGAAAACGAACTACTGGACCGATAAATAATATTAAAATTTTCTTAACTACAAAATTCAAAATATTCTCATAAATATACCGTTTTCTAAATAATTACCATAAATAAAAGAGAAAGCTTCTATATACCATTAAGAGACTTCCGCGCTATTTTATACACCTACTAAATTTAGAAGTTTGAAAGTTGGGACAAGATACTATAATTCCAGGAAATATCTTCCCAAACGTTTGAAGAAATTGAAAAAAAAATTTAGAAAAACAAAGATTCGAAGAGTTAATTTAGGCTCCTTAAATCGAGATAGTATAAAGGATGAATCCCAAAACGAAAAAACCAATGTCGGGAAGCGTTAATAACTTCGTCGACTAAAAATCTTCACAAAATCTGAAAATTACGAAGAATCCAAACGATCGAAAGCAGTTCAAGCGTTAAATTTTTTTTTCCAAAAATCATACAATTCCTCCTTAACTTCCAGAAGCTAACTCTCACATAAGAGGTCATGTCGCTCTCTCCTTTCCAAGGTCAGAAACCGGATATAGGCAAGTGACGTGAGTGTGTGCATTGAAAAATATGTGGAGTTCCCACAGAAATCTGGGAAGAATCGGGTTGGAGAAGCTAGAGACTGAAAATGATACTAGAGATTCTTCAGCCAGGCAGTTAGCAGTATGCCAGCTCCTGATTACTGAAGGTCTCCAGCATCACTTCCATCCTCCAACAACTCTTTCCTTCCCCTTCACCTGATCGTCGTGTCCAGCTGACCTTCCAACCGGGCAGAGTCATGAATCTGGTTAACTAATTAGCTGAAAGCCAAAAAGTCGTCTCACAGATTCACGACTCTGTCCAGCCAGTCTCCGTGTGAGCTCACACAAAAAATTTGTGAGGCCACCTACCATTTCCATGACAGAAGGCCAGCGGGAAAGATCAATTTAAAAAAAAATTCAAAACTAGACATTTGTTCAGACTCGAGGCTTGACCATGGTCAACCCTAGAGCCGAACTTCAATTCAAAAACAAAACTTTCAAAATATTATGTTCCTTTAATCAATACGAACCAAAAAAAAAATCTCAAAAACTTTCAAAAACTTTACGTTACAACAATTTCATTCTAACAAGATCAGTCAAAACTCAGGTCCGCATGTATCCTTCACTAGATATGAGACTACTGAGTCAGACGATTTAGCTATAAACCAAATGTCCATCTCTCAAGTAGTCTCAGTCCCCAGTGTCAAACACATTTAGACACCGAAGTTGACTGAGGTGGCCCCACGTTGGGCGCCATTTTGTTATGGTACGTATGTTGATGAGTGATTGGTCAGGACGTGAAGTCCAAACTGCCAGCATGAGCTGACAGATCACTCGATGACAGCGTTAGTACAGGGCGGCACGCTAGCACCTCGGCTAAGGGTGGCGGAGAGTGTGGGGGGGTTCCCGAAATAACCTGCCGCTTGTCACCAATCATAATAAAAAAAAAAGATTTTCGTGCCTACTACCAACAAGCCAGCACACACTCGGTCCTGAAGGGACCCTTACGTCACTTACCTGCATTCCAATGAAGGCGCAGATGGTCTGCCTTCTTTGCCAAGCCCCATCCTCCCATTGACTTTGGGTGGCACAATTGTCCAAAGTCCCTTTGTTGACCTGTGAAAAAGATTAAAGCGGACCTATACGACCTTCGGATGAGAGGGCTCCAGGATGTGAAGGAAGAAATAAAAGCTCTCAGCACTTCATTTTTACGTTATAATTCAGTTCATCGTTATCTTCTATTAACATCTCTTGGACTTAACGTTCAATTCATGATAAAAACTCGGGGCGAGACATTTTTGATCTTTGCGGAATTCCCCTTTTACTACAGTATTAAATCGTGTTATAATTTTTCTTTACAACCAAATAGAAAAAAAAACCTTAAATATCTCAACGTACTAGTTTGCCTATAATCTTGTGAATGAATGAACATAAAACAATACTTCTCTGAAGTAATTTCATGAATTCTGATAAACAAGGATGAGGAATATTTTATCCAGTGGGTCTCATCTCAATAAACAAACGAACGTGTTCCGCATTTCCAAAGATTAATAACCAAAGTATCTACAGTCAATATTTGTACCAAGTGTATATAGGCAAGAGAAAGAAAAATAATTGAAAGAAAATCTTATTCTAATAGTTTCCAAGCTGACTTCAATTCAATGGCCAAATCTCTTAATTAAAACCTATGACTACGCGATTTCTCTGAGGTTAAAGTTTAAACAAACACAATACATAAATCCGGGAGACTCCAACACATTTGTGAATGCAGTTCACTAAGACTTCAATTAGTCCCATGCTCGACTTGATGGGCGTGGCGACCCAATAGAAAATTTATATAAAGAATGTTTTTGTATAAGTTGAAAAGATATTTTAGGTTGAATGTACTTACGATCAAGACTCGCAGACAGGATGAAGCGCTCCAGCCGCAGCAAGTACCTGTATAAATTAAGTAAAAGCTGAGTATGCCCGAATTTCTGCCGTGGATGCCGTGAATCAAGAATCACATTGGGCTCATAACTATTACTAGATTGAAGTTCATTACTTACACTATTGCCCAAGAGAATGTTTAAATTAGTTTCAGGTAGTACTATCAAAGGTAAACTGGCTACTGAGCTATTAATCCTAGTCTTACTCGTTGGTTAGCATTGGAAGAAGTGGCCTAGATGCATCATGTCAAGTAAAGAATTAACCGGTGAACTTTGAGACGATAAAATATTGAAACCGATAAAGTAATTAATAAAATTCTATGGAGTTCCGTGAATAAATGGTTCTTGAACTAAATGGACTTAAATAAACATTATTTAACTTTTTACTAGTGCTAGTCAATGCGAGTCTAATATCTTGTTATGTCACTGAATAGGCATTCCATCCTTAGATTGTGTAGCAAGAAGGGTACGTTATAAGGAAGAAAAATCTAATAGTAGATCTACCTCAACGTTGTAATTAATATAGCCTTGAAGATTATTAATACATTTTTGTTTTGATTCCAGCAGTAAGGAAAACTTTATGACAAGAAAACTGACTATCGAAGTAAGTACTGAAACTATTCTAACTACATTTGATTACATGTACCTCTTTAATTAAACGAAGAGATTTAATCTACTCATTGAGGTATCCACCCACTCAGACACTGTCACCATATGCCATCACTTTCTAACTTCAAACTATCAAAAAGTCTTTCCCTTTTTCTTTGGATTCGAAAAAATGTCTCAAATTTTACCACGCAATACGTACTGTTTGTAAACAACTTAAATAACTTAACTCTAGGAATTATGGTAATAAAGAAATTTCCAGTTAAATGTATCCTCTTAAGTCTAAGTATACGAAGCTTGTGACAAAATTGTCAAAGAAGCGAATTATTTTAAGCACGTTTACCTCACACACGTCTGCACAATGGAGTGTCTTTTGACATAATTGTTACTCGCTGGGCGTGGATGTTAGTATCTTCAAGGAGATCGACAATGTATGCTCCTCTGGCCTCATGTAGGGCTCCAATGGCTGCCGATTGGAAAACGTAAATCTGTTTGGAAATCTCGTGCAATTTCACGAATCAAACGCTGGTAGGGCAGCTTGCGAATCACCAATTTTGTAGCTTTTGGTACTGACGACTTTCTCGGAGAGCTACTGTACCGGGAGAATCACGATGAGGTCCCTTTTCACCACCGGTAGCGGGCACACCTTCATGGGCGGACAATTACACTGAGTGAGCACATTCCTTTTTTTTTTGATATACAGAAAATTTGAGGTCTAAGACCAGAAACTAAAATCTACTAACTACCTAGTAGAAATTAATTAATTAACTTGGTCGCTATAGTCTCCTTATTGTATAAAAATTCAAGAAGAATTTAGATTCGGCAGTGGCCGCCCTTGGATGCGTCTTCCTCGTGTTCCGCTGGGAATTCCTCGTCAATATTTCTTTTCAGATCTATTCTATATTCAATAATAATTTCATTTCCTTTTTCATACTATATCGCCAATTAACTCACCAAATTTATACAAGATTTTTTTTTCCGCCACTATTCTCCGGTTCACTTTTTTTCCCTTTTTTATTTATTTTAGTTGCTACAATCCTTTCGACCTCGTTTTCTTTGCCAAAAGAGCTTTCTTGACACAAGATGGCTCTTCTTCTTCTTTTATTTTCACAACCCGCATGTCACAAGAGCTTGAGGAAGCATTGCTTCGTCGGGGCGCGTTCAGTTTTATAAACATGATCGCGGCCGGCTCACACGCGTCAGTACGTGTAGCATATTGCTATATGCAATACGCTACGACCACAACAATAGTTATTATCTATATCAAAAACTCTAACTTGATTAAAGAGGCACTCGATTAATCTCGGTAATCATATAAGGAACTACCGTTTAGCAAATTTAATATGATGACATGTATAGGCACAAGGGTAGCGAAATGCTCACTCCTGCTTAGTGCTGAATTGTGTCGTTGGCATGTGTTGGCCTATACATGTCAGTGGTTCTCCTTAATAACGAGAATACGCTTTGTATTTAACACATAAGAGGCGCATTTATTTCTCTATTCCTATTTCCAGCAGTATCAAGCTTACTATCTTGATTGAAGTAAAACCTTTCTCTTTCCAAACATGTGTTTCCTCTGTTTGTTCGAAGGCTAATGAGTTTTTATTTTTAATCAAAACTTTTGCACGCACCATGGTACACTTTTAAATCGTTATGCTCACAAAAGCCAATGTTTCTTTGGTCAGTCATTTCATCGTTTATCCACAATAATAAAATGGTACCGTTTGGGTTTATTTTACATATATCTAGTACGGTGGTATGCTGATTCTTACTCGTATTGTTATTGACGACCATAACATACTACTAGTCACTGCTTACCACTTCACTAGATCACTGCTGGGCACACAGTGTGATTGTTAGAGCGTTGCTTCGGCTTTTATAGCCACTCTCGAACCTTACATTCTCGAAACCTTCGTGGACACTACACAAGATATTTCAGTTCAAGATCAATGTTCAATTGTAATAAGGTATGTTTTGGGTTGTGAAATCTATGAAACACTGTGGTGTTACAGCCATATCCTGAACCTGGTTGCGTCCGACACCGTCAAAATAACAATAAATGCAGCCTTTTTATTTACTTACCTTATTAAATTCCATTGAAATTTGCTTCTGTCAAAGAATACTTGGAAAAGCACATCCTTAGAGGCAAAAAAAAAAGTAATTACAAGTAATTGGAGGAACTCGTTGGCGAGCAAAAGAAGCAGCTTTGAAAAAAATATTTGGAAATTACAAAAATCACGCCAATGCTCTTTACATTGATGTATTATTAGTATTACACGATATAAAATTGTCTGAAAACATGCCACCAGATGTCCGGGTGAACGCCTCTACTATGCTTATGCAATTTATAGATTATGAAATGCTACTAAGGGCTCAAATTTTTACAAAATTATTTTCAATTATTGGTCCTGTCTCGAAATATTTGCAAACTTGCGGATTAGACTTACTAAGATGCCACGAAGTGATTATGAATTGTACATCACAATTAAAGTCCGTAAGTCGCGACATGAGTGATATCGAAACATCTACGCAAACGTTCATTGCATGGGCACAAGATGAAATTGACAACCGTGAAGAAATCGACACCGACATACCAATTTCCTTTCCCAAGGGAATAAGAAAACGAAAGAAAATGGCTGGAGAATTGGCGGAAGATGATCCCATAAAAGATAGCCTAAAGAACTATGAAGTTTAAACTCATAATAGAATTTTAGATAAAATTATAAATTCTATAGAATGTAGATTTAGATATTTTAGATATTGCCTTATTGTCTCCAACAAATTTCGATGAAGTTAAACAATGATGATGATGCTACACGACGGCTAGCAGCAGCACCTAGCGTGAGCCACACGACGAACGTGCGATTGTAGAGACTCGACCACACGTTTCAAGTCTGACGAGGACGAGTGCCGACAAAAAGTTGAAAGAAACATGGAAGAAGAAGCATCCGAGATGCCGAAAAAAATTCCTTTTATGAAAGTAGCCATGACATAGAGAGTGAATAAAGTGGCCGGAGCAGAATATTTAAAAGTTATACGAGTAGTAAATAGTTCAATAGGAACGGAACAAACAGAGCAAAACTAAAGTGGGAACAAAAATAGAGTAAGAAGTGCAGGGTATTTAAGCACGGTATTCGTACTATTGCTGTTATCAAGCTCACGAGGGGCATTCCCAGATTTTGGCTTGATTGAAAAGTATATGCAACTGTCAGGAATTAACAAGGGATTAATGCTGATTACTTGGCTACAATGGGAAGCAAACTACATCGTCGGCTAAAAGTCAGACAGCAATAGTACTCCAAGCACGAAAACCTTACAGTGAAGTAACCTCGTTGTAAATTCAACTATATTATAACCCCTGAATGTGCAGCACTGTAGAAAGAAAAACCAGAATCCAACTTCTCCAGCTAACCTTTCTATCTCTGCGTGTTGAAAGATAAGCAAGGTATGTACCTAGACTAAGACAGAAATACCGACAGGACCTAGTGCAATTGATTACTAATTAAAAAATTTATCCGACAGTTGGCCCCATAGAGCCCTAAGTAAAAGGCCCGTGATCATCAGACATAATTGGACACGAGAATCTTAGTGGTTATAATTAGACTAGTTTATATTCACACATCAACTTTTACTACCTTTAAATAGAGCTTTAGTAAGTAGATTACAATAGATAACATTTTGCATTCAGGTAAAATAATGCTGCCTTAATGTCACAACTGTAATATGTATGCGCACCAAGTGCATTTTTTTCTGTTAAATTTTGTTAAGCAGATGAGTTAGGGTGAAGCCCGTTAAGATAAGCATTTTTTTGATAATTTTTTTACAGCATTTATGTCAATAACTTACAACGAAATGAATTTAATTAAAGTCCTAGACTTAAATAATTAGTGATAACGATTAAATTACTAAAATTAGATAGTTTTGAAGACTTGAATTAAAAGGAAGCGTTAAAGCTCCAGACGGGCAGTGTTAAGTTAGGATTAGGAAACGCCCACCTATAATTAGATTGACATCAGGCATATATTTTTTCAACTGAAAGTCACGAGAATCTGATTAACCCAATGAGGGTGAGATTTTTTGATAAATTTTGAAATTGCAATCAATCGATTGATCATTCGCAGTAAAAAGGAGTCAGGCGAGGCTCCTAAGATGTTAGATTTTTCTTAAAGGATATAGAATCGATAATTTTGTTTCTGTTTCAGTCGTCTAAGCTTCTTAGCGCCTCCAGGGAGCTCCTTCGAGGGAACACGCAGAGCAAAACGTAAGTCAAAGTATTCAGTATTACCTTTTCTTATCAAAATATTGTTTATTGAATCTAAAATATTGACCATGGTCAGGTACCATCACACACAGTAACCGCGGTCTGAACCGAAATATTATTTTGTATATATATATATATTAGGCTAGTACTGGCGAACATAATTAATGAAATATTTATAACCATTCTATTTTGAACCTTATTTTGAATAGGGCTGTCTTCGTACTGCATTGGACTACATTTCGGATAGAGCCATTCATAATCAGGTTGGAAATTGTTCCGGATGGGAATATTATTTTGATAGCGTATGTTGGAATAAGAGTGTCGTCTAATTAGGCTCGGTGGGCTAATTTTAGAAAATTTTTAGTCATGAGGAAACAAATTTTGTTGTAAATTGTTCACTCCCGTATGGGAACTATTATCCTGAATAAAGATACTGTTGTGACTACCCTTCAGGAGGACACATAGAGTAGGCCGTACCAAATAAGAATTATTCGTTTACTGAAACTTTTCTAATGTCAGAAGGAAAATAATAATGAATACATGGTAACGTAAACATGCTTCGGTAAAGCTTTGAATTCTTTTCCTTCACCATCCTGGAGCCCTCTCACATAGGATGAAGGTCGTCTAGGCTCGCCTAGTCTCTCTCTTTTTACAGGTCAACTAGGGACTCTGAAGAATTATGCCCCTCAGAGTCAGATGGGAGGCTAGGGCAGGCAAAGAAGGCAGAACATCTGCGCCTTCAAAGGTATACAGGTAAGTGACGTAAAGGTCCCTTCAGGACCGGATGTGTGGCGGCTTTTGTTGGATAGGCACGACGAATTTTTTGATTATGGCTGACGGCAGCGGCAGGTTTTTGTGGAATCTCCCCACAATCTCCGCCAATAGCTGAGGCGAACTAGCGTGCCGCCCTGCAGTCAACGCTGCCCGTCGAGTGATCTGTCAGCTCATGCTGGCAGTCGGGACTTTACGTCCGATGTCCATCACTCAACATAGTTCCATAACAATGAGTACCATCAAATAGCTTTAGAAAGTTGTGTGACGTGCTAGAAAACTATTATCCAAATATTACAAAAGAAAATTTGCAAGAAGAATTGGTTAGTTTCGCGAAAAATGGGGATAAATTTAAAGTTTCGGTAACAAGAAATGCGGAGAGTAATGAACAATTTCAGAGAATGTTACAGTTATAGATATAGATGCAACTGATGAAGAAGACAACGATGATCTTGAAAGAGATGGTGGTTTTGATGTTAATAATAAAAAATGTAACTCTTTTCTTAAATGTGCAATTTGCTGTTATTCTGTGATTCAAAAGTACAATATGTATAGTGAGGCATATTCTGCACTAGGAAATGCTTACAAATATTTATTAACATTATCGATAAATCAAGTGCAATGTGAAAGAAGTTTTTCCAAGTTAAAATACATTAAAAATAGATTGCGGAATTCAATGTCGAATAATAATTTGGATGCTTTTATGTTAACGGCTTGAGAAATTGATATTTTATATAATGTTGACTCTGAAAACATTATGGATATGCTTATGCAACAAAGCAAGTTATTAAATAGATTGTTAAAAGAGTAACGTTTTCATATAATAATTTTTTCTTAAATTATTGTGTTTAAAGAAGTTTTTTGAAGTTGTAAGTTCTCTAATCGTTTATAACAAACTTTTTTTTTTATCTATATATGTACTTGACTTGGAGGCCCGCATTTTTAACTAAAACAATGTTTTTTGGATAGCAAATGTAATCTGATGATTCAAAAATCTGTATTAAATCTATGCTCTATTTTAAAGGAAACATGCGTAACACCATGTATATGTATATTTTAGTCATATCCGGAAATTAAAAAAGGGCCGACAAATATTATTTCCCGGGCCGCTAAGATGTTGCACATCCGCCCCTGCATTATCCTTATCCAATCCAATTAAATTCTCAATGGGTATATTGTTATTGACAATATGTTCTACAATAGCTTGGTAAATACTTTCAGCATTTCATTCCTTTATTTATAACAGTCCCAAAAAAACAGTCAAGAACTTTCGTAGAATTTTCTGGTAAATAGCGGGCAACTAATACGGGACACTTTTGATTACTAACGTGCTTTCATCGATAATAAGTGAAAACATAGTCTTACGTAAGTCTATACTAATTTCCCTTAAAATGAATGCGGAAATGAGATCTATTAAAATTGAAGTAGCTTTTGTTCCAGCACAATTTATTAGTTGCGAGTCTGGACAAAAAAGTTCTAAAGAAAGCAGGTAATCATCCATCAAAGAAAGCGATAATGAATGTTGTACACAATACATTACAGAAATTATTTCACACCATAATTTCTTGTGTAAATCTGAGATTGCCTCACTGTCACTAAAAGCTTGTAATAAAGTTTGTTGTTTTGAAGATTCAGATAATTTTAACTTGTACTCGCAACTATTGTAATGTCTAATAATTACAGTAATACTTATACAAAGTGTTTATTGCATAGTTGTATAGTTTGCAGTAAGCCATTTCCTATTACTTTCCCATTCCTGCCTATAATTTTGCTTAAATTTTAATTTTTTTACTGGTGCTTCTATTTTGTCTTTTTCCGACTCCGACTCTTTTCGTTCTGGTATTGGTGGAATTTCATGCCATGACGATTCACCGCATGCATTTTCTTTCTTACTCTGACTCTGATATCTTTCGTAAACAAACACATATAAACTATATTTTAGATTAAAAATAAAACATGCACGAACTTACTTGTCTATTAGTTGGAAATATCTTTTCACGTTTTTCTCGATGTACACAACAGCACAGTAAACAAGTAGCGAAGAAAAACAATAGTAATATAGTAAGCCGGAACATAAATTGTTAATGATGTTGATTCGCTGTGGTGACCACATTTACATCGTATCAAAATTAACAGCAGCGAAAGAAGTCCTTTGCAACTTCACTATACGATTTAAGAAACAAACACCCGCACAGACATTCCCCCGATTCGCACAATCATATAAAATAAAATACGCAGAAGGCAATGCAAAGCAAGACCATCAATATCAATCACCGTTTACTGAAAAGAAAAACATAAAAGACAAAACATTAAACATGTACGTCGATGCGTTACCGCCGTCGCGTCGTTGTCAGCGCCACGCCAATTGTCAACTCACGTTCTTCTTCTTTAGATAATTTCGCATGTGTAAAATATCGTTTACATTACTGCACAAATTACTAAACCTAGTATCTGTTCGTAAAAAGCTAACTAATTATGAATTTTTTTGTGGCAGTAACGGCAAATAGTCATAGATTTTCAATTTTTTTTGGCAGGAATGGCAAATAGTCATAGATTTTCCAACAAGGGTCATAGAGTGGTAGATTGAAAAAATTGGGTTCAAATAGTGGTAGATCTATGACTATAGGCATAAAGTGGCAACCCTGATCGAATGTAGCTGCCTACAGATTCGGACTCCGGCTGCACATACACATATGCAATTATCACTCAGCTGAGAGCGTAACCCCCGGAATATAATACAAGCCATGAAGTTGCTGAAGGCACCGACACATTAAAAGGCCTTAACGTGCTGGGTATAGCCGTAACCCCCGGAATATAATACAAGCTATGAAGTTGGCGAAGGCACCGATACATAACAGGCCTTAACGTGCTGGGTAAGCCGTAACCCCCGGAATATAATACAAGCTATGAAGTCGACGAAGGCACCGACACATAAAAAGGCCTTACCGTGCCGGGTGCAGCATGCAGTAATAGCTCACTCTCACTGCTTTTTGTATACTCGTCATGGAGGAAAAACTAAAATTTCATCTTAACAGGTCCTAAATGTTAGATATTATTGCAATATAAGTAAAATTAATTTAGCATCAAACATGTTTATATATTGGCAACACTAATATTGTATTTTATAGCGGCAACCACTTTGTGTCATTTTCTCATGTCATAATTTTTTGTTCTCATAAAACCACTGAATTAAATAGACATCTTTTCGTTTTTCTTTTATAAGACAATTTTATAAAAGTTTTCACTGAATTGTAGCTCAGCAAGATTATCAAAATATTAATCCTAAAGCATCCTGATTATATACCGCGTTTACCTGGTAATTTGTATAAATAATTTTCCTAAACACTCAACAGGTTATGGGCCCAGTTACATTACCACGCTAAATTATCAAATAATTTACCTGAATATTGTATTGAAAATGCCGGACACCATGAGGTTTGCAAATTGTAAAGTTAAATGATGACAATTACCAAATATGGAAGTACAAAGCGGAGCTATTGTTTAATAAAGAAGATTTATGGCATGTAATTAATGAAAACGCTCCCGTAGATGCCGCACAAGTAGAAAACTGGTATAAGAAGGATGGTAAAGCACGTGCACACATTGGTCTACTCATTGAAGATAACCAAATCATACATGTTAAGAATAAAGTCACTGCAAAAGCGATGTGGGAGTCATTACAGGAATATCACCAAAAATCAACGTTGTCAAATAAAGTTAGGCTTCTAACGAGACTATGTGGAATGATCCTACCAGAAGAAGGTAATATGATGTCACATCTAAACGAAATATATGAATGTATGGACGAGCTGGCTACGTTGGGAGAACCGTTGGCTATGACAGTGGCTCTATATTTGCCAAGCTT
Organism: Dioctria linearis; assembly: GCA_963930735.1. NCBI lineage: Eukaryota > Metazoa > Arthropoda > Insecta > Diptera > Asilidae > Dioctria > Dioctria linearis. The sequence goes on along the minus strand of OZ005743.1, from coordinate 53,947,601 downwards.
ATCTGAAAGCTGCAGTGTACTAATAACTGCACTTGAATCACGTGCTGAACATGATCTAACAAAAAGTATGGTTAAAAGTAAGCTATTAGAAGAATATAAAAGACGCCAAGATACTTTTGACGTAAATGAACATACAGAGAAAGTTTTTAATATAAATAAAGAAATTAAAAATTTGGATAAAAATAAATATAAATGTCTTTTCTGTAAAAAAGTTGGCCATATGAAAAGTGATTGCAGAAAATATGCAGTATGGAAAACCAAAAATGAAAATAAATATAAAGTACAAAATAAAGTGAATTTAGTGAAAAATAATGATAATAGTGATAGTGGAGATGCAAATGTGTGTTTATTAAGTCATAACCACCACAACAATATCTCAGAATGGTGTGTTGATTCTGGGGCATCATCACATATATGCAATGATAAATCACTATTTAAAATATTAAATAACTCTAGGAAAAATTCTGTAAAAGTAGCCGATGGTAGAAATTTAACCATAAAGGTACCGCCATAATTGAATTTAAAACAGAATTTAATAAAGTAAAATATATACCTGAACTTACATGTAATTTATTATCAGTTAATATATTGACAAAAAAAGGCTTCAACATAACCTTTAAAGGTGAAAAATGTTAAATAAATAAAGATGGTAAAAATATAATCGTGGTTAATCCAAATAACAATACATACAATGCAACACATCAAGCATTAAATATAATCAAAAAAGAAAATTTAAAATGTATACACGAATGGTCATCGTAATTTATCAGATGTCAAAAAAATGCAAGAATTAGCAGCTGACGTAAATATAATAAAGTGCAACCATGATGATATTTGTGAAACTTGTATACAAAATAAGAAAACCAGAGATCCTTTTCCTTAAGAATCAGTTACAAAAACATACGAAAAGTTGGATTTAATACATACAGATGTTTGTGGTCCACTACAAATTCATACACCAAGAGGTAATAAATATATATTAACATTAATTGACGATTATTCTAGGTATTGTTATATATATTTGGTAAAACATAAATCAGATGTTAAAGAAAAAATGATGGAGTTTATTGAACTGATGAAAACTCAATATGGTAAAGTACCAAAGATTATCCGATCGGACAGAGGTGGTGAATATATGAAAAATGAACTGCGTAGCTATTGAAAAATTAATCGCATTTTAACGCAATTCACTGTACCAAAAACTCCACAGCAAAATGGGGTTGCTGAGCGTAAAAATGGAACGTTGATTGAAATGGTACGTTGTATGCTCAACAGTTCTGGAATACATAAGCAATATTGGGGTGAAGCAGTCAACACAGCGAACCACATTATTAATCGTTTACCAACTATAATAAAAAGCCAAATTTAAATTAATTCCAAATATTCGGAACATCAGCATACACACATATACCAAAAGATGAACGTAAAAAGTTAGATGTCACATCACAAAAATTAATATTTGTAGGTTATGAAAATGGTACAAAAGGTAACCGACTACTGGATGTAAATACACATAAAATTAAAATTAGTCGTGACGTCACGTTCGTAGAAAAAAAATAGAACAACCATTGAAAGTACAACGACAAATTGATGTAATGGATACTGTTATACAACAAGAACATTTAATTCAACAAGAAGATTTAATTCAACAAGAAAATTTAAGTCAACAAGAAAATTTAATTCAACAAGAAGATTTAATTCAACAAGAAAATTTATGTCAACAAGAAAATTTAATTCAACAAGAAGATTTAATTCAACAAGAAAAACTTCGTCAAGATGAAAATTTTATTCAGACTGAAAATTCAATAATAAGTTCAGAAGGGGAACTTTATGACGAAAGAAGAGCTGTAAGACGGTCCAACAGAGAAAATAAAGGTAAACAAGCAAAACTTTTAATAACGGAAACACACAATGTAACTGAAGAAAATATTAATGATCCGCAAACGTATGAAGAAGCTATTCGTGGACCAAATTCGAAGAATTGGAAGAAAAGGAAAAGAAATAAATTCGCTTCGAAATTACGGAACCTGGGAAATAACTAAATTACCTCCAAATACAAATGCAATTGGATGTACCTAAATGGGTATATAAAACTAAAACTGATCAAAACGGAAATGTGGTAAAATTAAAAGCACGTTTAGTAGCTCAAGGTTTTGCTCAAAAATTCGGACGTGATTATGATGAAGTGTTTGCACCGGTAGCCAATTGAAAATATTAATTACAGTAGCAGGTCAAAGAAAGATGACAGTAAAACATTTCGACATTCACACCGCATATCTAAATGGAGATTTATCTCATGAAGTCTAGATGAAACCACCGAAGGGGTTTGCTGACGATGATAAAAATAAGGTATGCAAACATGTAAAAATATTATATGGTTTAAAACAAGGCGCAAAAGAATGGAATACTAAATTTAATTCCATTATGAATATTAATGAGTACAATCAAAGCGCAAATGATCTATGTCTATTTAAAAAAAAATTAAAAATAATTATATTTATATTTGTAATCATGTTGATGACATAGTAGTAGCTTCAACAAGTTTGGAATATATTAATGAATTTAAAAAATAATGAATAAAGAATTAAAAATTAAAAATTTAGGTTATCTACAATATTATCTAGGAATACAATTTACAAGAGATGTAAATGGTATATTTTATCTAAATCAAGAAAAACATATTGTTACGAAGTCGCTAAAAAACTTGAAAAGTGGGTGGTAGTATTAAAATCTTTAATAATACAGCATCACACTATTAATGCGGAGAACTTACTTTTTGGGCCGTTGAGGTCAGGAGAATTCCAATTTACAGGATGTATCCACCATTAGTAGCAAAACAAAAGTCGGCTGGAAGCTGTCCCGGCTATCATCGCAACATTTCTAAAATTTAAAGATAGACTAAATTTACAATGAGCTATAATTTAAAATTTAAATGCTAACTATTGTAAAATTTACTAGTTTCTAATTAAATTCGTAGTTGTTACTTATTTATAATGCAAAAGATTATTAAGTAAAAGGAAGAAAAGAGAAAGAATTGTAGAAAAGAAACGCAAGTCTGGTAGGATAGATCAAATTCGGAGCAAGTCAAATTGAACCCTGTACAAACAATAACGACGGAACCCACTAGCTAACCTAATTTCCGGCATCTACAATAGGGGTGTATTTGCGAAGCGCACAAGCCATAAAAAAACACTTCTCCTAGCGCACAAGCAGGAGTTTGCGAAGCGCACACCTATTGTTAAGGGATTACGCATTGTTTTGGAAACACGCGGCTATGGTTAAGGTCAACGCATTGTTATAGCACGTATCTTTACCTGATCTATGATCTTTACCTGATCTATGTAAGTTAAATTAAGTTTTTTAAACCACTAATATCAATATGAGGAGTACGCTCCACGCCAAGCGGAAAGAAAAGGTGTAAGAAATATTTCAAATATAGCGCTCCTCTACAAGTCCTACATCAGACCTAGAATGGAATACAATTCCCATATCTGGGCCGGGGCTGGTCGCACAGCCTTAGCATCATTGGATATTGTCCAAAAGAGAGCCTGCAAGCTCATTGGCGATGTGGCAATTACTCGTCATATCGACTCGCTCGAGCACCGTCGCAATGTTGGATGCCTTTCGCTCCTTTATCGCTATATACATGGTCAATGTTCTGATGAAATATCTAGTCTGATCCCTTGTAGAATAGTTCCTGCACGCAATACTCGCGCTGCATCCCGCGCTCATCCTTTTACCCTTCAAATTACCTTCGGCCGTACACTAAAATTCCGTGATGCTTTCTTATCCCGAACTGTGCGAATGTGGAATAGTCTACCATCTTATGGCTTTCCTCCGGCATACAACCTGCGAAAGTTTAAGGGCGACATACATCGGCACCTCCGCCGCTTTCCTCATATCCCTTAATCCTTTCCCTAACTCCTTCCTGCCACGCTGTGCTTTGCATCATAGGGTATCCCCTGAGCTTGGCTTAATAATATATAAAAAAAAAACACAGGCAGGCACACACACACACACACAGCCAGGCTGCCAGGGGCACACATACACACGCGCGCGGAGCGTGAAGCATATCAGAAAATTGGTTTTTGGCGTACAGAAGAGCATAAAATAGAGCTAATACTCTATCAAGATTCTGAAATATGTGGCCCATTAGCATCAGTTAAGAGTAGACATAAGCTAATTGGAGTGTATGTAATGCTTGCAAATTTCCGGATCATCTTTGTTTTAAATCGATAATATTCAGCTGGTCCTGTTATGTAAAGAGAAGCACTTTAAATTTTTTGGACCTGCTAAAGTATTCCACAATTTGTTGCAAGACTTGAAACTATTGGAAGAGACGGGAGTATGTCTAGATAATAATAGGAATAGAGGCAGTTTAGATTAAATTACGGGAGTGTGTGTGCCCCTGGCAGCCTGCCTGTGTGCGTGTGTGCGTGTGTGCGTGCTAAAACAATGCGTAATCCCTTAACAATAGGTGTGCGCTTCGCAAACTATTTTTGACTAGATTAATTTTGGGTTATTCGCTTCGTAAATATACCCTACAATAGAACGGTCATATAAAAAGGGCCTGTAAGAACCGGTAGCTCTCTTGCGAATAGAATTGACAGTAGTGTGCAACAAAGAAATTAATTAAAGTGAATTTTAAGTTTAAATTTTGTTTCATTGAAAAATAGAAATTGGTTATTAGTGCTTGTATTATTGTTTTGTTATTGTGAGAAAATAGCACCATCTCTGGACTCAAATTACACCAGGTTGCGGGGAGTAGTTTGAACGTTCATTACCCTCGACAGTACAAAGTACAGGGATTCCGAGAGTTCACTGCGCATATCAAGCCATCCCGGACGCGGGCTTTGACGAGCCAGAAACAAAATGGAAATTCCCTGTTAAATTTGGATCATTGTCGGCGGAATAACCCAATTAGCCTCTAAACCAGCTGTGCTTGTTATACATAAATTTAGACATAACATTCCGTACGAAATCACAGCAGCACAAAAAAGCAAGAAACAAAAGTAGGGCATCTGACAAATAAATACAAAATTTTACAAATATAATATTCTTTTTTTCTATTTATTATTTGGTTTAGCAAAATAAAAATAAATAAATAAAAGCGCACCAAAGTGGATGTCCCAAAGCTTTGGCGCACTCAAGCTTGGCCCCCTTCGAAGCTCGCACTAATATCTACATAGATAATAAACAATTGTTTTACTTACCAAAAGCGGCCGCCATTTTACCTCGTCGATCAACTTATATTTTATTTAAATTACCTGTAGCTAGGCCGACCATCGTAGAGATTATTGGATAAGGAAAAATAAGGAAGGCTATCCACTTGCCATTTCCTTGTCATTCGGTGCCCTCTGGTCATATCCCACGGGGCTCCTGTTTCTTGGGAGTAGACACAACACTACACTACACTAAACCGAGCTCACTTGCGCTGAACTTTGGTCCACGAGCACAGACACTAAATTCCACGATTATTTATTCACAGCTCCGTGAGATTCTTTAAAAATAGAAAAAAAAAGTCCACAACGAATTCCCACGTCACTTATGCCTTATACGGCTGATTTTGCTCATAAACTGCAAGCACAATTACTACGCGCACGTCAGATAGTAAACACAAAAAAAAGACGTTCCACTGGGCCCATTTATTCAAGAGCGAAGTTCCATTCAGTACCCAGTATCCAAAGTACACTCTCCGTTGGGGTACGAAAAGCTGTCGTGCATATGCAGCTCCCCTACGATAACCAACTTCGAGTGGAACTTAGCCAGCTGATCACCTTGAACTCAAGTCAAGATCAGGTTCTACTTTATTGCTGACCTACTTTCTGTGGTATAGCCAATCAACATTTCTGTCCCTATATTGCTCGGTTAAAGCTTTGCAACATTGTTGCCTACCAAGTCTCCCTCTCGAAATTAAGCAGAGCCAGCAAATATTGTAACATTGGTGTCAAGTGTGGGGTGCTCGAACGGATATCGAAGGAATCCTGCACCAAACACAAGAAGATGGACCCCAAAATAGTCCAAGTAACTTAGACCATCAACCCCATTGCTCAACTCTTATTGACCAGCCATCTACACCATTTCAGCTTGATCTGGCAGGAACTACTGTAAGCCCTAGTAATGTTTCAGGCATTCCAGAAAGAGGAGCGGAGGTCGCATCTTCAAATCTTGAAACAAGGAAGGTTACCTTTAACCTACCATCTCCTGCTTCGCCCATTCTTAACCAGGTTCAGTAAACCACGCCTCACCATATGCAGACGCTGTGGGATTGTATCCCTCCAATATTTCTCCTCCAGTATTACCAGATAGCGGCTCCCTACCAACACCAATATACCAGAATCCCTTCCGGGTAACATCACATGTCACTCCAGCGTGCTTCGCTATGACACCTAAGGTCTATGATGGCAAAGAACCCAGGTCTGTGTATAAGCGACATTTCAAAGCAATATCAATGGCAAATGGTTGGGATGCTGAACTTAAAGCCATGTACCTCGTCCCTTACTTGCGAGGCACAGAAAACGATGAAATCATCGGAACACGTATCATCGCCGAGAGAGCAAGTTGTCGAAAAAGGCGTACAGGGTAAGGTAAAGTGGTATAACACTAGAAAAGGGTACGGGTTTGTAGTATGCAGCAACAACAATGAGGAAGTTTTCGTACACGCCTCGAAAATAGCCCCCAAAAACCCTGAACAACATATTCCGTCATTATGCAATGATGAAATTGATAGTTTTGACCTTGTATCAGGAGGTAGAAGAAGGTGTGCTATAAATGTTACTGGGCCGGAAGGAGGAACTGTTCAGGGAAGTAAATTTGCTGAAAAAAAATACCCAAAGTCATCGACCACCAAAATTATGCCCACAGCCGACAGAACACCATGCGCTAACTGGAATAGACACACCACCGATGCTTCAGGCCACATTAGTGAAGAACAGTTTTGTACGGAAGTGACCATCATACCACCCCCGCCAGCTTTTCGCGCTGATAACCAACAGCCTTCCTCACTATCTGACCACACCACGAACGGAGCCGCCTCGTTCAACTGCTGCCCACTTACCCCAATGGGCTAGAGTTAGTGGAAAGTGTAGCCCCAAGACCTGTCAAAATTTTTATTGGAACTACAGGAAACTTTAAAAACCTGATAATGATAGGCTATATAAACGGCTTGGAGTGTCCTTTACTCATCGAAAAGGGGGCAAGTCAAACAGTCGTACATCCCAACGTCTTACAAGCCACGAATGATCCACCAAGGCTAAAACCATCAAACGCTCTCATCCAAGACGTGAGTGGCGATATCTTCCCAATCGATGAATCACTACCCGTGCAGTTTATGTCGCTGCAATTTCAGATAATTGCATACTCGGAGTAGACTTCCTCCTTCATCATGCATGCACGCTTGACCTTAAGTGTAGAGTTTTAATAATCGGAAAAGAAATAGTTCCATTCGAGCAGCATTTATCTCGTACAATAGAGGCCAAACTACTTCAGGAAGTGCGAATAACACCAAGAGAAGGTGTCCTTATTGAGATAATTGCAAATATCGCCGCAGACGAAGACGTTATTGTAACGCCTATCCAGAATGCTCCAGGAGCCCTCCATTTGTTACCTACAATAACATCTTGGAAACTAAGCATCTAAGCAATTTGGCTTTCAATGAACTTGTGCTTCCGACTACAAGGGCTATTGCAGAGTTAGAAACGAAACCAAACATTATCGCGATGAAACAGGCCAAAGGGTATAATCCCATCTGTGCTGAGTTACACGAATTATTCCAACGGAGCACTTCCACCCTTACAACTGAGCAAACACAAAAGCTGTGGAACCTTCTATTGGCCTATGTCGACGTATTCTCCCATTCAAAAGATGACCTTGGTCATACAAAATTAATGCGACATAAAATCGACGTAGGTGATGCTCGACCCATAAAACAGCCACCAAGGAAACTCCCCATTTCCCACAGTGCCGAGGCAGATGAATTGTTATGAGAAATGCTAGACCAAGGAATCGTGCGCCCATCGAAAGTGCATGGAGTAGTCCAAAATTTTTCGGAGAATTTGTTCTTGCGGACCTGCTGCAATACATTGCATCATGGTGTCATGCGATGTATTACCGCTAGGCGAGTTACAGTTTTCGTCGTCTCGATGTGGGTGACTAGTGGTAAGTTTTGCATGCAAAATTGTAAATTGTGCGCGTTTTGCACAATTTAGAATTTTATCACTTTGAATATTTTTGCTTTTTTACTCTTTTTTTTTCTTTTTCATTGTTTTAGGTCTGGACTTATATGCGGCTATGTATGGATATGTTTTCTTTTGCTTTTCTTCGCAGGATTTTTTTCTAATATGGAGAAGTAGCATAGCGCTACTTCTCAAAAGATCTAAATTTTGTCTTTTCAGGAATTTTTTAATATGGAGAAGTAGCATAGGGCTACTTCTCGAAAATATTTAAATTTTACCTTTTCAGGAATTTTATAATATGGGGAAGTAGCATAGGGCTACTTCTCGAAAATAACTAAATTGTATCCCCTTTCTAGGTACCTCTGGGAAATCATGGGGGCTTCTCTACAGACGTAGGGAAGCCAAACAAAAGTAGCATAAGGGGGTATATGCTGCAGGCTTCTATATTCTGGGGGTTACGGCTGAGAGGTATTGAGCGTAAAATACCTCAATACCTCTCAGCCGTAGCCCCCAGTTACTAACTATAATTAAATATTTTCAACTAATCGCTTCCGCTGCGCTAAATTTGGCTGGTTAAATAAAAGACGATCCAGTAAAAATCCGTGATGTGATTAATGTTGCACATAATACGCTCAAAAGAATAAAATTAGGGGATGAATATTAGAATAGAATAGAATAGAATAGAAAAATCATTTATTGAAGAATCTCAGCTTAAGCTACCGTTAGGTACAGCGAGTAAGTATTAGATGATGGGCATAATTTGTATGGTACAAAGTTATTTAGCAAACTAACAAAGGAGCAATGAACAAACTCATTAGTAGTTGTTCTATGGGGGCACGAGATCATAGTTTTTATTTGTAACTCTCGCCCACAGATGGCGCCGCTCTCGCTTGGCGGGTTTGAGACCATGCTAATTGTTGATCTTGGCTCTGTGGCTTGGTTACGAGAACTGTGGAATGTCAGTTTGCGTCTTGGGCGGATGCGTGTGGTCCGCCTAAATGTAGGCTTTTGCTGTTTTCAAGTGTTGCGCCTAAAAGTAGGCTTCGGTTTTGAATTGCAATAATTAAAGTTAACACTAGGAAATTTTTGTTCATGTCAATGGATTCTAGATGGTTGGGAGATTCGGGGTATTATAATATAGGATAGGGAGGGGGAATGAAATTTTCATCAGAAATCCTCTACGGGCTTTGGTTTTCGAGATATTAGCGTATTAATAACTCAAGTTATTTTTGTTCATGCTAATGGATTCTAAGTGGTGTGGGGTGGGGGTTTTAGTTCTAGGGGAACGAAATTTACATCAGTAATTCTCTACAGGCTCGCCATTTCTTGAGCAAGGTTACCTAGCGGCATTAGCCGGAACTACCAGCATGACTTGGTTTTGCCGTTTTCAATTATTAGCGTGGAAGTTGTAGATATCAGGATCATTCCAATTTCATAACACCTTGGCTTGATATTTTGCTAGCAAATTATTATTGTGTCTAGGGTATTTGTATTGAAAGGTCTTATGTTTTATAAACATTTGTTTTCATTTCCAATAAAATTTCTTCCTTGGTGCTCACACGCAGCAGAAAATTGCTCCCGTACTACGGTTTTGCTGAAGAGCTGCGGCTAAATTCAGGCTTTTTTGGGGATACGAGATCACTTTCAGCACTCTTCAGCAAAGGAATATAGCATAAATATAAGATTACTTTCAGGACTCTCTAGCATATGGAAACATAAATTTGTTTATTTTATTCAAATGTATTTGTTTACGCAAGATTTTATATTATATTTCAAGCTCATTAAACCTGGTCACCGAAAATTTTACTAATTTATATTAGTCATCTAAGTCGGCATATCATCCTACATTAATATGATAGCGCGTTAATTCTTTTAATTAACCCACTTTTAAGCTAATGATAATATGTAATTTTTCAGATGGGGCTGCTCAAACCACTTTCAGGCTAGGCTAACAAGTTCCAGTCGAAAGATTTCGTGTGGCAACACTGGTCATGCCATTACAACTTATCACCAAAAATTTGATGAAAAGTCTTCTACTATACCCATACAACTTTTACTACTCATCTAAGTCTACATATCATACTATATTAGTATCACCCTACATTGATATCATAGGTGATCAAAGCTTGTCGTGACCCAATATTCAATTGGTGGAATTGTGACATCACGACTCGAGCTAGCAGCAAGTGTACAAGTTATTAAACGATTTGCAATAACTAAGCATTTTAGTTCGCACAGTAAAATGCCTGGTGATTGCGAATTGTTTACTTGTAAACTGTCGCATCCACTGCTGTATGTAACTGGGCATTGAGTCATGGTTAAGTAATTCACTTCGCATAGTGAAATACTCAGCTGGGCTCACTGTTTGTTTACATGCAGTATTGGGGGCTCCCGCTGTCGGCAGGGATTAACGTAATACTTTGTAATTATGATTGCAACGTATTGCGCTGGTCACTGGGTCAAAGTCGCTTCCGCCTAGTTGAATGGAGGTGAGCACGGTCGATTCGGTAGATCGGGTTGCGCAGTTATAAGTTGGATAGGCTTTTTAGATAATGGTTCGGTGTTCAATTAGTTTTAGTTAAAATTCTGGAGTTCTATCGCGAGTAACTGTTTTTTGTAATAACACTAATTTAAGTCAGTAAATAAAGTTTTATCTTAGAAGTACGGGAGTGTTTTTATTGGATTGCTTTTGGGACACGACAAATTGGCGCATCCGGAAAAGGAGTAGGTAAGCGTTATTTTTTTTTTCAGTGAAACAATTTATTTTTCTTTTAATTTTTTTTTTTATTTTGTGGGAGTAAAACTTAATAGCCGCTCCATTTGTTTTTGTGAAGTATGGGAGTAATGCTTTTTCAGCTGCTCTATTTTGATTTGTATTTTATGGGAGTTAATGCTTTTTTAGCTGCTCCATTTTTTTTTTATTTTATGGGAGTTAATGCTTTTTTAGCTGCTCCTTTTTTTTAAGTGTGGGAGTAACGCTTTTTGTTTTTTTTAGCGGCTCCGTTTTATTGTATTTTGGGGAGTTAACGCTTATTTTAGCTGCTCCATTCTTAATTTTATTTACTTTCCAGAATTAATCTAAGAAGTGCTAGATTAAGTGAAGTACGTCTAATTTTAAAGTATTAATATACGTTACTCATTGGGGCTCTGTTTGTGGGCGATAATGTTCCGCGTAGTGCCTCAGCATCAATCTGTATGTTTGTGATGTGATTATTTTCTGTTGAATTTCCTATTCTTCGTATTAGTAGTTATTTAGTTTTTATGCTACGTTAGTTTTATTATCTTCTATATTTTACTATCTGTTATTACTTCCTAGTTAGTGAGCGATAAATTATAATTATAATATAATAAAATAATTTATTTACGGCTTTCTTCCTGCCTAGGTTCAATACCTATTCAAGTTTACTTATTTGTTGTTGCTAAGGTGTAATACCTATACGACGTGTCGCTGAATATCTGTTGCCTAAGTGCAATACAACATTGGGTTTTGGAGAATTGCCAAAGTACAACACCTATGCAATTAACTAATTACAATATAATGCTCTCGGCAGCCTCACCAAGAGAACGAAATAAAAGGCTTGATTCACTGATTGTAACTAACAAGTTTATTTATCAGCAATTTGTATTTTATAGAATAAAAATATTCGTCAACAAAAATTTACAATTTTCTAGACTGAGAAAACATAATAATTCTCAAGACATTTTTCACACATTTGAATTTATTTTCATGGATGTCTAGTTTCATTAGCAAACGTAATAATATATGTATGATAAAATTTAAACGGAATACAACTGTTGCTTGTGCTTTCTGTGTGAAAGCTTACAATTTGTTATGCGCAAATAATTTTATAATAAAGTAAATGGAAATTTAGATAAATTGAATTTTAAGGAAACTAAATATAATTACACTAATTGATATCTCGGATTCAACAAGGGGCTGCACTCTTTTTTTTTGTTGATTTATCTATTATCGTAAATACCTATCTTTATACTCCAATATCCATTTTCTGTTTCCTTATACTTAATCATTTTTTATTACTGTATATTATCCTACGTTCTAAGCCATCCTAATTACGCAGCAGCCCTCTTGCCTTTGCCTTTCGTTTTCTGATTATTTGTGTCTTTTAATTTATTTATTCCGGTTTGTTGGAACCGGTTGGATTCTTTGTATTTGCTAGGACGCCAGTAGCGTCAGCTGTGTTGACTATTTGAAGTGGTTTATTTATACCACTTCCACCGACCTTGTAGTTGGTAGCAAAGTTAACTTAATAACAAGTTAAGAAGCAGGCGAGATTTCCGTGTGTTTTACATTTAAAATGCACACGGCAAGAAAAGGAAGAAAGAAAGAAAAAAAAACTCTCTTTAAAACTTTTAAGAATAAAGATAAAAAGTGCGAAAGCACAGATTGCATACAACGAAACAGACTGGCAAATATTTCATTTTCGTAAATAAATGAGAAGGGGCGGAGTTTTCAGATTTTACTCACATAAAATGCTCCCGCGCTTTTGTGAAAACCGCTTTTCATGAAATAATGACAATATGTGGTCACATGTTGTTGCGGTAATGCGGTAATCCCATGATATTTGAACAGAACGTGTTTCTGTTTACATTTGTTTTGCTATGATGAGATTAAGTGGGAGAACTCATGCTGGGTTCTCGGATATTTTCGGGAAGAATGAGAATTTTATTTGAGAGGAATTTTACATCTCCTTCCAGCACCTGGGCCAAAGCGAAATTTATCTTTTTCTTAAAAATGGGAGGTAGTGTGACCCGAAGTACATTATTTGAATAGTTTCATAGGATTTTGAGGAATTCTATAAGATTTTGTCGTTCGGGTAATCCTACGTTCTCTCGATTTTTGTTTTTAATTAGTTGTCTCAGTTGCACTACAATAGTGCATAGCCAAGTTCTTTTCCCCCATTCAAGCAAAAGACGAAAGTATATGAAATTACTTCTTTCATTCTAAAAAACACCAAACAATTTTAAATTTTGCTCTACTGCTTCTTCACTTGTTACTAAGTTAACTTTGGTTGGTAAAGTGCTGCTGGTTTTAAGAGAGGTAGGTTCGAATGTTTTGATTTGTTCCTCCGCCTCTGGGGTTTTCTCAAGCTTGGGTGAGGTATAGTTTTTTATGCACAGCACCATACATGTAATGACAAGGCCAGCTAAGGATAGTAGCTAGTACATGTGTAGGGTGGTGGTTTATGTGAGTAGTCATTTTCGCTAATTGTTCGTCCAGTTCTTTTAATGGCTGGGTTCCAGGATAAGACCATCTGTGTCATCTCCTGAGTATAGTTCTGTCTGAATTTTCTCAGACTGAACTCCTTGTTTGGTTTCATTGAGGCATTTTTCTACTATTTGCTCTAATGGAGCTATGTTTGGAAAGTAATTGGGTTGTGTGAGATAGTGATTATTCCTCGACCTTCGATTTTTGAAGTCAAGAATTGTTGAGTACACTGGAGGTGTACTACCGTTGGTTCTATCAACGAGAATATGCACAAATTGGGGTTACCTCATCTGATAAGTAGGTGTCTGCGAGGTATTTGTGCTCTAAATTGGCACTGAGGCTCTTCTTTAGGGATTGTCTGTACCCGTTGAGGTTCGAGCGTATACTGTATTTCGGGTACCAATGACTTCGTTATTAATGTAAATGGGAAAACCGTAAACACTGTACAACTTCATTTGTGGTAAATTGAAAATCGGAAGTTATATTCTAATGACTAACTTTTCTTGGACTAACCGAGACTTTGTTTCCGCTGTATAATATAATAGAGACAGGCCGTTTTAGCGTCTGGATAAGTTACATGGGACTTGTGGTATATTTCCAATAAATTGTTGGGAGACACCACATCTCTTGATGTTTTTCAAAAGTGAATGAACGGTTTTTTTGTTGAACAAGGCAGAGCTCATCCGTTTGATAGCGATTTGCACATAGTCGACATACTAGGTGTTCCGCCTGTTCTTTGGTTGTCTAGTTCCAGTAGGTTGATCTTCCATGTACTGTGATATACTTGTAAGTTTCCTAAGTCCTCGTACAGTACTCCTGTGTTGTTCAGGGGACTTAGTGTGTAGGATTTTGTTCTTCATGTTCTATAGAAAGTGAAGGATGGAATTCGTTAGTCAATTAGTCGTACTAAATAGTATTTGATATTTAGATCTAGTAGTCCTTAATTAACTTGTTGAAAGTCTGTATAATGGGAACTTACTTGCTAAAAAGGGGGACGAGATAAAACAAATAAAAAAACTGAAGGTCTCAAAGCCAGGTAGGAGAAATGTAAGTCAGAGTGTGTTAAATCTCGTCAAATCTCGTCGTATAGTTATAGTATTTAATATGATGAACATTGTGCTCCTTCACAAAATTTAATTGGGAAATTATTTAATTTACTCTAACGAGTAAGACCTAAGGATTATTTGTTATAGGTTTGATTTTATAATTTTTTTCTTTTGTGTTTGAATTAATAACGCACATTGTATATTTAGCGCATTTTTTATTGATTCAATTAAAATTTAGGTAAGGATAGACTTTGTTAGTCAATTAGTTATGCAAGATAGGGTTTGTTGTTAAATTTGATTAGGACTTATTTTTCAGTAATCGTACTTTGTAAACCGCATAGTTACTGGCTAAAGACATGGGTACCTATATACTACTCATAATAGTATTTCAAGCAATTCTTGTGTACTATAACCTGTCATTTGTCCATCTTTATGGTAGTGTTTGTTGGAGTGGGTACTTTGATTATCAGATATGGACCAACCCAGATTTGTGTTTCCTACTTTCACTTTTAAAGAGGCTTTCGAGCGTTGTTTGCTTGTTAAGAAAGTTTTTTTGCCATAGCATACGATTTTTGTAGTTTGTATTTCAACATCTGGTAATAAGTTTTGTGATTATAAACGCGTTCAAGATCCCATTTTAAGTTTGATGGGACATCCACTCTGAAGCCATACAGGCAGTCCATTTGGCTAAGTTTCGTACCCTCGTGCACACTATTATTGTATGCTGCGTTTCGTAGGAATTGATCGCATGTTTTGGAATTTTCATCTACGATTGTAGGCAGATATTCTATTAAACGCCTATGTGCACGCTCTAGTGCTCCATTAGACTATGGATTGTATGCTGATGTCTGTAACTTCTTTACCTTCAGCAGCTTGCACACCTTTCTGAATAGCTCACTCAAGAAATTAGTTCCCTGGTCGGTGACTATTCTCTTTGGAATGCCTTAACTGGATTTATTTCTTGCTCAAAAGTAGCTGGCCGTGCTGTTTCCGTATCTGGGAGTTGAATTTGTTTATCTTCCGCTGCAGTGGGCTCTGGTTTTTCAACATTTGAGCTAAAATTGACTGAGCGAGCGGGTTTCTTTATATTTTACTCCACATCTGAGTCTATACCTGGTGGACTTGGGCTTGTACCGTTAAGGCGCTACCTATTTCACCATCCTTTAATACCTGAGCAATGCGGCTTAAGGCATCCGCATTGGTCTTATACTTCCTTAGTTTGAATGCGATGCTATAGTTGAGTTCGGATAGTTTATGGTGAAATCTCACCGAACGGGAAGTCGGGACTTTTACATTAAAAACGCCTTTGAGAGGCTTGTGGTCAGTGTAGACTCTGAATTTCCTGCCTTGAAGGTAACATGTGAAATTTTTTGTTGTTCAGATAACTTCTTCTCAATCTCGTTGGTGGAGTAATTTTTATCGGCTTTGTTCAGGGTTGCATGGACAATAGGCTGGTCCTTTCTCACTTCTTCTACAGCTCCTAAAAATTAGTTAAAGGTGTCCGTTGTAAGGTCGAAAGGTTATGTGAAATCCGGATAGATTAGAAGAGGCGAGGAAATTAAAACATTTTTAATATCCAAGTGAATATTACATCCTTTCGGAGTAAATTAGTCATTGGACGAACTATTTTAGAGAAGTCTCGAATGAACTTCCTGTAATAATTGGCCAGTCCTAAAAAGGACTGAACTTTCCCTACTCAGGCCGTTTTGCTGGTAAACAACTTCTCTTATCAAGAACGAACTGGTTCTTCTCTGGCTGCAGTTTGAAGTTGTTATCCCTGAATTTGTCGAATACTTTTTCAGTTTATCATAGTGGTCATTTAGGTTTTTTACATAAATGACTATGTCGTTAAAATAAACGAAACATTCGAGGCCTTGTAGGTCTGTCTGAGCGAAGTTCATGAGGCATTGGAATGTAGCAGAGCTCCTTTGAATCCGAATGGCATACGCTTGATTTCGTATTGCCCATAACTAGTCTTGAAAGCGGTCTTATGTTGATCCTTTTTATAATAATAATTTCGTAGCTTTTTTTTAAATAAATTTTATCCACTCACTAACCGTTGACTAAATAATTTTGTGCGTAAGGGCGACGTTCGTGACGAAAACGTGAAATTTTAGGAATAGTCTTAGGGTAATAAATGTGGATGGATTTACATGGAGTTGTTAATTTAGAATGAGTAAATGGGGAGCCTTCCGATAGATGAATTTTTTTTACTTTTTTCGTGGTCTTGAGATGGGGGTGGTACCTACCCCTCGTAGGGTTGTCCAATTCGGACCGTGTATGATATCAAATTAAATCTCTTGCTGAATGCTATTAAGACCATATTTTCTTATATATACTTTATAACTGACTTTTTCAACCAAGTATCGGTAAAAGGCGTGATTTTCGAATTTGTGTGCTGGAGCGGCGGAGCTGACTGTTCTTTTAAACGCTTTAGTATAATGTTTTACATATTTCATGTGATTTAAATTTAATTTTTCTATGTTTAACTGTTATATGAGTTTTGATGTGACATAAATTTTTCCAGCTTTTTCATGTGAAACTGTTTTACATAGAAATACTTACATTAAAGTACGATAATTTTAAAACTACTTATCGCAGAGAAAAAGAAAATGACACCATGCACCATTATATGAGTTTTTACCGAAAATGTAGTGATTAAAAGGTAGAAAATAAAATACATTAAAAACAATTTAAATTATACCAAGTAAAAAATAACTTTTTCTTTCTCAGTGATATACCCAAGAAAAGATTCATTGCAAAATAAGAAATGCTAAAATTCTGATTAAATCTTATAATTAAATGTACCCAAAAACAATATTTAAAAATTATATTATCTCGTTCGACTTTAAATGTTTGAATGTTTTTTATTTAAAAAATTTTTTTTAACATATTTTATTCATATTGTGCAAGTATAAGATAATCACTATCTATAATATAATGTACTTTTCTGTTTAATTACGAGTGAATGTAGAATGTTGCTTTTATTTGAGGATTCCCGCGGACGAGTCCATATACTATAATATTCTTATAAAAAATGTGCTTCGGGTATTACAGTTGCCCTGTAATAATTTTTATATATGCGTTGTGTGTGTATATTTTTTAAGTACTTTCATTTTTAACAATTCGAAATGAAATCATAAATATAAGAGAAAAAGCAACCGCCTCGCCCGGGGTTTGAATCCGTGATCTTCCGCTTTCCGGACGACTGCGCTTACCGCTGAGCTAACGAGATGGATTATTTTCCCTAGCCTACTAAACCACGGTTGTTTTCAGCTGGCATTAACCAGTAACGATGGAAGCGCACACATAAATTTTGAATTCAATTTTTATTTATTTTTTCCGGACGGGAATCGAACCCACACTTGTTAGAATCAGTCAATGATGGAGAATAGACAATTTTTTAAGAACTTTTACTTTAACGATTCTAAATCAAATATATACATATTAAGAAATACAAGAAGAAAAATCATCTGTCTCATTAGGTCAGTGGTAAGAGCAGTAGCCCGAAAAGCGGAAGGTCCCGGCTTTCCTCTTGTATTTATGATTTGATTTAGAATCGTTAAAAAAAGTTCTTAAAAATTCATCTATTCTCCATCATTGACCGATTCTAATAAATGTGGGCCGGGAAACAATTTTCATCGTTACGGGTTAAATGCCAGCTGAAAGCAACCGTGGTTTAGTAGGCTGGTTAAAAATGAAGAAATACAACAGGGAAAATCATCCGTCTTGTTAGCTCAGCGGTAAGAGCAGTCGCCCAGAAATCGGAAGATCCAGGTTGTTTTTCCTTTTGTATTTCTGATTGGATTTAGAATCGTTAAAATAAAACTTCTTAAAAATTCTTCTATTGTCCATTCTTGTCTTTGTTTAATTATATGGCAGGAAGTATTTGCTATGAATGGATTAAATGGAAGATATGATTACCAGGATTATGGTGCATAGTCGATTTATTTAACGATGATAATGGCTTCCTTTTATATCAAGACCAAGAATAATGATGAATATTTATATTGGGCATTATTGACTTTGCTACTTGCAAAATGACTTATGGTATGGTATGGTAGTCTGAAAAGCGAGTCCCACGAACCGCCACTGGTCTTTCACCTCTTTTTGTTTGTTCTGCAACGATGCGTTGTTGTGACAATACTCCCAAAACCACTCTACACCAATCCTCAAATTTGCAGCCTGAAGCAAATTAAATACCATATTTAGCATTTTTTCTGCTTATTTGTCTGGACTGCCAGTCTGTTCAGATGTTTTATGCATGTGTTCGTTGTGTGCAATAAAAATTAATTAAATATTGTTTATTCATTTCTTAAATTCTAACTAATCTATTTCTGATATTCTCATTCTAAATTCAATTCAATCTGGTATATAGAAAAAATAAAACTATAAGAAGAGAAAAAGTTATAATTGGTCTAGGACCAATAATATTATGACCTAGATGAAAATAACAGTTAAATAACGTGAAAACCTAAAGTTTTGTATAGGAGTGCCCGATTAAGTTCATTTTTGAAATTTTATTTACTATTTTTATGAAACTGCTGTGTACAAAATATCAGCTGTCTACGCCAACACGTTCTCAGGCGGTGTCCAAATATATGGTAAAAAACCAAAGTTTTGTATGGAAACATCAAGAAAGGCTTGTCCAATTTGGTCCATTTTTATACCCTAGATGAAATCTATAGGGTATACTAAGTTTGTCATTCCGCTTGTAACACCTCGAAATAATGGTCGTAGAGCAAAATGGATTGGACGCCCACGCATAATATTAAAATTTATTTTGATTTTTTCATGTCCATTTCTCCGTCCGTCCGTCCGTCTGTCTGTCCGCACGATAACTCGAGAACGCGTATATTTAGAGAGCTGAAATTTTGTACACGGACTTTAAAAAAAAAGTAAAATTAAGTTCGAAAATGAGATAAATCCAGCAACTCTTTCGTGGGGTGGCTTTACTAAATTTCGTTTTCCACTATATATTTGGATACTGCCTGAGAACGAATCGACATAGAGAACTGAAATTTGGTACATGGTATTTTCATAAAAATAGAAACTAAAATTTTTCAAATGAGCTAAATGGAGCAACCCCTTCTTGGTGTTGCCATATTCAAATTTTGGTTTTTTACATATACTGTGAGAACGATCAGTTCAGTCCTAGACATTTCTATTGTACTAAAAACTTCTTCAGAATACAAAACCCTATAAAGTTGCTAAAAATCATTCTTTCAACTTCAAAAATCAAACTTGCATAGATCGGTGATCATACGAAAATTTTATACGGGCATTCATCTAGGGTATCATAAGAATTGGTCGGTTTTGTATAGCAATCCTCCGAAGGAGTTGCCCGATTGGTTATTTTCGAACTTAAATTTACTTAAAAGACCGCGTACGAAATTTCAGATCTCTAAGTGAACGCGTTCTCGAGTTATCGTGAGGATGGACAGACAGACGAACGAACAGGCAAACATCAAAATAACTTTTAATTTTATGTGTTGGTATCCCACTCATTTTGCTGTAAGATCATTATTTCTATGCATTACAAACGGAATTACAAACTTAGTATACCCTATGATTTTTGATTTCATCTAGGGTATAAAAAGGAGATAAAATAATAATATATATTTACACTATGCGTAAGAAAAAATTAAGATAAATAAAAAAAAATGTCAAGCAAATAAAAGAATATACAGAAATTATATAAATAATAAGAATATAAACTGCGACAATGGTAATCAATGCCATCTGCCGGGATTGGCAATGTAGGTATGTATATTTTTTTAAGTATTAGTTTAGCAATCATTATTTGATAAAGAAAGATGTTGAACCATTAAATTCATTCACCAAAAAAAGACATATCTCCAAGCTCCATCTATTAAAGTTGTATTTTTCCAATTAAAATTTCTATAATTTCAGCTGCAGTAAGTTTGTTTTGGTGTCATTTATTTTACATTTTTCTGTCACTAGTGTTGTCTATTAGTTGTCTTAATTTTTTTTAATTGTCCCTATTGACTTGTAATGTAATTCATAAAAGCCCTATAAAGCAAAAAACACGTCATTAATATCAATTTTTCATATTCAATTTAAAAAGCCCAAAAGCTTAGCTTTAAAATGATCTACCACACTCTGTAGCGAAAATGTAGCCCTTTCTGCGTTTTTTGCACTTTTCCTTAAGCATTTCCAGCGAAAATGACTGAAAAAGTTCAATAAGTGCCAGAAAGTAGGCAATTATCTTTTGGAAATGACCTTTTTCAGCCATTTTCGCTGGAAATGCTTAAGAAAAAGTGCAGAAAACGCAGAAAGGGCTACATTTGCGGTACAGAGTGTGGTAGGTCATTTTAAAGCTAAGCTTTTGGGCTTTATGAATTCAATATGAAAAATTGATATTAATCACGTGTTTTTTGATAAAAATAGTAGTTAAATAAAAAACAATGAGGAAAAATTCCGAAATTTTAATTTTGTTGAGCCATAACTTCAAAACTTAAAGGGTGAAGAAAAAATTTATAGACCATTGGAAAGGCCTAACGATTATCTATCTATCAAAGTTTAAATCATCATCATAGGGTATAACGTTCAGAAGTTACAGAGTGATCTATAAAAACATACCCAAATATCTTAAAGTCCCGATATCTCGGAAACCGTTACGATTTCCCCTCCCCCACCTATACAATTTTTTGTTTGGCTAAGCATGACCTATCCGTAGCCTTCGGGTGCCAGACCACATACGGGACACCCTGTATATACAGGGTATTCCGTAAATGTCTTTAATCCTTTAAGGGGATGAAAGTATAGGTCATCTGGGTAAAAAAGTCGAAAGTATAGGTCATTTGGGTAAAAAAGTCTAGATACTTTTATATCGAACTCCGCTGGGTTTTCGAGTAAATCGATAATATCGATTTTCGAGATTTTGCATACCTTTTCAGAGAAAGGTACCCTATCTAATAGCCAGTTCAGATTCCCGTTCCATGACATATAAATGGTTGTCGTAGGTTAAAAACTGTAGGAGGAGATAGAATCCTACGAAAAATCTGAAGATTACCTCGATGGGCACAACTTCCAAATGTTTGCTTGTAACTTTTGATTGTTATTGTTGATAGCACGTGGGGAGGTCATTTTGGAAAGGGAACATAATGCGCAAATTTTTTCATAGTTTTACCAAGTTCGTGCAATGGTGATTATTCGAATAAATGTACACTGAAGCGCGTCAAAAATTTTGGTGAAATAAAAAATTCTAGAGAAAACTGTTTTTTTTTTAATAATTGAAGGCACAGTTATAACTAATTATGCATTCTTAAAAAGACCAATATGTGTTCTTTTAAATAAAGGTTTGAACGTCACAATCCATTAATTACAATAGAACTTACAACGAAATTACTCTGAAAAGGTATGCAAAATCTGGAAAATCGATATTATCGATATACTCGAAAACCAAGCGGAGTTCGATATAAAAGTATCTAGACTTTTTTGACCCAAATGACCTCTACTTTCATCCCTTAAAGGATTAAAGACATTTACGGAACACCCTGTATAACTAAATCCTAATAATAACATAACATAAATAATTATACTAAATAACTGAATGAATAAATAAATATAATAAATAAAATAGAATGCGACCTCAATGAAATAAATAATCGAATAAATCAGTAATAAATAATAATAATAATTGTTAAAACAATAAAAGTAAATTAATTGAACATCTGACAATAGGAACCTCCATCTAGCCGCAAAACTTAAATTACTATATCGATTAATTATTTCATATCTAATTCGATATGCCGACATTGTGGTCGTACCTCATTCCCAGTATATCTGAATATAACTTTTGTCTCCGGAGAGAGAGTTCGATCTTCGGGTTTTTCTTCTTTGTACGTGTGATGGCCGTGATAGCAGCAAGAGTTGGCGCAGAAATTTTGTTGATGTATCGAGATACGATTTCTTTTATTTTGGTGAACGAAGTAAAATAACCGCAGAAAGGGATCATTATTTCGATCCAAAGAGCTTGATCGATAGGAGGCAATTAAAGCAACGTCCGAGCTCGAGATTACCCCGGATTACTTAATTACCAAGCTAAATTACTAAATTACCCAGCGTCAATGGTACAGCCAAGGCAAGGGATGTCCTGTTTTGGAGCAGCATCCACGAAATTTCCAAGCAGTAAATATTAAGTAAACACACAGATAACAATACTAAATAGTACTACTAAATATTTTATAACTAACCAAATTAAAGAACATAAATTAGATTTAGATTTAAGCAGTAGATCTCATTCGCAAGCTCAATTGTATCAGGACGGCCGCATATAGGGAGTTAATATTTTGTGCAAATTTTTGTAAGCACGTCAAGCAAAATCTATAATTGAAATATATTCATCTATCCCTACGCCGCGTCTTATCATCTTTATAATTCCAGAATCTTGGATTCCTTTCAATAAAAAGCAAGTTGAACAAAACCTGGGCCAGGTTCAGCTTACAGACTGCTGTTATATACCTAAAATAAATAACATTCTCATATAAAACCTGAAAAAGGGTAATAAGAAAAAATTATATTTTATAAAATTCATACATAGGCTACTCATGCTTAAAACATGATTAGCTTATCTACTAAATGAATAAAGAAAATTGCATCAGCAATCTTCTTTACATTCCATGTAGCTTATAAAAACTTTTCTCATAAAACGACTTGGGAAAAACAAAAGTGTCAACTTTCAACTAGGTCGTTTTAACAGAAAATTACCACGACAAATTTTTGCCTTCAGCAAAATTTGCCATTACAACAATTTAATTAAAAAATAAATCAAAAAGCAAATCGTACCTTCAGTACGATACATACGTACATACATATTACGATAGAAACTTTCGTAATAAGAAACGCGCGCCGCACAAATGCACTGTATGTATATGCGCGTCGCGATTTCAAACGTCGGGACGGTGGCTGATGTTTTAAAAAGTGTAAGATTACATTTTTAAAGCCATCGCGAATAATTCTGGACATGTTTGAACAAGTCCAGAATTAAATAGTAAAATTTTCTCAGGATAAGAAAATGCAATTTAGAATTTTCGATCCTGAACAACGGCTCTTGATCACGATGAATGTGATCAAGAGTTGAGTTGAGTTTTTAGTTTTTTGGAAGACGGTCACCTCGTGTGGTGAAGCTTAGATAACATTCGGAAAAAAGTTTTTGGTAGAAGGCGAATTTTTCGAGCGGTTCGGTTAACAAAAATATACCCAAGAGATAATAGTTCCCGATCCAGTTTTTAAAGAGTGATATTGTTTTTGAGTAGAATTAGTAAGTTTTATGTGGTTGAATAACACCCAAGAACAATAGTCCTAGTCTTTAAAGAGTGAAATTGTAATTGAATATATTTAATAAGTTTTTGTGATGCGAATAAATACCCTAGAGAGAATAGCTCTAGTCTTAAAAGAGTGAAGTTGTTTTGAATGCACCTAATAAGTATTTGAGAAACAAAAAGGGAACGCGTAATCAGACCAAGATTGGATTAGCAGAATTACCACCGAGGACAGAAACCAAAAGTGAGTTTAGATATATAACACTGCTTATAATTTTTATTTTAATTAGTGTTTTTTTGTACGATTTTTTAGCCTTTTGCATTTATTGTAATCCATGTTTATATAAGTCAATTAATAAAAGAGCCTATATACATAAAAAAAAAATTATTACATGAAAGTTCCAGCTCCCCCCTAGACGTCATTTCTAAATACGCCACTAAATGTATCGGTCTGTCCTCCTCTCGATAACTTGTGAACGCGTTCACTTAGGGCGTGTATCTTTTTTAGCCCTGTAGATCGAACAGATTTTACTGATAGTTTTATTTTTTATATAGGCAACACTGTGATTTATGCAATATCTATTAAAATACAAGATTCTTTATAAATATTAATAATAATAATATTAAAGTTATAAAAATAAATAAGGGGTGAAGGAACGGAAGGAATTATGGAATTTTAAAGAATATTAACATTTTCAATAGGATTTTTTTTGCGCTCTATTGGTATTATTGACGGATTGTTCTAAATGCTCAGAGGTCTACCTACGATTAGTTTGAGTACTCTGAGCAATAATAAAAGCTGTCATGTGTCAGCAGAATAGAGCAAAACAAAAGACACACGAAAGAACGCCTCATACATTTTCATAGAAAGATTTAAATGAAGCGAATAGTACAAATAGTTCATTTCAATCGACAGAACAATTTGTTCTCTTCAGTATATGGGAGTTCTAGAACGAGGTACACAAAACAGCACAGCTAAAGATATACCAGGGCACTCAGAGTACTCTGAAAGTATATCAAGTTACAATAAATAGGTGTTCTATTAGCGGAATAAAGATAGACGTCCTTAGATAGCTGAAATTTTACATACAGCATTTAAAAAAAAAGATTTTAGTTCGAAAATGGGAAAAATCGGATAACTCCTTCGTAAGATTGCCATACGAAAAATTAATTTTTCACTATATATTTGGGAACTCTGCTGCGCCAACCAACTATTCATAGTTCCTGCCAACATGAAAAGCTTTATCTGCATAAAATGTGAAAAACGCCGGATGTTCAAACCTTACAACTCTGGAAACAAATGAGATATCTTGTATCATACGTCGAGGCCGATGTGCTCTCAAAATGTGTTAATAATAAAGGATTTTTTAAAATAAACTAGTTCTGAAAACGTTATAAAAATTCTTTTATTTTGCATAATTTATTAATCTATATCCATTATAGTATAATGTCCCCACGGTAACGTTTCATAATTACTTAGCGTTGAGTATTGGAAGAAACATGATGTTTCCGAGATTGAGTTAAATTTTGTGTAATTGATTTTTAAGTACTATTACTGTTTAAACATTCAACATAATCATCGAAAGATATATCATTTTTAACAATATTTCTTTTTATACCTTTATATTTCTTTGTTTTGTCCTTACCCTGTACACGGATCGCGTACATCTTTGATCTTAAGCCTACAAATTCTGTCATAATTCTACCATTATTTTTATCTTTCATGAGGCCCAACACTATTTTGTTCACCAGTGGGATATTCCAATTTATTTTCTGGCGGATAGTCACTAGTATCAAAATGAGTATAACAGTCACGTTTAATAACTTGATCACTTGAGGGAATCTGTGTCTGTATAACAAACTGTACAGTTAGATCGAAATTGAGGAAGCATATAATCATAATGAAAATTGTATATGGTAGTTTTAGCCAAGTCGAGAATGCACATACCTACATAAAGTGGTTTGTTAGCAAAAATCTCAGATCTATTAAGTTCCTTTACTACTAAATGTTCATTGAATATAGTGGAGGCTTTAAATTCGGGACTAGAAATTAGGGCTTCAGCTCCA
This sequence comes from Dioctria linearis, assembly GCA_963930735.1. Classification (NCBI taxonomy): domain Eukaryota; kingdom Metazoa; phylum Arthropoda; class Insecta; order Diptera; family Asilidae; genus Dioctria; species Dioctria linearis. The sequence continues at coordinate 53,921,800 of OZ005743.1, read as the reverse complement.
TATCGGCCCGACCATTTAGTTACCAATTTTACATTACTATATTTTCGAACGTTTTCCATAGTTTTACCAAAGACTGCATTATTCATAAGTTTAAAGAGATTTTTCTCAACATCATTTTTAGCTAATGCTCTAAGGGTAGTGTTTAGATCACTGTATGACTTGAGCCATGTGGATTGAATAAATTGACGAATTTTATGAATTTTCTTTAACACTAAACCATGTTGGAGAGCTTGCTTTAAATTTCTATAATGTAAAATATATTTTGTTTTATTTTTAACTGTAGCTAAAAGTTTCATTTGCTTAGATCCAAAAGCATAATTGCGTTCCGGGCAAAATTTTAAATCTTTATGGGTGTCATGAATTTCTTGTGGATATTCTAGATCCATTTCTGAAATGTAACCAATAGGTGAATCATTTGGCACATCTTCAACCTTGAAGTTTTGAAGCCGTTGTAAGGCAGAGGCTGCGACATTGCCAATCATATTGATTGTTGATATCATAATATTGTAAGAATTTTTGAGATTTATTTGGATCATTAGCCATATATTATTTATTATTTGCTTTGGAGTAACGTTTAGAGCATTGGCTAAGACCACCTCGAATACCACGCTCTACAAACATAAACATATCAATATCAGACAACAATTTTAACGATATATTTGTATGTTTCAGCATTGCATCCCAAGTATAGCCAGGTAATGTAAAATAATGTGCAGGATCTAATCCATATGTCTTACAACAACTTCAACGGAATTGCTCAAACACATCTGCTAACAAACGAACATCTGTTTTTAGATATAACTCTGAATATTCGCACAAATTATTTAAATTAAATACATTCCAAACTTTACAGGCATATGTATAATCTTCCTCACTAATATCACAATCATTCAACTTCTTGTAAAATTCAGAATCTGTCTTTGGTACTAAAGTAATCGTAGGGATATACACCTTTACGTGTTAATAAAGTAAATTGATTGTCAGATAAATTTTGAAATTGAGATTTTAAAATAGGAAAAGAAGTTAAATATGATGAACCGAAAAGTTTCTCGCAAATATGAATGAGTGGAGCTTCTGAAAGGTTGTTGACTTGCTCTTCAGTTAACCGATCCATTCGTAGTGGGTTATTGAAAATATTTTCTAAATTTTCTGCAAATTGATTTAACTCGGTCACAAACCAATTAATACAATCCTCGCCATTGTAGTACTTGTACAACGATAACGTGGGATCATATGAGCACTTTATATAATACGCTATACTACACGGAACATGTTCTTGATACTTGTTCTTATCACTACAATCTATTAATAAACACTCCAAGTCTGCATATATAATAAAAGGTGCTTCTATCTTATTCTTAAAATTTTTAAATACTAAAGTTGACTCATTTTCTGATGGTAGTCGAATTCTCTCATTGTTGACTTTTTTGCAATTCTTTGTATGCTCCTCCAGTTTTGTAGTTGTGTAGAAGTAGTGAAGATATCGGTCGCAGAAGAATTTTTGATGATTATTTTGTGATAATTGCGACGACAACAGTCTAGAGAAATTCTTAATCCCAACGAAGTGGTATTTGGTTCTTAATTTTTGTTGTAAATATATTGTAATATACATTTTGTATCATGAGTAGATTCACGTGCTTTTCTTTTTTATCTTTTGTCAAGTAAGTTGGTAAAGTAGTATAATATGTTTTCGCAGCGTCTGAAGACATTTTCAAAATATATGCATTGATTGAAAGATTATTTTGTTTTTCAAATCGTGGTATCTGTTTAGTCGTCATCAGGAATGTAATGTTTTTGAGGTCCAGAACAATAGAATATTGAGTGTATTGTTACACGTTGCGGATCTCTCTTTGCAGGATGTAGAGCCGATATTACTGCTCAGGCAAAACAGTTGTCATCATTATTCTTTACATTAATGCAAGCTTTTTTATTTTCAATTTCCTGGGACATTTCAATGTTGGAAGATCCTAGTTGTGGCGTATATTTGTTAATATTAATACTCAAGTTTATAATTTCTGATAACGACCAACCGCTATCTTTTCTTGAAATTCCTCCAACTGTTTCAGGATTTTATCTTGGCTGTTTTCTTTAAACTGTTATGTTATATTCACATATCATAACGCGTATTCAAATTTGCATTCATGCATTCCAAGTGTATACGTTTTTTTACTTGGCCTATTTTGAGTGCATACACTTAAATTCGATTTCATTTCAGATTTCTTGAAATGAAATCCGTAACATCTACTTAGGTTTGTCAGCACAAATTTTCCGTTCTCAACCACTTGAATATGCACACGCTTCATTTTTAATAAACACAAAGTGCCTAAATTATAACTTTGTTGCAATGTAATTCCTTTTGAATACTTACATATGCATACGCCACAAGTGGCGTATCAGATAACATGCCTCGCTTATCAACAGAAAAATGCACCATGTGATCGGCGCGATCGTGAGAAGTTTTCGTTGATGGCGCGAGCACAATAACCAAAGGCTGAATAAAGAAACCTAAGCAAGGCCAGTCTTGGGTAACATTGCGACAACGCACCGTCAAATTGGTTCTGAGGAAAGTTAATCAATTTATTTAATTTTAATTTTAACTTGACATATTTAAAGTAGAGATCTTTGTTATCATTTTTTAAAGAAAAGTAAAGTTAGTTTTAACGTAGAGTCATCGCCTTGTTAAGACCGATAAATAAATTTTATTAAAACAAAGGTACATTTGAATTCTTGTGTTTTTTACTTTCCATATTAAATCCTCAGACCAAACCCGAGATTCCGCAGTGTTCTCTTCTCCGCACGAAACGGGAAAGCACGGAGCACGCGCGCAACAACTGGTGGCAGCGGTGTCGATCGCTTATCGCGAAAAGTTGAAAAGTGCACGCCGATTACACAGAAAGGCTGCGAGATACATTGTAAAGTCCGATATTATGAAGTGGATAGAAAAAAAAAATATAAAAATCGACAGTGTAAAATTTCCAACTATACCTTGAAATCATTCAGGAAAATTATAATTCAGACCAAACACCATTTGCCTTATGTGGGTGTGTAATACAATATGTATACTGTGATCTAAATCGAAAATAAAATCATAATAAATAAATCTCTGCATAACAAAAGTAATAAAAGAATCTCTCTTTAAACAAAAAAAAAAACTAACTTGAGAACAAAATAAGGAAACGATAATAATAGAAACATTATAACAATAGCAAATAAAGTAACGCAAAAAAAAATATATATATATATATTTCGGTTTACTAGCTTCCTAGCAAAAGCTTAGCAATGAACACATTTTTTTTTGTCCTTTTCCTTTTATGGTGAAATAATATGTGCAAATTTACGGCGGAACGGAATGTTAGTGAATACCTGTAAATTTATTCCCGCGGTCTACTGAGAAAAGGAGCGGTGTTTTAATTGTTTTCTTTTAATAGATTATAAAAACAAAAGAGGGGAAATCAAATTCCTATTTCAATTTTAGTGAAAAAAAAACTAATATCATATTTATTCCCCCACATTTCAAAAATCATATTCTGTTCTTTAGTCCTTCATTATGCAAACAGCAATTATCAAGTTCCATTCTGATTGAATTAAACTTTTATTTTATATGAAAAGTGGACGCATGATTGCGAGTGCCCCGTAAAAAGTAAATAAATCAGTTTTTAACGTATTGAAATTTATCAGAGATTGTCCTCTTCAGTAAATTTATTTTCCGCACAAATCTGTGCGTAATTTTTTTTTGGTTTTACGAAAGGGCTGGAAGAGAAGAGTGATGTGGAGAAATGTAGATGAGAAGGATAAAGAAGAATTTTTCTAAAATTATTGTTTTTAATCAGCGAAGAAAAGTAATGATAATATGCTTTTAAAATTGGGTACATATACCGAGTACGTATAAACATTTACTAAGAATAAAGTTTTATTTTAATTTAGGCGGTGCTATATAAAATTCGGACAGGATTTCGTTTAGGTCACAGGTGACGTACTTGAGTTAAGTGAGAATATAATTTTTCACCAAAATTGAGTCGAGTTTGGTTTGAATTAACTCAAGCACTATCTGAAGTCAGGGCAATTAATTTAAAAGATTGCATAAAGTACTGTTACCTTTAAACCGAAATTTTTGGATTTTTTTTTTAAACAAGAGCCGTTTACATATCCAGTTTCTTTGATAAAGAAAGGAAAATTGGAATTTCGCCCGGTACTCATACCGGTTGCTCACCAAATAAAATCCTCTTGCAGATTTCTGTATGCAAACTAAAGTTAGTTTTTAATGCGAAATCTCACAAACTTAAAAAAAAAAAAATATTTCCGATAAAATTCTAACTCGAAACCGGCGGATTGTTGTGGATTTGTACGAAGAGTTTCCCTTCCACAACATGACCGAGGAAGCTAACCCAAATTCTGCAGAAATGAAACTAAGCATATCAGACGTGCATAATCTAATCCCCACGTTTAACGGCGACCCAGGGGAGCTAGCCAAATTTATAGCTTGTGGAAACGTATTGTTTTCCTCCTCGAAGTCTGATGCAGAACAGAAGCTCTTTTTAGAAATTGTAAAAACTCGACTGCAAGGACCGGCCTTTGAGTTAGTCCAGTATAAGTCTTGCGCTAAGTGGAATGACCTAGCACAAGAATTACAGTCTCAATTTCAAGAGAAACAATCTAGAACCTCATTCCAAAATGAAATTCGGTCTACTAAACAGAACCACAAAGAGCCGATTAAAGAGTTCGGCGAGAAACTATGCCAACTCTTAACATCGCTCAATTTAGCTACGTACCAAGGCTCAGAGGAGCGAAACGTACGCGAATTTTTGATCGTTGAAAATACACGGCTAACCATCCAGGCTTTCCAAGACGGTTTGAGAAACAGTAGCTTAATGCTGCTAGTAAGGGCTCGCGGAGAGACAGATTTAAAGACGGCAATTTCATATGCTATAGAACAGTCTTCCCGAATCGAAAGAGAAGAGCCAACTTTCTCAAACCATGCTAGGAACTTTCCTAAACGCATGCTCAACTGCCAGATATGTCATAAGGAAGGACATACAAAAGAATCTTGTTTTAGAAAAACAAACCTGCCGAATTTCGCTCCAAGGCAAGCTAAAAGAGAAGTCCAGTTCTTGACTTATTCTTACTGCAGGAAGCCAACTCATTTGGCAAGGGATTGCCGATTGCGATTATCGCAAAATTCTACAAGAGCCACAGTAGGTAACGGTAATTAGTCCAACAGAGGTCCAAATGTACAGAGCAATTTCCCTCAGTACGGCAACACACGCAGCACACCCACAAACTTACCTATCGAATCTGAAGGGAGACAAAGGCAGTTTAACCCAAACAACCCGAACGTTAATTATGTACCGAAATGAAATTGTAGGCAGGGGAACCCAAATACGAGAAATGAATGGTCGCCTTCAGGAAACTTAGGAAGACTAATAGAACATTCGGGAAACGGCATTCCTCAGATGGAAGAAGTTGGCGTTCCATCTCGAGTCACATGCTTAGCCGACATCCACGATATATAGACCGGATGGTAGAAAATGACGTCGACCTTAAACCCGTAAAATTCAGAATATCCCTAAATAACTCAAAAATTGAGCCAACTATCTGTGTCCCTTTTGAACCAAACAAGAAAACCCATTCAACATTTCTAATCGACACCGGCGCAGATGTGAGTTTTGTAAAATCTGACATGAATTATAGGATAACAGGAAAGACTTCTGGTGGCTGTACCCTGTCAACTATTTCAGACGAGTCAGTACCAACAAATGGAATACTTACTGGCATAATTGAATTGGAAATTTCAAGCGGAAGTTTTTTCTTTAAGCACCCATTTCATTTGCTACACCAGCAAACTAACCTTAAATTATAGGTAATGATTTCCAGCGTAAGCATAATTGAACAATAGATCATGAAAGAAACGTTTTGGAAATTAGATACCCCGATTTTCTACAGAGGTGCAACAAACCGGGAGCCTTGAGGGAACAAAAGCTCAGTTCCAAAACTCTAAGGAAAACTCCAAATTGCAAGAAATCGGAAACCTCAAGATGGCAGTCAGGGAAACCTTCGGTTTTCAAATCCTCGGGCCCAAAACTCTGAACAAAATTCCAAAGAAAATTTGAAAGACACCTCTTGTCGACCACCTGATCTGCAGAGTGGCGGTACAGGTACCACACCGGTGCAAAGAGAAATAGACCCTAGAAATTTAAGAAATAAGTCTAGTTTTGGAAACACTATCGAGATTACAGACCAAGTCGAGAAAATTAAATCGCAGAAAATAGCCACAGATAAAAGTAATATTATCACTCTACCGGCCAGAAGTAGGAGAATTGTTGAAATCCCCATTAAATATAATAAAGACATAGTTGTCAAGAAAAACGAAATAAAACCAGGAGTTTATATAGGAAATGCTCTCGTCATACCAAGAAATAATCATGTCAAATTATTAATGTTAAATTCTAACGAAAACGAAGCGAAATTGCAGCTGAATCGAATAAACCTGGACTGGGATGACTTCGACCAATTCGATGTTATCAGAGCCAATTCAGATAAAGATCCAGTTGCGAATCGCCTGAAGAAATTCAAGACCCTAGTAAGCTTAGATCACTGCAATTCATAGGAGAAAGCCTCAATATTGGAGATCTGTAGAGCTTATAATGATTTGTTTTATCTGAAGGGAGACAGCTTGACCAACACTGATGTGATCACACATGGCATTGTGACACAGAGCGACAAACCACCTACCTACATACGACCGTATAGATTGGCGGAAGCGCATCGAGAAGAAATCTATAAACAGGTCAATGAAATGTTACAAAACGATATTGTAAAGCCAACCTCAAGTCCATGGAACTCACCTCTACTCCTCGTGCCTAAAAAAGCTGATAGCTCTGGCAACAAACGATGGAGACTAGTCGTGGATTTACGCAAGCTAAATGATATCACTATTGGAGATGCATATCCGTTGCCCAATATAACTGATATATTGGACCAACTGGGCAAATCCAAGTATTTCAGTACACTAGGCCTTGCCAGTGGATTTCACCAAATACTAGTCGATGAAAAGGACAGAGCAAAAACAGCTTTCAGCACTCCATTTGGGCACTATGATAATCGAATGCCATTCGGACTGAGGAATGCACCAGCCACATTCCAACGCCTTATGAATAATGTACTGATGGGGTTGCAGGGAATTGAGTGCTTTGTCTATGTCGATGACATAGTTATCTATGGATATGATCTACGAGATCACAACTTAAAATTGGTAAATGTCTTAGTTCGCCTTAGGGAGCCCGGCTAAAGCTCCAGCCAGATAAGTGCAATTTTATAAAACGAGAACTCTTCTATCTCGGTCATGTAATTTTCGAAAGTGGTCTTAAACTAGACCCAATGAAGACTCAGGTAGTAAAAACTTATCCCAGACCGAAAAAGGCTAAAGAAGTGAAATCCTTTTTGGGTTTTGCCGGGTACTATCGTCGGTTTATACCAAATATTGCAAACATTTCCAAACCCCTAACAAATCTCCTAAAGAAAAACATTATTTTCAAGTGGGACTCATTTTGTGACGAAGCTTTCTGCAATCTCAAGGAAAAATTAATTAACTCTGCTGTGCTCGCGTATCCAAATTTTGATAAAGAGTTCCTATTAACAAGCGACGCTAGCGACTTAGCGATTGGGGCAATTCTATCCCAGGGTAATATTGCTGAGGATCGACCAATATCCTTCACAAGCCGTACACTTAATCCAGCAGAAACAAGATATACCACAACGGAGAAGGAATTATTAGCAATTGTATTTGCCGTCAAACCGTTCCGTCCATATATATATGGGAAGCAATTCACTATAGTAACCGATCATAAGCCACTTCAATGGCTGATGAATCTGAAAGAGCCAACTTCCAGATTGGCTAGGTGGAGAATATTACTCGAGAAATATGAGTATAAAATTCTTTATAAGCCTGGAAAATATAACGCCAATGCGGATGGTTTGAGTAGAATAACTAGTCAAGAAAACAGTGGCTTGAAAATGAACGATGCAAACAACGTGGGTATAGTGACTAGGAACCAAGCAAAACCAACGCATGAGAAAGCTGAGAATAGAACAAATAGCGGCGTTAAAGAAGATAAACCGGAAAAACTCTCTAAAGAGTGTAACCTTAACAAAACTTATAACTCAATATATGAAGAGAAAACGACACAAGTAAATTTTTTTTTAGTACCGCCAATTGAAACAATAGATGAAATCGAGCTCTCTAAGTATGTAAGAGACTACATAAGCCCCTGATTTTGGTGAACTTAAAGTTTTAAATCACGACTCAACTGTTACCGAATACATCGCTGTAAAAACCATATTACCTCTAAGAACAGAAAACGATAGAAAAATGTTGGTTAGCGTTATAAAAAAGCTCTATGATCATTGCATAAAACATCAATTGAAGTGTATAGGCATATCTGTACCCTCCTTCAACGAATTTACACTAAAAGAGGTAGAACTAAATCTCGCGAGTGCTTTTAAGGACGTAAATATTGCCATAAACCTATTCGTAAAGAAGAAAATACGCTTAGTCGATGAGGAAGATATGGCTAAAATTTTAATAGAATATCACAATACTCCTCTAGGTGGACACCAGGGAGTATCCCGTACTCCAAAGCGACTGAAGTTAAACTATTTTTGGCCAACAATGCTTGAGGACGTAGTCGAATTCATCCGCAAATGTGAATCTTGTCAGAAGAACAAGCTTCTAAAAAATCGTTCCATACCTATGAAAATAACAACAGCTAGCACCAAGCCATTCGAAAGAATAGCTTTGGATATCGTTGGCCCGTTGCCTGTGAGCTATTAACGTGCCAGGTTTACTTAACCAAATTCTCCCAGGCTTTACGCATGGGTAATGCCGAGGCAGTTACCGTTGCTAGGGCCTTAGTCGAGGGTATCGTCTGTCAACATGGCATCCCAGAGTCAATTTTAACGGACCAAGGAACAAATTTCTTAAGCGATCTGTTTGAAGAAATGTGCAAATTATTAAAATCAAGAAGATTAATACGACCCTGTATCATCCACAAACCAATGGCGCTTTGGAATGGAGCCACCGAATGCTACCGGAATACCTTCGAAACTACGTCAACCAGGATCCCCTTACTTGGGACACCTGGATACCCTATGGTACGTTCGTATACAACACTACGCCACATAGTAGCACGAATTATAGCCCACATGAGCTTTTATATGGTTATCCGGCTAATATTCCCAACTCTTTGGAACAAAAGCCGAAAACACAGTCTAAGACATACTACGATAGAAATACCCAAGAAAAAACTTCAACATAGGTGACAAGGTACTTATTAAAAACCATACTCGGAAAAACAAATTATCCTCGCTTTGGGAGGGACCTTTCGAAGTCAAGAAGGTCATATCAAAGGAAAACTCCGTCATAAAAATACGCAATAAGCTCAAAACAGTGCACAACAATGATCTTAAGCTCTTCATAGAATAATGCATTGAAACAATTACCATTTTTATATAAAAAATTGTTTAATTAAGATTTTTTTTCTTTCTTCTTTCGACAAATTATTATTTTTCCTAAAAAAAAAAAAACAGCGCTGATACACTCTCTAATCATAGCAATTGTCACTGCTCCTCGATGAGCATCATTTGCTAAATCATCTTCAGTTAAACTTCTTCCGACAAATTATTTCTTGAAGAATTTTATCATTATGCGAAGCTCTTTACTTTTCTCCAGGCGCATTTCATAATGCTCTCCGTCTTCTCGGAAAATTCTTAGAGAATCAGCTCTATATCTATCCCTCACACTTCAAAACATACGACACACACAAAAAAAATCAAACAAGTTCCCTACAATCCCCACACAAAACACGGTGCATATAAAATATGCTGCAAATGGCGATCTTGCCTTACTGTCCAAGCAAATAAGCCTCTTAAAGGAAGAGGAGGAAAAGAATCTGGAACCCGTGGAGGCCCACACCATACACCATTATACACTTGGTTATGTAATATTTTCAATCATCCTCCTGGTTGGCATTTACAAAGTATACAAACATTGTACTGCAAAAACCACCAAAATAAATCAATTGGCTACAGCTATTAAAATAAAAGAAAATGAAGATCAAAATGACCCAACCATAGTGTTCACATGTTAAAAATTCATTTAACTAATTTTTGCATTATTTCCGACACCGTGCACGTTCCTCTGGAATACTACTTCCTTTTTTCATGCTCTTCCGTCAAAAATTGCACACAGTGGATTCCAATAGTATAATACCTATACACATTAAAAATGCTGCAAATGGCGATCTTGCCTTACTGTCCAAGCAAATAAGCCTCTTAAAGGAAGAGGAGGAAAAGAATCTGGAACCCGTGGATGCCCACACCATACACCATTATACACTTGGTTATGTAATATTTTCAATCATCCTCCTGGTTGGCATTTACAAAGTATACAAACATTGTACTACAAAAACCACCAAAATAAATCAATTGGCTACAGCTATTAAAATAAAAGAAAATGAAGATCAAAATGACCCAACAGTCTTCACATGTTAAAAATTCATTTAACTAATTTTTGCATTATTTCCGACACCGTGCACGTTCCTCTGGAATACTACTTCCTTTTTTCATGCTCTTCCGTCAAAAATTGCACACAGTGGATTCCAATAGTATAATACCTACACACATTAAAAATATATAAAACTTGAAATTTATATACAGGGTGTTCCGTAAATGTCTTTAATCCTTTAAGGGGATGAAATTAGAGGTCATTTGGGTCAAAAAAGTCTTAATACTTTTATATCGAACTCCGCTGGGTTTTCGAGTAAATCGATAATATCGATTTTCGAGATTTTGCATACCTCTTCAGAGTAATTTCGTTATAAGTTCTATTGTAGGTAATGGATTGTGACGTTCAAAAACTATATTTAAAAGAACACATATTGGTACTTCTAAGAATGTATAATAAGTTATAATTGTGCCTTTAATTATTTAAAAAAGAAGCAGTTTTCTCTAGAATTTTTTATTTCACCAAAATTTTTGTCGCGCTTCAGTGTACAATTATTCGAAATGTCACCATTGCACGAACTTGGCAAAACCATGAAAAAATTTGCACATTATGTGCCCTTTCCAAAATGACCTCCCTAAGTGCTATCAACAATAACAATCAAAAGTTATAAGCAAACGTTTGGAAGATGTGCCCATCGAGGTAATCTTCAGTTTTTTCGTAGGATTCTATCTCCTCCTACAGTCTTTAACCTACGATAACCATTTATATGTCATTGTACGGGAATCTGAACTGGCTATTAGAAAGGGTACTTTTCGATTTCGAATTTCGAAAATGGAGGGAGTAATTTCGAAAAAAACACTTTTCTACCAAACTTAATATTTACGTAGATTTCGGCATTCCGCATCTTCATTTTTGCGGGAGGGGCAAGGTCTGGGAGGGGCGGGAGTTCAAAGTTTCAACTTTAAGCGGCTATATTTGAATAAAAACCACCAAAAATGCCTTTTCCATTTAGGAATTTAGGACTTACTTGCTAGAACAATGCTTCGTTGAGAAAATATAGCCGCTTAAAGTTGAAACTTTGAACTCCCGCCCCTCTCAGAGCTTGCCCCTCCCGTAAAAATGATGATGCGGAGTAACGAAATCTACGTAAATATCACGTTTGGTAAAGATTGTTTTTTTCGAAATTACCCCCTCATTTTCGAAATTCGATATCGAAAAGCACCCTATCTAATAGTCAGTTCAGATTCCCGTACAATGACATATAAATGGTTGTCGTAGGTTAAAAACTGTAGGAGGAGATAGAATCCTACGAAAAAACTGAAGATTACCTCGATGGGCACATCTTCCAAATGTTTGCTTATAACTTTTGATTGTTATAGTTGATAGCACTTAGGGAGGTCATTTTGGAAAGGGGACATAATGCGCAAATTTTTTCATAGTTTTGCCAAGATCGTGGAATGGTGATATTTCGAATAAATGTGCACTGAAGCGCGACAAACATTTTTGGTGAAATAAAAAATTCTAGAGAAATCTGTTTTTGTTTAAATGATTGAAGGCATAATTATAACTTATTATACATTCTTAGAAAGGCCAATATGTGTTCTTTTAAATAAAGGTTTGAACGTCACAATCCATTACCTACAATAGAACTTATAATGAAATTACTCTGAAAAGGTATGCAAAATCTCGAAAATCGATATTATCGATTTACTCGAAAACCAAGCGGAGTTCGATATAAAAGTATCTAGACTTTTTTGACCCAAATGACCTCTACTTTCATCCCCTTAAAGGATTAAAGACATTTACGGAACACCCTGTATATAAAAAAAAAATTCTCGATATATACGTAGTTCATAATTAATTATGTTTAATGGAACTAGATAAAGTTCTAAAAAATAATAAAACTATCTAAATTTTTTTTTGATAAATAAAACAAGGATAATTATTTTATTATTACTATAATTATTATATACAAAAATCTTTTCCATATAGATATGTAGATAATAGTGATGTAGGTATAGTACTAATTATGGGTAAAATTAAATATGTACGTAGACAATAGGTAAATACGTATCAGAAAATTAAGCATTTCTAAGGAAAGAGATAAAAGCATTTAAGATAAAAACAAGAGAAAAAGCAATAATTGGTCTAAGACCAATTCTTATGATACCCTAGATGAATGCCCGTATGAAATTTCGTGTGGTCACCCACTTGAGATTTTTTGCATTGGTTTCTCGCATACATTTCTAGAACGGCTGGTCGGACAGAAAAAATTATTATAACCGATTTTATAGCATTTCTTATTCTAAAGAAGTCTTTAGTACAATAAAAATGTGTAGGACTGATCGTTTTCACAGTATATGTAAAAAATCAAAATTTGTATATGGCAACACCAAGAAGGGGTTGCCCGATTTAGTCCATTTTTGAAATTTTCGTGTCCAAATATATCGTGGAAAACGACATTTTTGGATGGCAACCCCACGAAGGAGTTGCCCGATTTGTCTCATTTTCGAACTTAATTTTACTTTTTTTTTTAATGTCCGTGTACAAAATTTCAGCTTTTAAGGTGAACGCATTCTTGAATTATCGTGCGCACGGACAGACGGACGGACGGACGGACGGACGGACAGACGGACATGCAAAAATCAAAATACCTTTAATTTTATACGGGGTGTCCAATCCATTTTGCTCTACCATCATTATTTCTGTGCGTTACAAACGGAATGGCAAACTTAGTATACCCTATAGATTTCATCTAGGGTATAAAAAGGGTAATAATAATATAATGTAATTTTGTTTAGAAAAACAAAAAAGTAATAATTTAGTGAACATAATAAAAATAACTTAGTTTGTAGGTAACCATTTATACTTACCATAAAACTTTTAAACTTTTTGTAATCATAACGCGTATTCAAATTTGCATTCATGCATTCCAAGTGCATACGTTTTTTTTCTTGGCCTATTTTGAGTGCATACACTTAAATTCGATTTCATTTCAGATTTCTTGAAATGAAATCTGTAACATCCACTTAGGTTTGTCAGCACTAATTTTCCTTTCTCAACCATTTGAATATGCACACGCTTCATTTTTAATAAACACAAAGTGCCTAAATTATAACTTTGTTGCAATGTAATTCCTTTTGAATACTTACATATGTATACACCACAAGTGGCGTATCAGATAACATGCCTCCCTTATCATCAGAAAAATGCACCACGTGATCGGCGCGATCGTGAGAAGTGTTTGTTGTTGGCGCGAGCACAATAACCAAAGTCTGAATACAGAAACCTAAGCAAGGCGACAACGCACCGTCGAATTGGTTCTGAGGAAAGTTATTTATTTAATTTTAATTTTAACTTGACATATTTAAAGTAGAGATCTTTGTTTTCATTTTTTAAAGAAAACTAAAGTTAGTTTTAACGTAGAGTCATCGCCTTGTTAAGACCGATAAATAAATTTTATTAAAACAACGGTACATTTGAATTCTTGTGTTTTTTACTTTCCATATTAAATCCTCAGACCAAACCCGAGATTCCGCAGTGTTCTCTTCTCCGCACGAAACGGGAAAGCCATAGCACGCGCGCAACAAAACCAAGCATTAATGTCTATATCTCTATATATTGGAGCATTCTTGGTGTTAATATATTTAAATTCAAAGATTTCTTCACCTCCTTTTATTATTTTAAATTACCACAAAACACTGCATTAACCTTCAAAGCGATTTCTTTTTTGAGAGCATTATTGATGCGTCTGCGAAAGAGATCTGAGCAATCTTGTAAAAATTTTAGTGGTTCCTTGTGGACTAAGTTGATTATTGCCCCTGTCCTGATGCGAGCATTAAAGGCGGACTGCACGTCTTTCCATTTTACTCTGAAGCTAGCATAATTGACCCTATTTGGGTGTAGATTCCTATAACCGCCACCAGTCATTCGTAAATTTTTTAATTGCACACGTTAACCTTGCACATGACTAATACCATTTATCTGGGTTTGTTTGTCACCCACAGTCTTCGCTGTTTTTAAGTTTTGCCGAAGAACTCTTAAATATTTGGAGCAGTCTTTTAAACCTTGCTCAATTAATTCACAATTATTTTCCGCACTTATGAAGGCCTTTTGAATGAGCGCACTTACCCGCACCATTTTTATGTTTTAATGTTAATATATTAATATTAATAACGTAATAACTCGCTTCAATATATCGTTCGATACTTCTTAAAATGTACTGCACTGTATCATGGTAACTGAGCGAATGGAGAAATTAATTAGATATTCGCTATATATAGATTTACAAGGCTATGTGTGAAGTATGTCGAAGAAATATTTTATGTGGGGCTTTTATGAATATCATCGATTCCAATTTTTTTATCTGCAGGATATATCCTTTTCTAACTGTTTTCACGTGATTTAACACCCGGCTTTATTTTTTAATTATTAAACACACGACACTAACAACGACAAAAATTGTACAGTAGGTATATAGCTGCTAATACAAACGCCTTAAAACTTTTAAAATTAAACGGAGCCGACGGTTGCCACAACCTGAATATTTCAGCCACAGGTTCTGCTCATCATATATATTTATCAATATATGAAAAAGGAAAAAATAGTGGGATAAAAAATTAAATTACCATTCACATAAAGTAAAATTCTTTATGGCTAATAATGTTTTTACCTTTAATTATGCCTTGGACCTGCAGTATCTGCTTTACAAATATGAAAAGTAATAGTATGCAAGTTTTAATGATGTATGAAAAATGAAAAATGAAAGAGGATAATAATTAAATTTCCCACTCAAATAAAGAATTGCTTATAATGTCTTTACCTTAACCATTCTTTAAAGGCATAATAAATTATCCCCTGGGTAGATCGCGATAACTTTTTTTAACCGTGCCGGATTAAAATTCTCGATAATTATACTACAAAACGCGGTGGAAAACAAACTAAAGCTTGCTTGCTGGCTTTTAACCTTGAGATAATCTTTGTGGGCAGTATGCATTACTTATTTGCAATTAATGTTAAGTTTGCTATTTTTAATCTGCAAAATGCGAGCAGAGTACATTTAAAAACCAACCTGTTTTACCCTTGTTTATAATGTCTCGTCACGTTGTTAGTTATGCATTAAGCGATCTCAATGCATTTGCGAGTTCACAGTCATATCTCTTTTTTACTTTATAAACGATCGTTTTTAAGCCCCCTGAAGCTCAAATGCTTAGTCATTGACAACTGAAGCCGATCAATTGGAAAAAAAGGTTTTATAATCTTGAAAATTGTATAAGAATCTGGTAGTTGTATGTTACCTGCAATAATATTTAGTATGTTAGTGTGTGCGCTCATTCAAAACGCTAAGATTGCCTTCATAAGTGCGGAAAATAATCGCAAACTAATTGAGTAAGGTGTAAAAGACTGCTCCAAATATTTAAGAGTTCTTCGGCAAAATTTAAAAACCGCGAAGACTGTGGGTGACAAACAAACCCAGATAAATGGTATTAGTCATGTGCAAGGTTAACGTGTGCAATTAAAAAAGTTACGAATGACTGGTGGCGGTTATACGAATCTACACCCAAATAGGGTCAATTATGCTAGCACCAGAGTAAAATGGGAAGACGTGCAGTCCGCCTTTAATGCTCGCATCAGGACAGGGGCAATTATCAACTTAGTCCACAAGGAACCACTAAAATTTTTACAAGATTGCTCAGATCTCTTTCGCAGACGCATCAATAATGCTCTCAAAAAAGAAATAGCTTTGAAGGTTAATGCGGTGTTTTGTGGTAAATTTAAAATAATAAAAGGAGGTGAAGAAATCTTCGAATTTAAATATATGAACATCAGGAATGCTACAATATATAGAGATATAGACATTATATAAATATTGTTAAATATCTTTCGATGATTATGTTGAATGTTTAAACAGTAATAGTACTTAAAAATCAATTACACAAAATTTAACTCAATCTCGGAAACATCATGTTTCTTCCATTACTCAACGCTAAGTAATTATGAAACGTTACCGTGGGGACATTATAGTATAATGGAAATAGATTAATAAATTATGCAAAATAAAAGAATTTTTATAACGTTTTAAGAACTAGTTTATTTTAAAAAATCCTTTATTATAAACACATTTTCAGAGCACATCGGCCTCGACGTATGATACAAGATATCTCATTTGTTTCCAGAGTTGTAAGGTTTGAACATCCGGCGTTTTACACATTTTATGCAGATAAAGCTTTTCATGTTGGCAGGAAATATGAATAGCTGGTTGGCGCAGCAGAATTTAATCGTCGAACGTGGATAGCAGGTGCACTTAAAATTAGGATGTATAATAAAAAATTTTGTAATCTTTGTAAACTTTTATAAACTAGTTAGCTAAATTTTAATAAAAATTTCAAATATTAAGAAAAAAAACATTTTTATCTGATTTTATCTATTTTATTGTGAATACTATCCAACCATTTTTATATTAAAATAGTCTCAGCTTTTATTTCAAATAATTTCACGGTTTTAACGAGCAGCAGCCTCATCATGTTTACTTTATGTCGCCTGTGGCAAAGATAGGCACAACATGCTAAATATTTTCATTTTTAATCAGCGTGATTGGCATGTATAAACAAAATTTCGATACGTGAAGAACAAGTTTGAATCAAAGAATGGTTTGATTAGCAACACAATTTTATTGGTAGCATGGCACTCAACATAAGTTATCACGAAACCCTTAAACTTCATCCATTGACCGGTTTTAGCTTTGTTTTAACCAGATTTATGGTTTTTAGCCCCAATAGAATCTTTATAAAACGTGAGCAGTATGCGTTTATTTTCAGTTTTTACAATTAATGCCATTTTTAATCTGCAAGATGCGAAAATAAAATATTTCTAATTAATATAGCCTACATTTCGTGTTTTTTCAGTTCAAGTTCACCAAATCGTGAACCTGTTTTTACCGGCACGTGCTCCTTGTTTACATGCCGGCAATGTGACTCAGTTTTTTTCTTTTATTTTTCATACAAACTGCTTTTGTTTGCATTCACACCTTCCTGCGATTCTACTCATATAATTATCATTGATATCCCATTCCTGCACACGCTCTTAATACCAAAGCCGTACGATGTGACGTGCTGTTCTAGCTATGTGCTAAATCAGGTTTAATAAAAACTGCAGCTACTTACTGAAGCAGCGAGAGTGAATAAGGTTTTGTCTTGATAGCTTTTGCATATTGTGCAGTGTTATCAACCTTTTAAGACGCGTCATAAGCAAAGCCTAAGGGAAACGGCTGAGGGGGCCTGGGCCGTGGGCGCTAGCCTAGCAACAATCCAATCCAACCATAGAGCTTTCATGACGTCATCAGCCACAACTATGGTCGTCCAAGTCTACGAAGAGCTTTTGATACCATTTTGTAAATTCAGAGGCCCCTTTAAAAATACACAGGAAATTGCGCTAGAACCGGCATAGCTATACTACTCCAATTCTTATGATATTCTAGTTGAATGCCCGTATGTAATTTCGCATGGTTTGATTTTTGGAGTGCTTTCTCGCATATATTTCTAGAACAGTTCGTTGGACAGAAAAAATGATTATAACCAATTTTATAGGATCTCGTATTCTAAAAAAGTTCTTAGTAGAATAAAAATGTCTAGAACTGACCATTTTCACAGTACCTATATCTCAGGCAGTGTCCAAATATATAGTGGAAAACGAAATTTTTGTATGGCAACAACAAGAAAGAGTTGCGCGATTTGTCTGATTTTCGAACTTAATCTACTTTTTTCTTTAAAGTCCGTATACAAAATTTCAGCTCTTTAAGCATACGCGTTCTCGAGTTATTGTGCGCACAGACAGACAGAAGGACGGACGGACGGACAAACGGACATGCAAAAATCAAAATTACTTTTAATATTATGCGTTAATAACAAATTTACTATACCCTACAGATTTCATATAGGGTATAATAAGTAACCAGCCAAGTGCGAGTCGGTTCGCGCACGAAGGGTTCCGTACCAAAATTTAACACTATGTACTTTTTAATTATTTTTTTCAAATGAAAATGGGCGTTATGTGAAAAAAAAATGCTGTCATTTGAAAAAATAATGTTGACATTTGAAGAAATAATCATAATGCTGTCATGTGAAAAAGAAATGCCTACATAAGATAATAATAATGAATGAGAATAAAACGAGGAAAACGACGCCGAAAAAATCACGTTTCTTGTATGTTGTCCCCCATTAATTTTTAAATTTATTTTATTTTTATTATTTGTCATTATAGCGGCAATTAAAATATACACACTGTGAAAATTTCAACTGTCTACCTGTTACGGTTAAATAGATACAGATCGGTGACAGACAGAGAATGATAAGAAAGAAAAACGCCGAAAAAATCAGGTTTCTGGTATGGGGTCCCTTTTAATTTTTAATTTAATTTAATTTTTATTATTTTTTGTTATAGCGGCAATAGAATACACACTCTGTGAAAATTTGAACTGCCTACCTGTTACGGTTAAAGAGATACAGCTCGGTGACACACAGAGAATAATAAGAATGAAAAACTCCGAAAAATTCACGTTTCTTGTATGGGGCCCCCTTTAATTTTTAATTTTTTTTTATTTTTATTATTTGTTGTTATATCGCTAACAGAAGACTACAGTCTGTGAAAATTTCAATTGTCTACCTATTACGGTTCATGAGATACAACCTGGTGACGGACCGACAGCGAAGTCTTAGTAATAGGGTTTCCGTTGTTACCCTTTGGATACGGAACCCCAAAAATGGACTAAATCGGTCACCACCTGTTGTTGCCATACCAAAATTTTAGTTTTTCACGTATATGTATACTGTGAAAACTATCAGTTTCAGATCAGACGTTTTTATTGTAAGTTTCAGAATACAAAATTCTATGAAATTGGTTATAATTATTTTTACTATTCGACTAAGTGTTCTAGAAATACCACTTTACCAATTAAACTTGCACATTGGCATTTATCTAGGGTATCGTCAGAATTAATCTTAGACAAATTTTATCTTCTGGCTAATTTAACAGGCGTATTTGCCTTATGTTCTATTCGTGTTATATTGACTGATAGATATGGTGAATTGTTACCGGTTTTGTTTAAATGAGTGCATTTTACATATATCCGAACGACTAAAAGTATTTAATATAAAGTTGTTTAAGCAAAAAGCTGATAATAAATTCAATATATCCCAAATGTCAACACATTCAACCTGAAAGCATCCTATTTTCCAATGTAGTGCTGGATTCGCTTCCCATCTAATTCCACCTCAATTGTTTTCATTTTGGCTGGTCTTTATCGATTTTCAACTTAGAATATATAAACTCAAAATTAGATACAATTTTCATTTTGATCATATTTATTTATAACACATATATATTTTTGTCTTTATCTATATTTTAATCTTACTATAAAACTCTTACTCTTTTTACCAAATATTTTCAACTATAAAATAGATTCTTCCTTAATTTTTACCATAATCCAATCCCTAAAACTTAGAACTTTCGAAAATACCGATGGTACATTTGCATTACAAGAGGTCAATTTAAGAGACTTTACACCCCAGGAGACTATTCCGATGACTCTGTTGTTAAATACTACAGGTCCTCCTGAATCTCCTTTGCATACCGCTTGAACATGTTTTGGATCTATAGCGCAAAACATACTTTTTATACTTTTTGTGATTGTGTGATTTGTATAAAGTTGACATAAACCTGAAGGACAATGAACTAGACTTATTTTCTGCAGCAATTCTTGCTGTTTGTTATCTTGATCAATACCATAACCGGCCACTACAGCCGGCACTCCAAGATTGTATTCAGTGGCAAACGGAAGATTAATTGTTTTCACATATTTAGTAATTTCAAATGGAGTTTCAAGAAACAGTAACTCTATGTCATATCCCATAGACACATAGTTGAACTCCCCGTGGATACTAATACGGCTTACTTTAGAAATTTGCATCCCTGGTTCTAAGTATTAAATTCCGTTTGTAATGCACCAGCATATATAGTAATATTCTCAGGTTTATTAAATATAACACAATGGGCTACTGTTAAGATCACATTCGGTTTAATGATAGAACCTCCACAGCTAAGTTCTTCTAGAGTTGGTTCATTATTCCGATAAACTTCAACAACTGAGCATATACGTACTACATATGGGAATTCAGCAGTATTCGTTACTTTGTTACTAACCAATTGTCCAACGGTTTTCCCATTTGCAGTTTTAAATTTCACGTCACAATTATTTGATCTAACTACGGAAAGAAGAACCACTAGGCAGAGTTTTAGCATGGTGAAAAGCATTTGAAATTCCTTCGAGTCGAATATCGGTATTAGACTTGTTAGCATGTACTGAAGATTTTGGCTTTATATTATATTTCCAAAGTTTTGTCTGTATAAATGTCACCTGTAATTTTTTTATCTTTATTTTGTACATAGAAACAGCTGCCGAGGTTTGGTTTGTGTTTGATTTTCTACACCTAACAATAGCTTCAAGAATATGTAAAGTAAGTAGAATGGTTTGTTTTGGAAAACCATTGTTATTTCATTAACTAACGTTCAGGCTACGTTTCATTGTTCAAAGCAAATAAAGACATTTCAACATAGGAATATGTGAGATACATAAGTACATTATATTCAGGTACTTGTGGCAGAGGTTTCACAACTGAAGTACAGATGTTACAATTTAAATTCAGGTCATTATTAAAATGAAACATAAGCTAATTCATTAATTTGAACTTAAACTAATGAATGGCAAATATCTCTCGGCTTATAGCAGGAGTGGTTACAAGGAGGGGGGGGGGGCGATCGCCCCGCTAGAGCTATAATGAAATCAACATTTTCTCTCTTAAATTTATACACTAATTAAATGAAATAAAAAATGTAAGAAAAAAATCTTTTAATAAACACTGCTCCAAATTTCACCCTTCACTTAATTAACAAAAGTTCTCTAGAGTTTTTCTTAATATTGTATTTAATTTACACAAAGAAAGCAAGATATGAGCAGTTCAAATTTTAACATCGACTGAAGATCAATGTACCGAATTTGAAATTTGGAGCTGCTAATGTTTATCAAAATTTTTAAATAAGTTACTGTTTGCTGCCCATGCTTTGCTATGGTTGTGTACCTTGAAAATTTTAAAATTTATGCATTAATGTAGTATGTTTTCGAAATTTAATTAAATTGTGATATACATTTAATACCATAAATACAAACAACACTAAAAAGCTGTAAACACAAATTTCACAACAAATGTAAAACGCTAAAATTAATCAGCACAAATTTATTACAACACCATTCATAATCGAAAATAATTGATGATAATAATGACATACATTTATTTGCAACAAGCAAGCGATTGCACCACTGACCCAAACGATTCATCGTCAAGGGGTTTCACGCGTAAATGCATGTCATCATAATTTTATGCACATTGCTTACTCGCCCAGCGTCAGCATTTAGAATAGTAAGAATAGGGTACCATAGGTTACTAATTATGTATATATAGGCTAAGAACGATCAATAAATTGTATTCATTCAGTTCTCTTGATTTATCGAGAAAGTTACAAACCGTCGTGTATTATTCCACATAGGAGTACTAAGCTGTACAGCTGCTCCTACTATTCATACCCCCATTTTATCTCGGAGTCTGAGCTGTTAATAGCCGCTCCAGTGGAGTCAAAGTCACACGACTGCTCCCAGGTTTTTCTTTAAAAATTATAAAAGATACTACATGGCGACCGTGACATCGTAGAAACTGCGAAATTTGTAACTTTGCGAATCTGCAGACCATAATATCATCATCAAAAGTGCAGCTGGGAATAATAGAAACTTATACGGTGACATAGTAACAACCACCAAAAAACTGCGAAGACGACTACATCCACTACCAGTACCAATCAGAAGAAATTTTAGTATGAACGAGATAGATGCCATCTTCAATCACATTTTCAAGACTATTGAAGAAACTAAGAAGATACCAGAGAGGAATATAGAAGGCATAACACTGTATCCAGTAAATAAGAAGCCGACGCCGTACATCCCCAAATCAAGGCTGGACAACGAAAATCCTCCACCATACGAAGCGGGTCCAAAAAGAATCACCATCGAGGAGTATAGAAGCAGAAACACAAGCAGTGTAAAAACTCAGGAGACAAAACCACGAAAAAGAGGAGGCAAGAGACAAAAAATTGCACAGGAACTTCAAAATTACAAGGTACTTGTCGAGTTAGCAGCAACTGAGGAGGAACGGGAAAAATACAACAAACTAATAATATTGACAAAAAAACAACTGAACGTCATCAAAAGGAAGAGATAAGGGTTTAATGATCTAATTTAAAATTTATTTTTTTTAAAATATAAAGTAGAAGTAGCGTAGTATAAAGGTATAATAATAATTAAATAATTAATATGTAAAAAAAAAAAAAACGTTGTTGGAAATAAGCGAAACATTTTCAGTAATGGGTAAAACGCAATCCAAAACTTCAGATAACAACGGGGAAATTGTTAATAATCTAATTATAGAGGATACAGTTTCGGTCGA
Source organism: Dioctria linearis (assembly GCA_963930735.1). Lineage (NCBI taxonomy): Eukaryota > Metazoa > Arthropoda > Insecta > Diptera > Asilidae > Dioctria > Dioctria linearis. Next base: position 53,898,754 of record OZ005743.1, on the reverse strand, counting down.
GAATAATCAGATAATAATAATTTTATGCATATTGGTTGCAATTAAAATCATTGAATTTGTATACATACTGTACAAAGATCATAGGAGGGGTTTAAGGAAAAGATACCTCAGTACCCCAGCAAAATTAAACATATCAACCGTCTGATAAATGGAAGCACTTATAAAGATTAAGGACGAACTAGAAAATATTCTGGACAATTTTAAGAAAAGTAAAAACCGTCCATATTCTGAGAAAACTCTGCAAGAGAAAGAAAAGTTAACAAATCAACTCTGTGCCAAGGCAAAAGAAAACGCACTTAAACAAGCGGATGTCGAAACAATATTGAAGATAAAAGTTATCTACGAAGAAATTGAAAGTATAGCAAACAAAATCTTAGAAAACATAAATACACAAAAACAAACAAAGATGGGTTTTGACATAAAAACAGCTACATCGCTCATACAACCCTACGATGGAAAGCTGGATGAAACTGATTCTTTTATCGAGTCTATGGAACTACTAGACGAGTTAACAGCAAACGAACATAAAACCATCATGATCAAATTCATCAAGACACGTATAACTGGAAAAGCCAAGTACGTAATATCGGAGGGCACAAATACAGTATCAACGATCAAAGCCAAATTAAAAGAAAAATTTTCGGCAAAATTATCGTCAGATGCTATTCTGGCACAACTGCGATCATGCCAGCAAGGTAACAGAAAACTTGCAGACTTTTCCAATCAGATAGAAAATCTATCAGGCCAGCTGACTAGAGCCTTTATAACAGAGAAAGTAGCAGCTGGAGAAGCAGCTGAAAAATTGGCCGAAAAATTTTCAATACAGTCATTTATGAACAATGTTGCCAATACAGAAACAGCGATTATACTAAAAGCTAGTAGCCTAGGAACACTTTCAGAATTAGCAGCGAAGGCAATAGCAGTAGATAAGCCGCAGCCAAGCAGTGTCCTGCATTATAATACCAACCCATCAAGAAAGTTTCATTATAATAATACGCAAGGGTTCAACAATCAAAATAATTTTAACAGGAACAGGGAGCGCTGGCCCAAACAACAGTACAATAGAAATATGGCAGCCAATAATAGACAAAACCACCCACGAAATCAATATAACCACCGCGATAAAAGATATTTCGGTGATGCTGCACCAAATAACAGTAGTCGCTACCAGAATAATCTGCGAGCAAATAATAATAATACCTATAATCAAAGAAGAAATGTAAACTACTTCGAATCGGGGGAATATCAAGCCCCCCAACCAGAGGAAGAAACAACACGGTTGGGGGCTGCGACGAATTCAAGCCAAGAATACATTGCCTAAACCTATCCTTAACAAACTTTATTAAAGCGTATGTTGACATGTGCGGGTCAGTATGTACTCTGATTGTAGACACAGGGGCAGAAATATCCATATTCAAGAGGGGAAAAATTAATAAAGACCAACTTTACTATCCTAAAAACACTTGTATTATCCAAGGGGTTACGGATACTAAGAGGCAGTCGATTGGGGCAACATACACAAAATTACATTTTAACGACCAGTTTGCGGTCGAACATTTATTCCAGATAGTAGAAGATGATTTCTCCCTCGGGGCTGATGCAATTTTAGGACTAGATTTCCTAACAAAATTCAAGACCACTATCGATTATGATACGTGGACCCTTACATTAAACACACCTGAAAATTCGGCAGAGATCCCAATACTGAATGGTCCATCCGAAAATTCTATTATCATACCACCCCGATGTGAAATAATAAGAAAGTTCAAGGTTAAAAAACAAGAAGGTGCCAATGATATGGTAATCATTGGACAAGAAATCCACCCAGGCATATTCATTGCAGGATCAGTAACTTCACAAAATTACCCACTAGTCAGGATACTAAACACTACAAACAAAACCACCACACTACAACATTCCGACATAATAACACAACACCTCTCAGACTTTAACGTCATTAATACAGACACAATAAAATCAAAAAGAACAGAACAAGTTATCTCCAAATTAAACTTAAACAGCATTCCAAACTACGCCAAACTTCAATTCGAAGAATTATGCCGAGAATATGAAGACATATTTGCGTTAGAAAGTGAACCTCTAACAACCAATAACTTCTACAAACAAAATATAGAACTAACTGATAATAGAGCAGTATACACAAAAAACCCGAATACCAGAAGCACACAAAACCGAGATTAATAGGCAGGTAGACAAAATGCTAGTAGACGGAATAATAGAGAACTCTGTTTCTCACTTTAATTCTCCAATACTACTAGTACCCAAAAAATCCAACAACCAAAATAAAAAATGGCGTTTAGTAGTTGATTTTAGGAATCTTAATAAAAAAGTTCTGGCAGATAAATTTCCCTTACCGCGTATAGAAGAGATACTCGACCAAATGGGCCGAGCCAAATACTTCTCTACACTTGACCTTATGTCCGGATTCCACCAAATACCATTAGAGGAATCTTCTAGAAAGTTCACAGCTTTTTCAACTAACCAAGGTCACTACCAGTACACACGACTTCCTTTCGGACTTAATATAAGTCCAAATAGTTTCCAAAGGATGATGACCATCGCCATGACGGGTCTACCACCGGAAATAGCCTTTCTGTACATCGACGACATCATAGTCGTCGGATGTTCACAGTCACACCATATAAAAAACTTACAAACAGTATTTAACAGATTACGAGAGCGTAATCTCAAATTAAATCCTGAAAAATGCAAATTTTTCCAAACCGAAGTCACCTATCTTGGACATCGAATATCAGCACAAGGCATAAGCCCAGACAGTTCAAAATACGAGGTAGTTAAAAATTATCCTATCCCAAAAAACGCCGACGAAGTCAGACGATTCGTAGCATTCTGTAATTATTACCGCCGTTTCATCCCCAACTTTGCAGAAATAGCACTACCGTTAAACAAACTACTCCGGAAAAACACAAAATTCGAATGGGCAGAAATCCAACAAAAATCTTTCGATGCTCTCAAATCAAGTTTGATATCCCCAATAATACTGCAGCACCCTGATTTCAAAACCCAATTCACCATTTCCACAGACGCCTCGAATGCTGCATGTGGAGCAATCTTATCACAAAGTGTCGACGGAACAGAACACCCAATCGCATACGCTAGTAAAACATTTACTGCCGGAGAAAAAAATAAGTCAGTAATTGAAAAGGAACTCGCAGCAATACATTGGGCAATTATACATTTTAAGCCTTATGTTTATGGCAGAAAATTCACAATAAGAACAGACCATCGACCCTTAACATATCTTTTTGGCATGAAAAACCCATCATCTAAACTAACACGAATGAGGTTAGATTTAGAGGAATTCGATTTCGAAGTCAAATACATTAAAGGAAAAGGAAATAACGGACCCGACGCGTTATCAAGAATACAACTTGACATTAATGATTTGAAGGAAATAAATGTCCGACGCGTCCAAACCCGAGCAATGAAAAAACAAAAAGAACAAAACATAATGTCCGATGAAATGAAAAATACTCCTATAGTCCCGCAGCCTGATCAACTGCGCGTTTGGGAGATACCATCTCCAACAAAGATAGCCAAATTACCTGAACTAAAAGTAAAAATTGAGAACTGCAGTAATAAAGAAACACAAATAGAAATAAATATAGTGCACAAGTATGAAATAAAATATAAGCGGTATATAAATATAAAAAACAACCAACCAGTAGAGCCCGCACTAGAGCAGGTACTCGAAGTATTGGATAATGATATATATAAACAATTTCAGACCAAGACTCTGAAACTTTCTGCAGAAAGCGAGATATTTAAAATAATTAATTTAACCGCATTTAAAATCCTAGGAAACAAAGTATTAAAAAATATAAACGTTAAAATTTTCAAACCGCAACGGTACATATCAGAAACAACGAAAATAAACGAAATCCTACATAACTATCACTCCACACCTACAGGAGGACATCTGGGTCAATCAAGACTGTATAAAAAGCTGAAGGAAATGTACAAATGGAAGAAAATGAGGAAAACAATAGCGAAATATATAAACAGATGCGAGCTTTGTGCGAAAAATAAGCACCAAAAGCATAATAAAGAGCATATGGAAATAACTACAACACCAACAAAAGTTTTCGACATTGTATCCATTGACACAGTCGGCCCATTTACAAAAACCACCAACGATAACAGATACGCAGTAACAATGCAATGCGATCTAAGCAAGTATATAGTAATAATACCCACAAAGGACAAGGAAGCAAATTCCATAGCAAGAGCCATAGTGAATGGGTTCATACTAACATACGGACCTATGAGCAAAATTAAAACTGATCTAGGAACGGAATACAAAAACCAGGTCTTTGCGGAAGTATGTAATATACTGAAAATAAAACAACTGTTCGCGACCGCCGCACATCCCGAAACGATCGGAGCACTAGAAAGAAACCACAAGTGCCTAAATGAATATCTCAGATGTTTTGTTAATGACAATAGAGACGATTGGGATACATGGATTCCATATTACGCATTCTGCTACAACACCACACCAAACACCGTACATGGCTACACACCATTCGAACTCATATTTGCCAAAAATATAGACCTACCTTCAGAACTCACAATTGATAGACCAGATCCCGTGTATAATTATGACCTGTATAGTAAAGAGATGAAATACAGACTTCAACAAGCCATAGGTAAGGCAAAACAATACCTCCAGGCATCTAAAGTGCGAAGAAAGCAAGTCAAGGATGCTAATTGCAAACCAATATCAATCAAAGTAGGCGACAAAGTACTAATGACAGTACAAAATAGACGAAAACTAGATCCTCTATACAACGGACCTTATATAATTAAATCAATAGACAACGTAAATTGCATTATCGAAGATATAAATAAGAACAAAATCAAAATACATAAGAATAGGCTAAGAAAGATAGAAAATTAAAAATTATGTACTATTATTCTAACTATCTCTAGCATGTTAAATTAGATTACACACCGGTGTAGACAAATAAGAATTATTGTAATCAACTAGATAAGTAAACGTAAACAATAAAGATCCCAATTACTAATGCCATTGAGCAATTAAGAGCTATAATAATAAACTATATATAAGTAGGTATATGTAAATACGACTAGGAATTAAGACTCATTATAATCAGCTACATACAAAAACATACCATATGAACTATTAGTATACATAAGCGATAAAATGCTTCATTGCGGCGAGCAAACAATTAAGGTTTAACGTAAACAAACTAAAAAAAAAAAAAAAAAAAAAAAAAAAAAAAAAAAAAAAAAAAAAAAAAAAAAAAAAAAAAAAAAAAAAAAAAAAAAAAAAAAAAAAAAAAATTTATGTAAACACAAATTTTTTTTTTCCTAAGGGGGAAAGGTGTGATATACATTTAATACCATAAATACAAACAACACTAAAAAGCTGTAAACACAAATTTCACAACAAATGTAAAACGCTAAAATTAATCAGCACAAATTTATTACAACACCATTCATAATCGAAAATAATTGATGATAATAATGACATACATTTATTTGCAACAAGCAAGTGATTGCACCACTGACCCAAACGATTCATCGTCAAGGGGTTTCACGCGTAAATGCATGTCATCATAATTTTATGCACATTGCTTACTCGCCCAGCGTCAGCATTTAGAATAGTAAGAATAGGGTACCATAGGTTACTAATTATGTATATATAGGCTAAGAACGATCAATAAAGGAATTCATTCAGTTCTCTTGATTTATCGAGAAAGTTACAAACCGTCGTGTATTATTCCACATAGGAGTACTAAGCTGTACAGCTGCTCCTACTATTCATACCCCCATTTTATCTCGGAGTCTGAGCTGTTAATAGCCGCTCCAGTGGAGTCAAAGTCACACGACTGCTCCCAGGTTTTTCTTTAAAAATTATAAAAGATACTACAATTATAATAGAGTACAACAAAAGATTATAGAATTATTTGACGGCATTCAAAGCATAAGATTTGTCAGATGTGTACATCATGCTAAAGACATGGACAGCGAAGACGAAACATATAGACAAATCCAAAAATATCACAAATACGAGACAGGACACACAGGAATTAATGAAAACTACGAAGGATTAAAGAAACTTATTTACTTCCCCAACCTCAAGACTCTAATAGAAAAATACATTAATAACTGCGACACATGTAATCGAGTTAAATACGATAGGAACCCCATTAAACGAAAATTTGAGGTAACTGAAACCCCCAAAGACATTAAGGAAATCGTACATATGGACACTTATACCAATTCCAAAGCTAACTTTCTTACATTTATAGATAAATTTTCCAAATTCGCGACAGCTTACTACCTTGAAGATAGGAATAATCAGACAATTATAGAAAAATTGAGAGAATACAAAGCACAAAGAGGAAAATTCCGTAAGTTAGACAATGAATTTAGAAGTATTAATATAAAAGACTATCTTAAAAATGAGAATATTGACTTTCACTTAGTTAAACCCAATAA